>CM076584.1:235070782-235147572 GCA_034641835.2 Pinus albicaulis | reverse complement strand
GTTAAGGGATTGCATTCATCCATGCCAAACTTGTTCAAAAGATCTCTAATGTACTTCTTTTGAGAAAGAAATATAAATTTAGGATGTTGAGTTACTTCAATACCCAGATATTAATGAACATAACCCAAATCAGTCATTTCAAAACCTTTCTTCAATTCTTTCTTTATGGATGCAACATAACTCTGATTTTTCCCTGTCATCAAAAGATCATCTACATACACCACAAGATATACAATTGTTTTTCCAACTTTCTTAACAAATAAAGTTGCATCATCAAGATCAAAATGTTTGAAGTCAAGTTTCAGAAGATGCTCAGTTAATTTCTCATACCAGGCTCACAGTGCTTTCTTGAGGCCATACAAGGATTTTATAAGCTTGCAAACTTTTTTTTCTTGGCCCTTCACAACAAATCCTTCTGGGTGGGACATAAAAACTTTCTCCTTTAGATCTCCATTCAAAAAGGCGGTTTTTACATCCATCTGATGGACTTTCCATCCCTTCTTAGCTGTTAGGGAAAAGAGAGTCTGGATGGTGGCCCATTTTGTTGTGGGAGAAAAAATTTCTTCATAATCGACCCCTTCTTTCTGTGCAAATCCTTTTGCCACAAGCCTAGCTTTGTGCTTGTCAAGTGAGCCATCCGCTTTGTACTTGTTCTTGTAGACCCACTTACAGCCAATTGGTTTGGTTCCCAAAGGAGGATCAACCAGCTTCCAAGTGCCATTCTTTATTAAGGCATCATAATCCTTTTGCATCGCTTCATTACATTCATCATGAGAAGCGGCTTCTTTCAAGGAAGTTGGTTCATGATTTGTAGAAAAACTCAATTCACAGTTATAAGCAATATCCATATCAACAAGTGAATCAGAATTATCTACATCACCTTCGTTTTGTCTAGTGGAACTTCTTGTTCCTATCTTTCCAACCTCATCGGGATGAACGTTTTCTAGTGTCTTTGTCAGCCATTTGGGGGGACCTTTCTGAGATGGCCCAGGCTGCTCATTTGACTGAGTTGGAATTGAATCAAGATTCAATCTCTTAATTCTGTCAATCACATCGTTCAAGGTGTCATCCGTGGTTGGTTCTTCAGGTGGGGGAGAGAGTGCTTCGGGAAATGATTCCACAGATTGATTCAGTATAGGAATCCCCCCTTCAAGATGTGGAATCTGATTATCAAATTCTTGAAAATACTTTTCATGTGTGAATCTATCCAGGCGATCAAGTTTCCGCTCAAAAACATTGTCAGTCTTGGAAGATTCAAGGAATATGACATCTCTTTCTATTACAAACTTCTTATTGACTTCATCATAGAGACAATATCCTTTGGAGGTATTGGAATACCCTAAGAAGATACATTTTCAACTTCTAGCACCAAGTTTATTCCTTTGTACCTTGGGTATCAAAGCATAACAGGTGGAACCAAAGACCCTGAAATGCTTTACCGAAGGAACGTGGCCATGCCACATTTCATAAGGAGTTTTGTTTCCGATTGAATTTGAAGGACACCTATTCTTTATGTATACAGCACATAGAACTTCATCAGCCCAAAACATCAATTTTACATTCTTAAAAAACATCATGGAGCGAACCATATTTAAAATTGTCGTGTTCATTCTTTTAGCTACACCATTCTGTTGGGGATTATAGGGCACAATTGTTTGATGTTTGATCCCATGTTGACAAAGAGAATTTTCAAATTCGTTTGAAGTGTATTCTTTTCCATTATTAGTATGTAAAGAGCCAATATGATTTTGTGCATCATTTTCAATCCATGCATGAAAATTTTTTAATGTTTGAAAAGCATCAGACTTGTTCTTCAATAAGTAAACCCAACACATTCTGGTGTGATCATCAATAAATGCCATCATATATTTATTTCCATTTGCAGAAGCAACATGCATAGGGCCACATAAATCTGAATGAATAAGCTCAAGTTTTCTATGTGCTTTGGAATGTG
Source organism: Pinus albicaulis (assembly GCA_034641835.2). Classification (NCBI taxonomy): domain Eukaryota; kingdom Viridiplantae; phylum Streptophyta; class Pinopsida; order Pinales; family Pinaceae; genus Pinus; species Pinus albicaulis. The sequence goes on along the minus strand of CM076584.1, from coordinate 235,145,618 downwards.
AATCATGAAATGGTTGTTTGCTATGCTTTCCTAGAATACAAGCATCGCATTGCTTAAGTTTCCTAGGAATTGTAGGCAGTCCATTAACACCATTTTTCTTCAACAATCGAAGCCTGTCATAGTTTAAGTGTCCAAATCTACCATGCCATAAAAGAATTGATGGGAATGTACCTTCATCATGATGTGAACTAAATGCAAAGCTTTGTGCATGAGCAGAGGAATCTTGCAGCTTCAAGAGTCTTCCTTCTTCTATTTCCTCCATGACAAGTGAGCGATCTGATGCTTTTCTGACCTCAACCTTGCCATCAAACATGTGAATGGAGTGTCCTTGCTAGAGGATCTAGACCAAGGACAGCAATTTTCTCCACAACTCAGGGAGTTATAGAACCTCATGTAGAAGATGATCTGGAAGACCAGGCAACTTAAGCCTGATTGTGCCAAGCCCTGATGGCTTGAGTTTGGATTTATCTGCAAAGTATACTACTCCATCAACTTTGTCAGTAAATTCTTCAAAAAAATCTTTTCTAAATGTCATGTGACATGTTGCTCCTGAATCTAGCAACCAATCATTTCTCCAAGAAGTAAATGAAACATCAAACACGTCTTCAGTTGCTCCATTGTTACAATGTGATACAACATAATGAGAAAATTCAGGTGCTTTACCTTTGTCTCTGTCATTAGTTTTACCTTTTTCTTGATTTCTTTGCTGCTCAATTTTATCCCAAGGCATCTTACATGTAGATGCATCATGCCAGTGTTTATTGCAGCGTATGCAATGAAGATCAGATTTTTCAGTTTGAGTTTGTCTACCCCCCCTTCCTCTTGAATTTCTTCTTCCTCTTCCTCTGGAAGAATCTTGAGCATGACTCTTCCCTTTATGTGAAAAGCATACAACCTCTTCAAAGGACAGAGGGGTTGTCATCTTTCCAAAAGCTTTCTCTCTTTCTGCAAACTTTTTCTCAAGGGACTCAAAAGTGATTTTCACGAGGTTTCCACTTGCTTGCAATGACTCAAGATAATGTGAGTAAGTGGGATACAAAGCCTTAACATATGCTATGAGAGATATGTCAACATCTGCACCAGTGCTCTTAATTTCATGCATGATAGATCTTACTTCTGAAGCTAAAGCAAGAGGATAATCATTTTTCAATTCTAGACTGAACAACTTAATCATTAATTGAACAATTTCAAGTTCTGAATGTGAGTCATAGAGTTCTTTTAGCTTGCTCAAGGCTTGATAGGCATTTGAAAATGCTGTAATATGGCGACTCACCTCTTCATTTACGGAAGTTGCAATCAAGGCATAGGCCTTTCAGTTCTTGTTTTCCCAAATGGCGATCTCCTTGTCTGAAGTGGGCTTTGCTGGTGCAAGGTCTTCATCTCCTTCACAAATTCCTCTCCACAGCTCATTAAAAATGAGAGTGTGCTTGATTTTTCGAGACCATTCAGGATATTTCTCCTTGCCGAAGAGAACAACTCCTACAATAGATATGAGAGAATGCATTCTTTTGAAGGAAAAAAAATACTTTGCTGGGTAAAAACTCAATTCTGGTTTCAATTCTGCAATTTTTTATTTTTTTTTGTAATAAAAAATTTGGGGGAAAAAACAAAGGTATTATCTGGGGGAGGTGATTACTGGGGGAGGTGATTACTGGGGGAGGTGATTACCGGGGGAGGCCTAACTGTAAAAAAAATTAAATTGATATTATATCTAAATAAATAAAAAAACACAGAGAATCTGCATGGGAGGGGAGGGGAGGGAGGCTGAGTGTTGAGGGAGGGGGCGGGGGGGGGGGGCGTGAGAAGAGAGGGACTTCAGGTGAGGGGGCAGGGATTGTGAGAAGGTAGGGCGAGGGGTGAGGAGAGGGGGAGTGCAGGTGAGGGGGAGAGCGTGAGTTGTGTGAGGGGGCGAGAGGGATTGAGGGGTGAGGGGGCGGAGATCGGTGTGCGGGAGTGAGCGGGGAGGGTGGATGAGGGCAAGGGGTGAGGAGGTGGAAAGGGAGGGGAGGACGAGGGGTGAGGGACATGATTTTTGTGCGGGAGTGAGCGAGGAGGGTGGGGAGGATGGGGAGGCTGAGGGGGAGGGATTGTCATGCGGGAGTGAGTGGGGAGGGTGGGGAGGGTGAGGGGGCGGGATTGCAGTGAGCGGGGAGGGGAGGCGAGGGCGAGGGGTGAGGGACGGGATTGCAGTGAGTGGTGAGGGGGCCGAGTGCTATGAGGAATGGGTGGGCGTGTGAGCAGAGAGCGAGTGTGAGGGGATGGCGTTGTGAGGGTGGGTTGGGAATGAGTGAACAGTAAAAAAAATGTACAGTAAATTTAACTATGCTCGGAATTTGAGCATAAATTGCATAGTGGTGTGCAGAAACAAAAGGCAGAATGTGCAGAAAAAAATTGCAGAATTTAAAATGAAAAAAAACTCAGAATTGCAGAATGGCAAGAGTAGAAAATTGAATGCACAATGACAGTCTGCAAAAATGCAAAACATGAGGGAGTTACACCAAAGACATGAATGCCAAAAATGGGACTGGCTCTGATACCATGTCAGACCAGGAGGTAACTCCACAAAACTAAATGTGTATTAGATGGAGATTGTGTGTGTATTTATACATGGAGGTGAGGCTATTGGGATTCACTTCCCAATGACTCTTAGCCTTCCTTATTTACTAAATTACAATAATATACAATCTCACCCAACCCCTTAGGATTAGCTGTCAACAGTTTCCATATTTTGTGTAGCTATCTCTTGATTAATTGGAATTTATAATAAAATTCAAAAAATAAAATAGAACAGACACTATATATAGTAAATGATTTTCACTTTCCAAATATCAAACATCTCATATTACTGTATAATAATAAATAAAATATTTATGCAATTAATTTATAATATTATTATTACAATTAATAGAATATTCTTGCAATAAATTTATAGAATTGTGATTATATTTTTCTAGCGATTAAAATCCAAAACAATATTCACTGTACATCATAAAATCTCATCTTTAAAGTTTAAGAGGCAGTTTATGTTGGAAATCTTATAAAATCTCCCAATTTGGAATAATGTAAGTGATTTGTGCTTTGTTGTATTTCCTTTGCAACATCTAGTGCGATTGATAGTTATAAATAACATGAATAAACCTAATGTTAACACTTAATTGATGATTATGTCAGGATTCTTCTTGAATTTGTCCCTTGCTGTGTGTTTCATTAATTTTCCACATCTATGCAATTTCTAGTTATAAATAACATGAGTATATCTAATGTTAACACTTAATTGATAATAATTCACATAGACTTGTTTTTCTTATAATTCAAATATTTTTTGTTTTAATTATAAGTAATGAACTTTTGACAAGATATACATAGTCATATTATATTTCATTATTCATTATATTTTTTCTAAATAAACTAGGATACAATTCTTGTTATTTTTCAAAATCAATAAAAATATTAAACCCAAATTGAGACATGGTATAACATTTAGATTAGATATTATTAAAATTTCATGTTAAAAATTATTAGTTTCAAGCTTTAATTGTTAATTAAGTTGTCTACCGGGTAGGTAGCTGTTGAAATTGTTTAGGAAAATGGTTGCAATGGTTAAACTCAATCTTAATAAGAGGTAGAGGGGTTAAAAAAATAAAACCATATGATGATATCTCCATTTCCATATTGGGTGTAACTTTCAATGTGTAAGAAAGGGTATACATGCAAAATCATATTGTAATCTTCATTTCCATATTGGGTGTAACTATCAATTGATTCATTGACATTTATAATGAAATTTAGAAAAGGAGCAACAATCACTATATATAATAAAATTAATGATTTTTATTTTTGAAAATATCAAATAATATCTTATTTCCATCTTGGGTGCAATTATCTATGTAGAAGAAGAGTATAAATGTAAAATCATACGATTGGAATCTTGATTTCCATATTGGGTGTAGCTATCTCTTGATTGATTGACAACTAAGTAAATGATTTTCACTTTCCAAAATATATATCTGTGACTACTCTATATTAATGAATATAGTATTTATGCAAGAAATTTATTGATTACAATTAATAGAAATTTATAAATGTGATGTATCCTCATGTTGAATGATGGAAGAGCATCTCCAATAAATTTATAGAATGATGATTACAATGTTTTATCCATTAAAATCCAAAACAACATTCATTGTACACCATAAAAGACCATCTTTAAATATTAAGAGGCAGTCTTTGTTGGAATGATTTATAGAATCTCTCAACTTGACATAATGTGAGTGATTTCTCTTTATCTTCTAGCTTTGAATGACATTTTGTTTACTAATTTTTATCTTCATTGAGGTTTTATATGTCATGATTCTTCTAGAATTTATGCCTTCAAGGAGTTTCCTTTGTAACACCTGGTGCAACTTTTGTTATAAATAACATGAATTTATCTAATTATAATGTTGTTAACACTTAGTTGATGATTATTCACGTGAACTTGTTTTTTACATAATTCAAATCCTTTTTGTTTTAATTATAAGTAATTATATTTTGATAATATATACATAATGATATTATATTTGACTATTCATTATATTTCTTCTAACTAAACTATGACACAATACTTGTTATTTTTCAAAATCAATAAAAATATTAAGTTAAAATCTCATGGTAAAAATATCATATTATTAAAATCTCATGGTAAAAATGATGAGTCTCTAGAGTTAATATGCTAAAATTGTTTAGGAAAATGGTTGCAATGGTTAAGGTTAATCTCAATTAGAGGTAAAGGGGTTAAAAAAATAAAACCATATGATGACATCTCCATTTCCATATTGGGTGCAACTCTCAATGTGGAAGAAAAACGTATACATGCAAAATCATATTGGAATCTTCATTTCCATATTGAGTGTAACTATCAATTAATTGATTGCATTTATAATGAAATTCAAAAAATGTGCAACAACAATATATATAATAAAACTAATTATTTTCATTTTCCAAAATATCAAACAATATCCCATTTCTATAATGGATGCAATTCTCTATATGGAAGAAGGGTATAAATCTAAAATCATACTATTGGAATCTTGATTTCCATATTGGGCTTAACTATCTCTTGATTGATTAACATTTATAATGAGATTCAGAAAAAAAATGTACAACAGTCACTATATATAGTAAATGATTTTCATTTTCTAAAATATTAAACATCAGAAAGACTCTACAATGATGAATAAAATATTTATACAATAAATTAATTGATTACAATTAATAGAAATTTATAAATGTAAAAAATCCTCAAATTGAATGATATAAGAGAAACTCAAAAGTATCTTCAAAATGTAGAGGTATCTTCCAAATGTATTTTTCTAAATGTAAGAAATCTCTATTTATAGATAATGTAATAACTGTAGATTTTGTTGATTTTTAGAAAATATTAAACTGTAAAAAATGTAAAAAAAATAACAATAATATAGAAAAATTGTGTATACCTTTTCAATATTAATTTGAACCCATTTACACAATCTCCATACAACAACACATTTACTAAAATTATATAACATTAAAAAAACTATATATATATATATATATATATATATTCTTTTTCTTTTAATTATAAACTAGTCTATACATTTAGTCAATATCATCAATATCGTTCCACATCCTACAGTATCGCTGCTTCCACCACACATACTAATCCCAAAACCAAGAGGAGAGAAAAAGAGCTATAAAATCAATATAAAAATTTCAGCTCTCTCAAGAGTCATCGAGTGTGAGATAAAACTTAATATCCCTCGGAAAAAATTTAACATAACTTTGAAATTGTTTCCTCATTGAAGATTCTTAAGTGTGAGATAAAACATAATATCACTGCGAGAAAATTTAGCATAACTTTTAAATTGTTTTTCTTATTGAAGGCCTTCATACAAAGGACCTTCAAACGAAATTTTAGTTACCGTTTAACAGAGCTTAGTGGAAAATGCCCATCATGATCAAATTGGTTCAATTTTAGTGTTTTTGGTCTAACTAATTATTTCATGGATATGATTATATAAACATATGACTCAAAATAACTAAGATAAAAATTGCGGGGTTTTCTAATAATATGAATATATTTAATGTTAATATTTAATTGACGATTCTTCTATATTAACACTTAATTAATGATTATTCACATAAACTTGTTTTTCATATAAATTAAATACTTTTTATTTTAATTATAAGTAATTATCTTTTAACAAGATATACATAATCAAATTATATTTAACTATTCATTATATTTCTTTTGACTAAACTAGGATACAATACTTGTTATTTCTCAAAATCATTAAAAATATTAAACAAAAATTGAGAACTATCTATTGATTGATTGACATTTATAATGAAATTCAAAAATAAGTACAACAACCAATATATATAGTAAATTATTTCAATTTCCAAAATATCGAACATCTGAGACTACTCTATATTAATGAATCGAACATTTATGCAATAAATTTATTGATTACAATTAATAGAAATTTATAAATGTGATGGATCCTCAAGTTGAATGATGGAAGAGCATCTCCAGTGAATTTATAGAATGATGATTATAGTGTTCTAACCATTAAAATTCAAAACAACATTCATCGTACACCATAAAAGACCATCTTTAAAGATTAAGAGACAATCTATGTTGGAATGATTATAGAATCTTTCAATTTGGCATAATGTAAAATGTAAGTGATTTCTCTTTATCTTCCAGTTTTGAATGACTTTTTGTTTACTAATTTTTATCGATTTTTTATATTAGGTATTTCTTTTACAATATCCCGTACAATTTCTAGTTATAAATAACATGAAGATATCTAATTATAATGTTGCTAACAATTAATTGATGATTATTCACATGATTTTGTTTTTCATATAATTTAAATCTTTTTTGTTTTAATTACAAGTAATTATATTTTGATAATATATACATAATGATATTATATTTGACTCATTAAATTTCTTCTAAATAAACTATGACACAATACTTGTTATTTTTCAAACTCAATGAAAATATTAAGCAAAAATCCAGACATAGTATAACATTTAGATAAATATTATTAAAATCTCATGGTGAAAATGATTAGTTTTTGAGCTTTAATTGTTAATCAAATTGGCTAGGGTAAAAAAATAAAACCATATGATGACATCTACATTTCCATATTGGGTGCAATACTCAATGTGGAAGAAAAGGTATACATGCAAAATCATATGGGAATTTAACTGTTAATCAAATTGGTTGGGTTAAAAAATAAAACCATATGATGACATCTCCATTTTCATATTGGGTGCGACACTCAATGTGGAGGAAAAGGTATACATGCAAAATCATATTGGAATCTTCATTTCCATATTGGATGTAACTATCAATTAATTGATTGGCATTTATAATGAAATTCAGAAAATGTGCAACAATCACTATATATAATAAAATTAATTATTTTCATTTTCCAAAATATTAAACAATATCCCATTTCCACCTTGGGTGCAATTCTCTATGTGGAAGAAGGGTATAAATGTAAATCATACTTGGAATCTTGATTTCTGTATTGGGAATATCTATCTCTTGATTGATTGACATTTATAATGAAATTCAGAAAAACTTACGACAATCACTATATAATAAATGATTTTCATTTTCTAAAATATCAAACATCCCACTAAATTATTTTCATTTTCCAAAATATCAAACATCCTAGACACTATAATAATGAATAGAATATTTATGCAATAAATTTATTGATTACAATGTATAAAAATTTATAAATGGGTGGATCCTCAAATTCAATAATGCAAGAACAACTCAGGGGTATATTCAAAATGTAGGGGTATCTTCAAAATGTTTTTTCTAAATCTAAGAAGTCTATTTATAAATTATGTAATAACTATAGATTTTTTTGATTTTTAGAAAATGATATACTATGAAAAAAAATGAAATTAGCATAGAAAAATTGTGCATACCTTATTAATATTGATCTGAATCCATTTACACTATCTCCATACAAAAACAACCCAAGGATATATTCAAAATATAAGAGTATCTTTAAAATGTTTTTTTCTAGATCTAAGAAATCTCTATAGATTATGTAATAATTATACATTTTGTTGATATTTAGAAAATAATATACTATATAAAAAAATAAAAAAATAACAATAGCATAGAATAATTGTACATACCTTATTAATATTAATCTAAACCTATCCAAGCAACTCCATACAACAACACATTTACTATAATGATGTATCTAAAAACAACATTAAAAAACTAAAACTAAGAAAAATATATATATAAAAACAACATTAAAATGCTAAGAAAAAAATATATATATATATGAAAAATGGAAATGGAAACCTTTTCATTTGATTATAAACTCTGGAAATATATATAATCAATGTCATCAATATCCTTCCACATCCTACATTTTTTTTTCAGAAGAAAAAAATGTTGTTATATAATAATATAAGCAGTACATAGTCGAGATCTTCTCAAGCTGTTAAACCTAACAGCGAGAATAAACCAATGTCGGCCAAAAGAGATTGCATTGCTCCTAGAAGAGGAAGAGCAGGTAATGAAAAGTAGGCCACCACATATCAGAACATAATGTGTCCCGTACAAAAATGCTCAGCGCATGTAGCGAGCAAGAGAGGCGAAGTGGATAATGATTCAATAGATATGACAAAAGATATAAACAGATTATGTGATATGCCAGAGATATTAGCTAAGAAATACAAATTAGAATGCTTGTTGATCGCAACTACGGAATGATGAACTATTTCGTTCCATTTGTGGCCTATCAAAATTGTGTAGATCTGAAAGCTATATAGCAGACAGGAATGGAAGATTGATGCATATAGCTTATATGTGAGGTATTTTGCAAAAGATAATGTTCTATGATCAGACAGAACATAAAAAAAACAGTGCAAATCTCTTGTTTGGTTCAAGCCGGCTCGCTTGCATTTGAAGGCACGCTCGCTTGTAGTAATCCCATTGAAACCAGCACGCATGAGATATGGAAAGATCTGATTTTTAAAATGACCCTGGCATGGTTGTAGTTGAGTGTAATCCGGCTCGCTTGATGTAGTTAAACAGACATGATTGTATAAATATTTACCGACCCATATGAATGTAAGGTTCTGACTCACTTGTAAATATTATAGCCGGCTCACTTGATCATCTTTTCCCACGCTCGCTTGTATATGTAGATAATGAAAATCCTGCATAGAAAAGTCCTTTGCCACAAAATGTTCTTAACAAAAAGCACAAAAACCACTTATAAATCCGCTTTAAGGAATCGCAATATCAGAATGCCAGAAAGGAGAGCCATCTCTAAACAGCTGAACCTGCATGATGCCGAAATCAGAATTTAAACCCTTCTTGGAAAGACCATCGGCTCTAGTATTGTTGTCCTTATATATGTGACAGATAGATGGCCTATTGAGAATAGACCATAAACGTAGAGCTCTATGTACCCAACCTTGAAGTTCTGGAGGGATCATAGCCTCAGGATTTGTGATCCATCCAATAGCAGTCTTTGAATCGCCATATACATGAATATCGTTCAGCTGTAAATAGAGTGAAAAACGCAGACCTCCCCATAGAGCTATGATTTCCGCTTTGTTGTTGGTTCCATGTCCAACATTCTAGTGAATATGAACCCTTTCCCTTTGTGATATCTTGATCCATGTCCCACACCCCATAACACCTTCCATGCAAGCGCCATCAAAATAGACTGTCGAGATAGCCACTTCATGTGGCCTGATGTGGATGGAGCAGTCCGTAATAGACATAATCTTCATAGGGCGGTCCTCCATCCATTTGAGAATTGCAGAGAAAATACAAGGAATTTGAAAGGGAGCATTTTCAAAAATCAATTTGTTTCTTCCCAGCCATACCTCCCAAATAAAGAAAAAAGGCAGTGATCTGAATTTTCCTTTTAATTTGTCCCATTCCGTATCCGCTGACATGAAATCATCTGGAGACCATGATGGGCCCATAAAATGGTCAGAGAAGAGCCTCCACAATTTAACTATAATAGGACATCTTAAGAACAAATGTTCGGTAGATTCAAAATCCGTGCGGCATATATGACATCTGAATGGGCCACAATAGCCCCTCTTCAAAAAATTATTTCCAGTGAGGACCTTGTCTTTCCATACCAACCATCCAAAGAGCATGATCTTAGTGGGGATATTCCTTCGCCAGAACATATAGAAGGTCCTAGTAATCTGCCCCTGATAAGATTCCATGTTAAGTCCCCTGTATATATCTTTGACAACCGGGACTCCATAATTTGTGGGACCATCCCAGACTAACAAATCACCTCCGAATCCCAGCAGAAGCCCGCAGCTCGAAATCTATCTCTTAGAGCCTCCCATTCATCATCCTCCGGCTCTCTCAACTCCATTTGAATAGCAGATTTAAATATAGGAGCCCCATAGGACCATACTCGGACTGTCTGTGCTAGATCAATAATACCTCGGTGAGCTAACCTATGTATGAGCTGCGGAGAAGGACCTGCATGAGGGGGAAAACCAATTAACTTGTTGAAAGACAATGGAATACGTCCTCCATCCCGAAAAAGCCAAGCCATTCTATCCGCCATATGAGTGATAACCTTATTGAAGCTGCACCAAATGACAGAGATGCAATGAGGATGTGAAAATTGCAAAGTAAGGATTTGTTGTAAAACGTCACCCTCTATGTATTTACATCTGATAACATCGTTCCAAATGTCGTTTCCTCGGATAGCTCTCTAGAATGAATTAATGAGCAGTGCCTTATTGAAGTTCCTCGTATCGAGGATACCCCATCCATCATGATCCTTTGGCTTGCAAAGACTCTGAAGTTTGCACAGATGTATTTTGTGAGGCATCTGCGCATCGCCCCATAGAAACTTAGCAATAATGGAATTAATCATATTAATTATACCTTCTGGCAATAGTATAGATGTCCCCAATATACCATCATCTGAGAAAGAACTGCTTGAATCATAATCAGCCTACCCCCCATAGACAACCATCTGTGTGTCCATCTGAAAATCCTCCTTCTAAATTTTTCAATGAGCCACATCCAATCCCGGATCTTGTAACCACATGGTTTGATATTAAAACCCAAATATGTGAAACCGACAGAGGCTTCTCTTAACTCAACACCCATAAAATCTGCGATGAAAGCGCGCTCCCTTTGGTCTCCATGTTCATATATGATAAAAGATTTGTTCTTGTTGATGGCCAGCCCGGTAGCTGATTCAAAGTGCATAAAAATAAGATGAACGTAGAACCAATGGTTCCGATGGAGATAACCAAATAATAACAGGTCATCAACGAATAAAGAGTGCGTGCAAGAGACCGAATTGGAGAAAGAGAAACCCACTGTATATCCCTGCTGTACCGCCATATGTAGAAGACAACTGAATCCATCCATAATTAAAATGAAAATTAGTGGTGACAGCACGCAGCCTTGTCTGAGTCCACGACCAGCAGCAAAAAAGGGTGTAGGAACACCATTAATGATGACCGCATAACTGACAGTGGTAATACAAGACATAATCCATCTAATAATTCGGATGGGGAGCCCAATCTTCATGAGTACCATCCTGATATAAGCCCAATCAACAGAATCATAGGCTTTATGAATATCTACCTTCATCATGATGGCCTCCCTTTTTTCCGTGTGCATGGAATGCAAGAATTCTTGTGCAATTGCCGTGGCATCGTGAATAGATCGTCCTTTTAGGAAACCATACTGTTCCTTTGAGATAAAGGTAGACAAAGTATCCTTTAACCACTCTGCTATGATTTTTGAGGCAATCCTATAAAGAACATTGCAAAGGGCGATCGGCCTGAAATCTGCAAAAGTTTGGGGATCATCCTTCTTTGGTATTAGAGAAATGAACGTGGAGTTGAGATTGGCCGGCATGAATCCCCGGATCCAGATTTGTTCAACAACCCACATTAATTCCTCGCCCATCAAATCAAAAAAATGGATAAAAAATTCTGCAGGCCACCCATCCGGCCCCGGACATTTATCTTTAGAGAAAGTTTTTAGGACATTTAAAACTTCATTCCCTGTGACAGCATTATCCAGTAAAGAAATTGCATCAGCATCGAAAAAACGAGAGACATGTTCCAGCAACCATGCCTGATTATCCTTGTTTATCCCATCCTGTCTAGTGTAGAATGTTGCAAAATATGTGAGTGCCTCATTCTGTATTTCTTGACTTGTATGCGCGAAGGATCCGTCCGATCTTTTGATACGCCAAATGGAATTTCTATATTTCCTCTCATTTGCGCACTTATGAAAAAAATTTGTATTCTGGTCCCCCTCAGCGAGCCATTGAACCCTGCTCTTTAACCTCCAGGTGATCTCTTCAATCCGCAGAATATCTCTTTTTCTTTCCCCCAAGCATTTGAGATTGTCAAGTGTTTGCTCGTCCGGATCTTTAGTGAGAAAGGAAGTAATAATCTTTTCCATCTCGTCCTGTATCTCTAGAAATTCCGCTCTAAGTTTCATCTTCTTCTTACGTTCCCAAGTCTTGGACACAGCCTTAATTTTCCGCAGCCTATGATGAAAGGAATCCCACACCCCAGAATTCGGGAGATCGCTGCCAGCCCTCCATATCCCCTCCACAATGCTTATATATTTCGGGTCCTCCAACCAAATTCTGTTGAACTTGAATGGGCGCCCAGTACCCATCCCAAACTTGGACCATGTAAAGGTAATGGGCATATGGTCCGAGATGTCTGATGCTAAAATGATAGACCTAGGACCTCCCAATATATCTATGATTGTTTCCTTAACCATCACCCTATCAAGCCTTTTCCCAATGAAGTTGTCAGCCGCTCTTCTGTTGGTCCATGTAGGCGCAAGAGGATGCGGTCTAATATCCACCAGTCCTTGTGAAAGAAAGATGTCGTTTAGATACCCGGCCAGAGAGTCCACGCGAGCACTACTGCCCCACGTTTCATCAACATTAAGTGTTGAGTTTAAATCGCCCATAATGATAAGATTTGGTAGAGTTAAGATACCCGCCACCTGCATTCTATCCCAGAATACCTTCCTATTTGAATATGGTGCATAAATATTGATCAAGTTAAATATACAATCCATACCTCTGAGGCGACCAGATAGCAATATACCCTCGAAGAAACTGTAAGCTTTGAAAGATGCCTGAACTGGGTTCCACATAACAATCAAACCCCCAGATCTACCATTTGAATTAGTCGCTGCCACATGCCAATCTTTCTTAATTTTTAAAAACAAATTTATAGCCTTTGATCTATCTGATATGGTCTCCTGTCCCAAAAAAATAATCGGATTCTTAGATACAAGTAATTCCTTCAGGCAATGGAATTTGGGGGCATCACCCAACCCCCTCAAGTTTAATGAGATAATATGAGTCATGGAGAAGATGTACGAGGGTTTCTTGCTCTAAGCGCCCTAGTGATGTTGTTCAAGCCGACATTTCTGTGGATGGGAACCTCTGAAAGACCCACTTCATCATCAGAAAACAAAGAGATCGATTTTAGCTTCTCTTTTTTCCAGCTACATGCTCCTTTTGCCTTCTTTTTGATGGATCTTAAAGCTTCCGATAAAGTAGGAGATTGTTTTGCTTTTGTGGAAATCAGTTTATCAAAACTGTCAAGGCAGCTAGATCGAGATTGGAATTTCTCATAAGGAAATCGATATCACTGCCAATGGAATTCCTAGAAGAGTCTGATAGGTTAATGGGACCGGATTTGTCCGGAGTGCATTGTGGGGACCCAAGATATTTCCCATTATCATCACTGTCATCTAGCAGACTACGAACTTTTACATGCGAAGACTCCCCCTCAACATGCAAGGACCCAATATCATCACAGTCATCTAACAAGCTACCAATTTTTATACGCGAATGTTGCCCACCAACGTGCATGGACGATTTATATAAAGGCGGGTCATTTGTAGGAGAAAAAAATCCAGCAGAGTAGATGGGAACCATAGTTCTTTTATCACCTGAGTCAGCCATGGTCATTGACCTTTTATCGGGGTTCCGCTTGTTCTCTTGATCAGGCAAAGAGATGGGATTATTGTCAAGAAAAGATGGATCAGAGGGAGCAAAAGAAGGACATGGAACCGGGCCATCAGAGTCATCACGTAGGTTATTGGATGGGGGATGGGCAGCATTTGTAACATGTTGTGACTCAGGTTGGAGAACCCTATATAGATTCCTAGCAATGGAAGGATGACTAGCCAAATTAGAAGGGATCATCGAATCGGGGACCGTAAATTCATATTGTCCATCCGCTGTTTTATATGCTTCATCATCAGAGGAGGAGTTAATGGTAATACCTGGTTGCTGGCCACCCGTCGAAACCGGTACAGTGTTATGTCGTCGATTAACCTCCGTTGCTCTTACCGTCTGTTCCACCCTCGCCATACGCAAACGTAAAGGGAAATGATCTCTGAGGTGACCCGTTTTATGGCAGATCAAACATCGAAAGGGTATTCCCCAGAAATCGATTCGTTGACGATGCCTTTTGTTGCTCCATATAAGGTCAATATCTCCTGGCAGCCCACCTATGTAGTCCACCTCCACAAGAAGCCAAGCAATCCTCTTGTCAGATGCCCCCACTATACTTGGATCAATATATTTGGTGGAGCCAATCGAATCACCAATCGACCTCAGAGCCTTAAGGGTCCAGAATTCTAGTGGCAACCCTGGGAGTTTTACCCAGACCACCCTGCTTCGAGGAGCCTCCAGAACGGGATTGAAGCCGATATACCATGGAATGATCTGCATGAAACTTCTGCCACGGACCCAGGTTCGCCTCGTGATTTTAAAAACATCCTTCTCGTCCATGAAATGGACGCTGAACCAACCATTTAGTAACTTACTGACCTTGGGCGCGTAACCAATAATGGAATTCCACTTCTGATTGATCCATGTTGCAGTGTCGAAATCCTCTCTATCCGGGAACACCCACCTCGCAACAACAACTCTTCATTGCAAACTTGCCACCCTTATACAGAGATCATCATAATCCAGATTTACTTCTTTAATATCCATTCTATGCTTGAAAACGTTCCTCTTTCCTCTACGAACACCGCAGCCAGCCCCACGTTGATGTTGTCTTCTGGGTCGAAGATGAGCATTTACCTTAGGCGCTGTAAAATCTTGGATAGCCTGTTTGATAATAGCATCGTCAACTTCAAAATCGACAGTAGGGGCCTGATCGCCATGTACCGATATATCCCCCCTCGAAATCTCGGCTCTAAATCCATCCATCTTGAAATTATATCACCTGCATACTGGTAGTCACTTCACCTGTTGTGGCAGTGTACCGTCACCAAAATAGCTGTCAGCCAAATCAGTGAGTCTATCCAAAGTTAGAGTGCATACACCCTAGTAAGACGTCACCCCTATTTGAATTTGAAAGAATAAAACAAATAGAGGCGAAGTAAAGTTGCTAATGTAGATGTTTTTTGATCCCAAGATCTTTGAAAAAATGCCCCATGAGCTGGAGAATCATAGGGGATTGTTCCAAGTTTAATCAAGAGTTAAGTGCACCACAGGAATAGTAAATGTAGATCAGATATCTTCACCCTAATTTAATGATCTGATCACTCAAACGTCCCAGCTTAGAAAGGCAAGTTCAACGTTCCAAAACCCGATATAACAACCATAAAAGAGGTTAGGCAAAAATAGTAAATGCCCAAATCCCTATGGCATATCCAGAATAATCCACCATCAAGTCGTACCCAAAATTATACGTTACACATAGCTCACACCATGTAACGCCTGCAGAATCCTTAGTACTTCCCTGTCCACCTGATTCCGCCTGAGGTCATACTCAACCATGCACCGCCATCACTGTGTGCCTAATTAATAAAAAATGAATTGAAGCTTGCCCTTGTAATTCAAATTTTCAAAGTGGTAACCGGAAAAAACCCTGTTTTCCGGGAAGAGAACTACCGATTACCCATAGCCATACCCATCCAAGCTAAGGCGAACAACAGCAACAACAAAAACACCCTGGTAAGGATTGCCATATTTTACAAAATCTGAAACCTACACTTTTGCATGGCCGAGAAATGAAAAAAATATCCTTACAATTTTTCCATCCAGGGAAACACTTGTCAAGTGGATATTTATCGTCCAAGATACCAACAGAAGATGACGATGAAGACTCAGATGAGTTCTCTTGTGTTAACATTAGTTCAAAGACTAAATCATTTGGATCGTCAAACCAACAAGGACATAATTCAAAGGAATTATCAGCTATACCCACCTCTGTAAGGAGCATAACAGGAAGACACACAATATCCCAACTCCGCCAGAAAATTGTAGTGTAAATCAGTAGATCTGTCTGAACTCGGAGTCACCCTCTGTCAATTTATTATTTCCAAATTCATCCTTCGAATAGAGCAGGAGCTGCTTGGAGCCATGGCAGCCAAATTTCTGGTCTTAAATCCTCTAAGCAGGCCGTAGTTCAGCTTGAAGAAGTCCTTTAGAAAGAGAAATATTGAAATATGGAAACAATTGCGGTAGTTGTTGAATAATTGATGTTGCTAGTCGAGATAATTTCTTGAATTTGGAACTACCTATTGATTTCCATTTGTACCCATCTGTTCCCTTCCACATCCTACATGCACTATCATTGCCTCCACCACACATACCAATCCGAAAACCAAGAGGAGAGAGCAAGAGTTATACAATCAATATAAAAATTTCAGCTCTGTTCAGGGTCATCAAGCATGAGCTAAAACATAATATCAATGAGAGAAAATTTAACATAATTTTGAAATTGTTTTCGTTATTGAAAGCCTTCATACAAAGGGACCTTCAAACGGATCTTGGTTACCATCGAACAAAGCTTAGTGGAAAATGACCATCATGATCAAATTGGTTCGATTTTTGCGTTTTTGGTGTCGTATTTCACTATTTTTTCCTGGATAAGGTTATATAAACATATAACACAAAATACACAAGACCAAGAAACAACGTACAAATATTTGGCATAAGATTAATGAACTTCAAGAAATAGAGCACTAGTATTTGGGTATTCAAATACAATTTTACAACCTAAGGGAATTAAAATACAAATTAACAAACTTAAGTTTAGATAATCAATTCTATTCGTTAAATTTATCACATAAATTGATGAGACCTGGAAATTCTTTACAAAATAAAATAGAGTTATGGTAAATTTGTGATTGTATATGATATAGACATCAATCAGAGCTAGGCGAGTGATTATGCACTATTTGTATCCATCATTCGACATATTTCGATTGATGATGAAGAGAATGGACTCTTAATACTTCATCATAACTATCCTTAATTTAACATAAATTGATGAGACATGGAAATTTTTTACAAAATAAAATGGACTTACGGTAGGTTTGCGACTGTCTCTGATACGGACATCCATCAGAGCTAGGTGAGTAATTATGCACTATATATATCCATCATCCGACATATTTTGATTGATTACAAAGAGAATGGACCCTTAGTACTTCATCGTGACTATTTCCTTAATGCATCGTGGAATGACCTTCGCTCTTGTCACGCGCGCACGCACATGGTTTCGTGGTAGTTCTTGCCACTAACAATTGAAGCCATCATTTTCATTGAGTATGTAGATTTTGGGTTTTTATATCTTACAAGTGCAGTGTAGAGGAGGGTAGATAAACAAGTTGAACGGTTACACACATCAAGATTTGGTTGCAGTTAAAACAATGACATCTAATGGTGGAAGAAATTTTAATCGTTTAAAAATAGATTCGATGATGCATAAGAGTACAAAGTGGCAGCCAGGGGAGTTATTCTCAAAGGGAAATGCCTTACATCGTAATTACATAGCACTATGACATCTTGTGCATAAGAAAGCTTAAATGGGTAATACGAGGAAAGAAAGGAGTTTATTTCTCTTATAAAATTTGGGTATAGAAGGTTATTAGAGCTAATAGAAACCATGAAGGTGAAGGTTTTGGATGTTAAAAGCCGACTCCATCTATAAGTGAACAATAGTGGTTTTAGTGTGGTTAAAAGGATCAAAAGGTGACATGACAAAGGGGTATATTATATTGATATTGTTGAGATGACAAAGAAATATAAGGAAATGACATGGATTTTAACTCAATGCACTAGGTAAAAGTTTACAATGTAAGTATGTTGTTTCATATATATATATAGATAATCAAGACTAAATCATGTCAAATGAGATATCATGCCAATTTTTTAGATGGAAAGAGGGCCAAGCGATTTCATATATCATCATGCTTAGTTTTTCATTTTAGTTTTATAAATTTTCTTAACAAGTTGATAGCCTAAGGTGAATAAGGTTAGAGGTAGTCTTTGTATAAATGGTACTTGGTTCTTTGGAGGCACAAGGTCCCATTTCATTTTTATAAATTTTAAGACACTTTTGTAAGAAGAATTAGAAAAATGATGATAGGTTTTACACCTCATAGTTTCAAAAAAGAGGAAGGGATTTATTGGTAGGAAGGGGTAAGTATCTCTACAAATAATAATACACCTATATTAGGATGCAAGCCTTTTGAGTAGAAACTCTACTATCTTCCAAAGTTTTTTTAGGGCCATTTATTTGTGATAGAACCATGCAAACAATATTCAAATGCTATTATTTCCTCCATCATAAGGAGTGAAGCAACTATTCACTCCGCCCTTTAAATTTTTTGGAACAAGTTTGTTTGGGACCATTTCTTTGTGATAGAAACATGTAGGAAATATTAAAATGCTATGATTTTCTCCATCATAAGAAGTGAAGCAACTGCTCACTACACCCTTCAAATTTGGGGGAGAAATTATGAAAAATATCTGGCACTTATCTGAGATGGCAATACTTTCAACCTAAAGGAAGGAAAAAATATCCTAGGGTATCATCTAGATAAGGTATTCAATTCTTGGTGATTTTGAGTCATTATAATAGTAATTTCCTATGGTTTGAGTTTCCCAAGAAAGGAGTAGGAGATAAGGAATACATTAGTATTGAAGACGAGGATGTTCAAGAAACACTTACATCTAACCCTAGTCCCATCAGTAAACTAAGTGGTCTAGACCCTCATGAAGATACTCATACCATGGTGAGTACAAATTTCCATACCAAACCAAAAGAGAAATGGATGAAAATCCTTCTTGACAATAAAAAATATAAGGATACTAGTGAGCATGTGGTTGTTGGGTGTAAAGGGGTAAACTGAGAGACAATTATCAAAGGGGAGGATGAGTTGTTAATTTTACTAAGAAAACTTCTAATTCAGCTAAGAAGATAATTGTTGCTTAGTGGTGATAGTAGAAAACACTACACAATATATGTGGAGAAGACGCTGGTGGGGAAGAACTCAAGAAATCTAAAAAATATATTGATCATGCAATTCCTACTCACATGAAGAGGTAGAGGTTAGGGAGTGATGATAAAGAAATATCATCAAAGAGGCTTGTTGTTATGAAACCAGCTCACAAAATAGAAGAAAATAGAGATCAACAACTTAGAAATCAGCCTCTTCGAGGGGAAACCTCCTTTACATTACATAAATGAACAATTATTAGATGATACAAATGACAAAACCCCCTTTCTATATATAGGAGTCCATGGGGTCACAATATAATCTTAGCCGACCTAAATATAATAATGTAAGGGCACAACAATAACAATAGTGGGCTTTTATGGGGCACAATAATAACAATATGGGCACTATAGGGGTACAAAAATAACAATAAGGGGGCTACACTAACAACCATAAGGGACTACACTAGTAATATAGGGACCTAACATGCCCCTCTCCTTAAAAAAAAAGTGTTGTCCTCAATGCTTGAGTAGCTTTGGATGCTTCATATAAAATTCTCATCCTCCCATGTGGAATCTTCAGTGGGTAAGCTCTTCCACTTTATGAGATACTCTGAAATTGATCGATTTCGTAGCTATCAAGTTCTTGTTTCCATGACTGCTTCAGGTTCCAATATGATTTTTCCTTCCTCATCAAGTTTTAGCAAAAAATTTTGAACTGGAAGTTTGTCACCTATAGCCTTCTTTAAGCATGAAACATGGAAAACTGGGTGCACTCGGGAATATGCAGGAAGCTCCAATTTTTATGCCATAGTACCAATATTTTGCAACACCTTTTAACGACCATAGTACTTTGGCGATAATGTATTATCCTTCTTAGCTTGCTTGAGGGACTTTTTTTTGTATGGTCGTAGCCGTAAAAATACCTATTCTCCTACTTCAAAACTTCTCTCGCTGCGATGTTGATTTCCATGTTGTTTCATTCAATTACGTGCCAAATTAAGGTTATCCTTTAAGAGTTTGAGAACTTGTTGTTGATGCTCAATGTGATCTTCCACTACTTGAACCTTAGAATTTTGTATTAAAGGTGATGTGATGGACGGTGGATGATATCCATAAAGTGCCATAAAGGGGGTCATTTTTTCTGCAGTGTAGAAGGAAGTATTATACTACCATTCAGCGAGAGGTAACCACTTGACCCATTGTGTTTGTTTATCAGATACAAAGAAACGAAGATATCCTTCCAAACATTTGTTCACTATCTTAGTTTTCCCATCGGATTGAGGATGATAATATGAGCTATGAGCTAGTTGAGTACCCAAACAAGAAAATAATTTCGTCCAAAAATTTCCAGTGAAAATGGGATCTTTGGGTTTCCATGTAGATTTTGGATTGTTTCCATAAATGCAATAGCAATTGTACTCGCTTTAAATGGATGCGATAATGCACAAAAGTGTGCATACTTGGTTAGTCTATCAACTACCACCATGATGACACTCTTTCCTTCGGACTTAGGTAAACCTGTGATAAAATCCATTGAAACCTCCTCCCAGCGTTGACTTGGAATGGATAAAAGTTGTAATAGACCCAATGTCTTAATTGTCTCAACTTTATTTTTCTGGAAAACCAAACATTCCACCACAAAATTTTGAATATCATATTTAATGCCATCCCAAAAAAATTATTTATTCACCCCATGGTAAGTTTTCAAAAATCCCGGGTGTCCTCCTAAGGGAGAGGTGTGCAATTCCAAAAAAATATTTTGTTTTTTTTGGGAATTCTTACAAAGACATAAGTGATCTTTGTACCATAAGGAATCATTTTTTCGACTAAATGTATCAGATGTATTGGGATCTTGCTGCAAATTTTGAATGAGTGTCCACACTTCTTCATCATTATTTCATTCTTCCCTTGCTTTGGTTATCCAATCTGGTTGGATAATAGAAATGGCACAAAGAAATGCTTCCACATCCTCATTCTTTCTTGAGAGTCCATCTGCAACAACATTTAGCTTCCATTTTTTATAGATTATTTCAAAGTCATAACCCAAAATCTTTGTGACCCATTTTTGCTGCTCTCTTGAAGATAGTCTTTGTTCCAAAAAGTATTTAAGATTATCATGATCAATTTTAACCTTGAAGTGTCTTCCCACTAGATAAGGTAGCCATTTTTTTAGTGCATGTAGTATTTCCAACATTTCCTTCACATAAATAGCTTTTTGTAAATACTTTCCTTTGATTAGACAGATTTCAAAAGAAACAGGTCTTCCTTCTTTCATTAAAACAACACCAATTCCATTTCATGTGGCATCACATTCCACAATAAATTTTTTTGTGAAGTCTAACATAGCTAAGACCGGTGCTTGGCACATTGCCTCTTTAATATGTTCAAAGGTCTTAGTTGCTTCAAGAGTCCATGAAAATGCATATTTCTTCAATAATTTTGTTAGATGTGTTTTTATTCTCCCATAATTGTTAACAAACTTGCAATAATACCTTGTTAACCCGAGAAATCCGCGTAAATTCTTTATGGTTGTGGGGACTTTCCATTCCTAAATGGCCTTAATTTTGTTAGGGTCTACCTTAACACCCTCCCAAGTTAAAATATGACCCAGATATTCCACCTCTTGTACTCCAAAGAAACATTTGGAGGTTTTTGCATATAATTTTTTCTCCTACAATAGTTTGAGCACCATGTCAACATGTTGAACGTGATCCTTCCAAGACTTGTTGTAGATTATTACATCACAAAAAAATACTAACAAAAATTTTCTAAGGAAGGGTTTGAAAAATGGTATTCCTCAACCCTTGAAATTTAGAAGGTGCATTATTAATGCCAAAAGGCATGACCAAAAATTCATAATGACCCTCATGAGTTCGAAATGATTTTTTCGGAATGTCTTCATTCTTCATTATAATTTGATGATATCTTAAACAAAGATACAACTTGGCAAAATAAATTGCCCCATGTAATTCATCCAATAATTCATCAATCACAAGAATGGGAAATTTATCTTTAATAGTGAGCTTATTGAGCTCTCTATAGTCTGGACACATGCACCATGATCCATCCTTCTTGTGCACCAATACTACTAGAGCAGAGAAATAACTTTGACTAGGTTGAATTATACCAACCGCTTGCATTTTTTCAATCATATTTTCAATTTCACTCTTTTGGACATAAGGATATTTGTAAGGCCTGATGTTTAGAGGAAAAATTCCTGGAATCAAATGAATAGCATGCTGATCTAGGTGGCTCCAAACACCCTCAGGAGACCAAGAGGGCTCAGAAATGGTCAAAATTCAAACTGGTCGGATGGCTCTCGAACTAGGTCCAAATTGAAGTTCTCGTCTTCCTGCTTCTAACGGTGCAAACATATCTCCAATCTGAGGTAGTATGAAGAAGTTAGAGTGAGTAAAAGTTTTAGTCAAAGTTGGACTTGGGCCAGGTTTAAATGTTATGCAAATTGACTGACACCGGGGTTGGAAAATCTAGCTCCCGAGGTCGGGCGAATTCGTGGGATGATTAGTTTTCCTAATATCCCCTATGCCAAACAAAAATGAGTGTGTTGTTTTTATAACCAAAATAATATAAAAAATAGGGTGGCGGGCTGCCAACCCCGCCACCCCCGCATTAAAAAATATATTAAAAGGTTGGGAGCGAGCCACCCTCGGTGGATCCGTCACCCCGGTAGCACATAACCATGAAGGAGGAGGTTGGGTCGAGGCTGCTTGGAGTGGACCCCACCCACCTTATTAATATATGTATATTAACAAACAAAACCAACTATCGGAGGCAGTGAAGTAGGGGACTAACGGGGGTCGAACCCGCCCGGCCCACGTGGTCGGCCCCCGAGTGGGCGGCCCCAATATAATAATATACAATGCAACCACCATAAAATTATGGCCCAAAAAGTATATCAACGCGAGATTTCAGGGGGGAGGCGATATTTGATCCCTTGACCTCCCCTTATTTACCACTGCGCCAACAGTGCCATGTGGTAAAGTCTGATGCGAAAAATATACTTAAACTCCCCCTCCACAGATGCGTCGGGGCCAAAGTAGCGAAGAGCAGTGGAACCTTGATTTCAATAGTCTAGGAGAGGTGGAACCATGCCCCAAGGAATCTTTAGGGGCATCAAAAAGATTCCCTGGGGTGCAAAACTTATCGGAGCCTGTTTTGGAAAATTTTATGTCAATTCTACACCTCTCGGCGATAGGAGTTCGATGGTGATGTTCGTTTCAGCAGCAGAGCTTCCCATTTTTCGTCCATTTTCCATATTGGAGTGACGGTGTCAAGTTCCCAAGTGTGGACAGTTGATTTTTTGCCTCTCGACGCCACGACTTTGATGGTGCAACCAAATTCAACAGCTAAGCATCCACTTCTTCAACCAACTTCAGGGATTGAGGTATATGAAGTATTGATTTCATGTGCTTCTTTTATCATTTTTTATGAAATTTAATATGTTGTTTAGATCCCTACTTGATGTATGTTGTGGGATCTATGTTTCTACTTCATGTGAGATGTATTCGCCATGGATTGTTATGTTGATTGAGATCCCTATGTAGCCTTGATGAATGGATCCTCGTCATCACCTTGTGTGAGATTATGTCATGCTGATAGGAGGCCTATTGTGATTGAGAGTTCCTGTAGCGGAGTGTCTTGTGGAGAGACAAGCCACTCATGTTGAGGGAATATATCCTTGTATGACATAAAACATAGCCCATGTACATCATTCCCATTTCCAGCACTATGTGAAGCGGCCTACCCCATCTTGACACCGGGCCCAAAGACGTAGCCCACACTGGGTGAACTCCATTATCAACGTCTCGTGTTCTTACGTTGCTAATTTTTGTCTTGTTTCGTCTTGCTTAAAGCATTCATATGTGTCCTTTTAATTCTCTTTTAAATGCAATTCTAACCACATTACAGAAGTAAAATATCATGGATAAATCCGGTAGCTGACAGACCCAAATCACATGATCATGATCATGAATAGGTGGGAGTCCTTTGGGAGTTTCAAGCACCTTGGAATGATTTTCCAATACATTTTGGAGATATAGAGAAATAGATGATTTTTATGTTGGAACTTCTAGAGAGCATAATTGTGCAATTACACCTCGTTGTTATTTATTCAAAAGCTTTGTCATGACATTAGAGCTTATTATATTTCATGGCTTCCCTGCGATACCCCGTAATTCAACTTCCTTTCCTTGAGAAAAAAAATTCAAGAAAAGTTCTTGAAAATTAAAAGCTATTGTCCCCAAAGATTGTAACCATTGTACTCCTATTACAACAATAGAACCACCCATTGGAATGGAGAGCATTGTACTATCCAATAAATATTCCCCCATGGTATCTTGATATTATGGCACTTTCCAGAGCAATTTATAGTTCCTCCATTTGCAACCATCACTTGACACTCTCGTGTTGGGTATAGGAAGCAATTCAATTCCTTGGCTACCTTAAAATGAATAAAATTATGGGTACTACCCGAATCAATAAGCACTATTATATTTATCTTTTTGATATGTCCTTCTATCTTGAGAGTTTAGGTGTAGCAATTCCTACTAATGCATTATAGGATATGGTTGTATTCATTTCTTCTTCCTCTAGGGTTGGTTCCTGGTGTATATCCTCTTCTTTTGAAGTTTCTTGTTCCTTTTCTTCCTCCTCTTCACAATCTATGTAAAATAATTTATTCTCAACACACTTATGACCTTTAGTGTATTTGCTATCACAACTATAGCAAAGCCCTTTTGCTCTTTTTTCTTCCAATTGTTGTGGTGTCAACCTTGTAGGTTATGGAAGTCTAGGAGTAGCAACACTTCCATATTTATAGTTGTGAGTGGTAGGATTCCTTGTCGCCATAATTTTTCTTTTAATTTTTCTTTCCAACCTGAATTCTTTCTCCAATGTATCAAGTTCCCAGAGACGGACCTCATGTTGGATGTTATCCTATAGAGTCCTTATGAAGACATCAATTATATTCTCCTCTAGAATATTATTTACCCTTATATTCAATTTTTGGAAGTCCTTAATGTGCTCTTCCATTGAACCCTTTAGTTTAAGATTTATCAATTAGCTAAAGTAGGTGTTGCTCTTTGTATCCTCATAATGTGCTATCATTTCCTCCATAAAAATTGACCAAGTGACAATTTTTTTACGAGACTAAAGCCATCGATACCATAAAAATATATTTTGTTCTAAATATAAAGTTACAATATGTACCTTTTATGTGTTTTTCACATTATGGATATCAAAATATTGCTCCATATGCAGTATCCATGTTACAGGATCCTTGCCATTAAAATTCCTCATATCAATCTTCAATCCAATGTTAGAGTTTATGAAATCATGATTGAAGTTTATTTTTTTCTCATCACGAGTTTCCTGATCTACTACCTTTTCACCATTAGGAATCATTTCTTGTAGCAACTTTGTCAAGCCTTCCTTCAAACCGTCCATGTCTGCTTTTAGGCCATTCTTCATGTCTTCCATGTCTATTTTTATGTATTCCATGTTTCCTTTCAGTTTTACTTCTATACCATCTATCTTATATTCCATTCCATTCTTCAATCCATTCATGTCTTTCTTCAAACCATCCATATTAGCTTCTATTTCATTTTTTCTTACTCTTTGTGAGACCAAAATTTGGTGCACTTGGTCTCATAATTTTGATATATCATGTAGCACTTCTTCTTCTTCATGCGTCATAGTAGAGATTTATAAGGGCTTAATGTGTGTGGAGTTATTTTTGGGATGCATTATAGAACCCAATACTCATATATATGCTTCAATATTTCCTTGGAATTACTTCAGACTGATTTTTCAAACAAAAGTTATGAAATTTTTAAAAAATGATACACACATTTTTCTTGCGTTTGAGACACTCGATATTGAAACTGATGTATCTTTGTGATTTTGTATCCATGATATTTGATCATTGGTCTTGTAGTAGCCCTCTAAGTCTTCTTTCCAATACCACGGGTCAAAATTGACTTGGATTCTTCAAGGAAAATTTATGCCCAATCTCCCACAATGACGTAATTATGGACTGGTTCATTAGATCGAACTTGTACAATGTGCCATGTGTTGTTGTTTTGTATTTCAACTCTGAAATTAATACACAAGAAACTAAAGTCGTGCACTTTTTTCCACTTTTTGCAGAATTCGAATTCATTGCTCAGAGAGAAAGTTATGACGCTTTTCCCAAGGTCACCTCTTTAAGATGAAATTCGGGAGCCTGCAAAAACCATAACTTCCTTAGATAATATCTATAAAAATATAGTGAACAAAGATCTAAAATTTTTAGACGACGTTCCTCAGGATTTCGGCTCAAATTGGTTTTTTTTTCAGCGTTTGAAACTTCATAGACAAAACTTTATAGTGCAAATTCCACAATGACTTGTTTACAGTAGCAAAACCCTAGAATCCAAATCTCTGATACTAAATGTTATGAAACCAACTCACAAAATAGAAGAAAAGAGAGATCAATGACTTAGAAATCAGCCTCTTCGAGGGGGAAACCTCCTTTACATTACATAAACGAATAATTCTTGGATGATACAAATGAAAAAACCTCCTTTCTATATATAGGAGTCCATGGGGTCACAATATAATCGTAGTCGACCTAACAATAATAATGTAAGGGCACAACAATAACAATAGTGGGATTTTATGGGGCACAATAATAACAATATGGGGACTACAGGGGTACAAAAATAACAATAAGGGGCTACACTAACAACGATAAGCGACTCCACTAGTAATATAGGGACCTAACACCTGTTGAAGATCAAATCAACATTGCTAATGATATAGAAGTTGTTGACGATTTAGACAAGTTCCTTAAATGGATGATGCTTCATTTACGAGGTCATAAGCTATTAGAAAATGTAGTGATATTTTCTTGTTTTCAAAGATTTCACTATTATTTTTCACCATCAAATAGAATAATAGATATTTCAAATATTTAGGGAGAAGAAAAAAGGAAAACACTTTCAAAAGATTCAAAGGCATCTAACACAATGAAAATGCATGAATCCATGGGAAAAATTATAAAACATGTCATCAGTGAGCATGAGGAATAACATGAGAGGTTAAGAAGAGGGTTATTGAATTGGAAGATGTTTTGAATTCCAAACCCTTATTACAACATCCTCTTATTATCAAGACCCTAAGGAAATCTATGAAGGCTCTTCAAAATGGACTACTAAGCTGATGGTGGCTCAGTGATTATTATTAGGAGTAAGGAAAATTGTGGAAGGAAATGTGGAGGATGTAATGGTTTTTTTATTGGATACATAGGAAACAATCAATAAAGGTTTTATTCTAGTTAGAAAAATACTTGTGCTTAAATAATCCCTAAATAATAAACTAAAATAGGATGCAAGTCAATGATAACTTTTTAGAAACAATTATTAGATTTATAAAGACTATGAATGATTAGAGGGATTTAAAATAAAATATCCCTTTTGATTAAAAATTAATGGAAATAAGAAAATATGGGATGAAAAAACCATGAGACTTTATCTAATAATTAAATATTGTGTTAATATTGAGTGTAGAATGTTTTAGGATTTCTTCAATGAAATCAAGAGCATGAGAGGATTGGAAGGACTGCCGCTTGTCCAATATACAAAGATACGTAAACCAAAAAGGGAGTAGAATTCACATGCTTCTCTTGCAAATATTCACGTATTTTCTTGAGCCACACAATATCCTTTGTTTTTTCTACAACAACCACATGTTGTTCCTCTACAATGGAATATTTGGAATTGACTACTTGCATGGTCTTTAGGAGAAAACATTTGATCCAAAACTCATGAGATAACCTGAAGTTAACACTCCATTTTATTATCCACGTCAAAGTTTGAATCAAGATATACAATTAGGTTTAATTCAACCACCTTAGAATACTTGAGTCCAAAATATTGAGTTCCTTCACTTATCGTAGAACTCTTTTTGCAGTAAACCAATGATTTTCAGAAGGTTTTTGCATGAACCTAGAAATAATACCAATAATGAATGGAATATCATTATCTACTTGGTTGCATCATCAAATTCATTCCTTTTTTTTATATGAGATTCAAAGTTTGTTCCATTGGAGTAGAAAGTGTGTTACACTTAGCTATGTGTTGAGCAAGCAAATATCATCTACAGATAGAGGCAATCCCTCTAGCCCTGGGGTGGGTCTAGCAACAAGGGAACATGTTGGACTCCTGAATTCCTAGCTTATAAATGAAATTTGAATCAGAATAGCTATCCTACCTTGGTCAAATGCTTTTGTTGTGGCACGTGGTAGTGATCCTTTGATATTTGCCTTCACGCCTTGCACTCCGTGCTGGTGAATATGTTCACACGTCTGCACAAAGATCAAACAAATGATAACAACATACAAGCATATAAATTCATCTACAATTATTCAGCTAGTCAAGGAGAGCTAAACAATTTGCATATAAATGGAAACAACGTTGGAACTAGAAACTATTCATGTATTGTTGATAGATAAAATGAAGTTTGCAACCTTATGCCTTGACGTTGCAGATCTCCTTCGACGGGTTCAATTGGGCGTGTCTCAAGCATTCGTTCGGGATTGGACTCGATGAGGCAATGGGCCTAAACTCTCTATCAATGATGGATTCTTCTCTACCTTCTTCTACACACTAGCTATAGTAATGACTGTTCAGCTAGCCGAATCAATGTGAGAAGGAATAATTTATAGGAGAGGAGTAGGTGGTTTGAGATCCCACATAAGGTGGAGGAGAGGTCTATCCCATTGGGGAGTTGCAAAATTGTAGGAAAAAATGGGCCAAAGGGAGAAACTCGAAGTTATTCATTCGAACAAACCATGATGACTCCGCTCACAAAGTTGTTAAGCATGAAAAATTCGTTTCTATTTTTAAAAAATTTACAAAAATATCTTGGTGCGGGTGCCCTTCAGAGACAAAGCGCCAAAGGGCGCAGGGCCCAGTGTTAATATATCCATGGGCATGAGACCATAACTTCCTACCAGCACCGACCCAAAATAATATTTTTTTGAGGGTCTGATTGAGGAATGAGAAACAAATGATATGTTCTTGACATGCTAAAGGATGCAATGAATTTTATGACAATGTATGCCAGTACACATAAGTCACTAAAATGGTCCTCCAATGTTCGGGATGGGGATTGCAGGGATGGTGACAAAATATTGTGTAACAAATGCCCCTAAAGCATGAGGTCCGAGAGAGGGGTGAAATTCTTTATGAGAACATGCCCAAACCAAAACGCCTCCGTCGGAAGACCTGCAAGAACAAGTACAATTGATATCTATGATACATGAATATGTGGTATGGGTGTATCCATCCATAAGAGAGTACATATAATAATAATATCTGAGGTATGGACACATCCATCCAGTAAGAAGGATCATCAAATAGACTCAAGTATGGTCGCAACCATCCAATCAAAAGAGTCATGCATATAGTCATGATAAAGCAAATTGTGTGATAGCCTAGATTTTATCAGACAAAACCCAGGGTCTTGTGATCCATATCGAACCAAAAAAGTACAAATTCAAGCATGCGAATAAATTAACTGAAGTCGAACATGCGATAAAATCACCTGATTACCAACCAATGATGAAAGTTGTTAACAGGTGTGAGAGAAACCACCATTAATGACAATGGCTCTAAAGGTACAACTAGTACAATCCGCGGAATGTGAACAGTGATCTGGAGTTGAACACCCACGAAATCACTCAATCGAAGGCCAATGATGAGAACATATCATCGAATATGAAGAACTTTTCATTGAGGCATGCAAGCTCCAAGGTACCAGAAGAGAGTCTCCATATCGGCTTCCTGGATAATGAGTTGAAGTTGACAGGAAGTGACCAGTTGAAGGAGGGCCATAATGTTTCCCACATCATCAACATGAGACAGAGGAATAAGATGATAGTGAATCAAGACTAAACAGAGGATTAGGGGTTGAAAACTGTAGATGGAACTTCTCTTGAACATATTGGCGACACTACTCTGGAATTTGGAAGTATTTGACATCAAGGGATTTGAGGTCATGGTGACGTAGCAAAGAGCAGATGAGAGGTCAAAACAGATAACCCAAACCCATGGAGACAAAATGATGAATGTGGGATGTCCCCAACCCAACACAAATTGAAGACAAGTGTCTATTCAAGAGTGACATACTGCCGACACGACTAAGAACTAGTTCCATTTCCCCCACCATTTTTGGCAAGTACCCCAGTTATTTTTGGAAATTTTTTTGAAGGGGATAGCATATGATTATCATATAATTTTTTCCTTCGGACGAATCCATCCTAGTACATTTTACGAGCCCTAGGAAGGAGGAAATCGGTAACGTCATGGTGACGGTTCCGATGTCATTTAGGTTGTAACAAGTTTGAAAAAGGAAGAACTCGTCATATTTTCATGTTTAGAGAGTTTGAAAAGAAGCGGAAAAGAAAACTCCAACAGATCCCCTTTCGTGGATAGTCTCACAAATCCGAAAAGGTAGAAAACAATATATGGGAGAACCTTTTAGTCGCAATTGGCTAAGGTATTCCTTTTTCGTAAATAATTTGTCCTAGCCCGAAAAAGGGGTAAACATATAATGGGTAGATGACGTTTCGCAGCCTTTAATGAGTTCAAAACGACAAGAGTCTCGGCAATATTTTCAATTTTCGAGAGTCAGAAAAAGCTGAAAGATGACTCAAGGGGGTGACTTTTTCGTGTTTTTACCAATTCCAAAAAAGAAATAAAAATACAACTCGTCACTTCATTGTCATCATCTTTAGGACCTGTTGTTGCACAAGAAACGCACGTAAAACCCCTTTTTCGAGATAAAACCTTAAAATAATCGAAAAATAAGCTTGAAAACCTAATTAGGGTTTTGAAAAGGTTATAAAATGACAGAAATAGTAAAAACAAATTACTTTTCACCTTTTCACTTATGTGTGAGAATTTTACCATTTTTTAACTGTGATCTTGTGGAGCTTGACAACAAGCAATCCAGGAGGCCATTCACAAATTTTCTTTCTCCATGTAAGAGCTCTCATCGTTTCCTGCATTTTAAACTATGTTTCATGTCCTGCATTCTTAATTTTTTAGGCATTTGGGGGAATTTTTCCATGGATTGGGCGTGGAGGTTGGTGTGGATTCTAGGCACGGGGTCGCGCCAACCCGCCTAAGATTTTAAAGGGGAGGTGCCAATCAGCACCACTATTTGTAAAACAACAGTGCCAATTGCTGCGGCCAAAACTACATGAAAATTCTCCCAAATAGCCCGATTTTAACAATTCAAAAGTCAATCATGTGACCAATGGAAGCCCCAATTATGGTTTTGCAGGTAATTAAAAGCCAAAATGGTCATTGAGTGGAAAGAACGAGAACATGGAGAGGAAGATGTACAAGCCATGGAAAACAATGCATGTATGGATGCCCTGAGAAATTGCGGGCTCTTGTAATTCTTCCTAACACCACCATGTCTATGAGCTCAGCTGGAATTATTACAGTATCTAATTAGTGTGTGGGACACCGATCGAGAATTATTTTTGATTCATGACCAAGAGTTTGAGATAGAAGTCTCGGACATATATTTCATTACCGGATTGTCACGAAGGGGAGCAAAACCGATCCTGACAGGTGCTCGGCCCATGGGTGAGAGCATGGGCATGCTAATAGACAGAGTCTACCCAGGAGCAAAGAAAGGATCGAAGAGTGGGAAAATAGATATTCTGACACGAGCCACTAGATCTTAGGCCCTTCACGAAGCTATAAAGACACAACTTCAACTTGACGTGGATTGTATGGCTCCAACCATTTTCAACTGGGTGGAAGCTCTAACAATCAACCTGAAGTGCGAGTTAGCAAAGTGCAAGAATGACAAGTTAAAAAAAATTGGATATGTGTCCATCTTGATATCATTCATCCTAGAATGGTTGACAATATTCCAACACCAAGAGGTGGTAGTACCTACACTACCAGCACGAGAGCCACGGATGGTTCGTTGGGTGGAGTTGGTGCCTCGATCAGGAGGTGGTTAACATATGTCATGGAAGTCATAATTCGTTGATTGACTCCGCTGACAACTCATCGTCGTAGAGGACTGGCCGTACACCGACACCGATTCCATTGGTGATTTGGATCTTCCACTTCCGGAAGGAGAGGACTGGGATGAAGCTTTGGGTAAAAACTCATTTTTTTTATTTTGATGAGTATTATATTTTTTTTGTTAATATATGTTCTGATTATGTATCCATGCATTGCATATGTTGGCCCAGAGAGACCTGCAGGGATGTCCCCATAGCATGGAGGGTCCCACGAGATTTCGAGGCGGCCCCTCAAGGTGAGGGAAGCGAGGAAGAAGAGATCGCGCGCAACTTGGAGGGACTCACAAGCAGGATCCCAGATTACGTGAGATTCGAGGATGTTCCTCATGCATATTAGAGGCACACTGCAGGGGTGTCTAACTGCATCCACCGTTTACTGAGGTGGTCCATGCATGCAATGACATGCTATCATGATCATCATGCCTATTAGACACCTAGGCTTTATTTCTGCGTATTTTTTGAGAGACGTGATGTCTCGGGATGTGACCAAAACACACATTTTTTTGAACTTATGATGCACATGCATGCAAGAAATCGATATATATATATATATATATATATATATGCTTATTTTCTTGTCTAAATCTTACTATGTGATGATGATGTTTTTACAAATTCCACAAATGTCTTTCTAATATAATATCAGCTACTGCATCAGTTAACACATTCATTCTTCTAGGAATATGCTGATATGTGATATAATCAAAATTCCTTTCTAATAAACGAACATGCAAATACAACCTTAAAATCTGAGGGTTTCTAACAGAGTAATGCCCATTAAGCTAGAGAACAACAAGCTGAGAGTCTAGGTTCATAATTAATTCATGAATGTCAAGAGTAATGGCCTCGGTTAAGCGTTAATGACATTGTACTCAACGACATGTGGTTGTTCATCCTAGACAAATACCTTTAAGGTTTACCAACTCACAATTAGGATCATAAATCACCTAGGCTGCGGAAGACAGGTTCCAGGTAC
Organism: Pinus albicaulis; assembly: GCA_034641835.2. Classification (NCBI taxonomy): domain Eukaryota; kingdom Viridiplantae; phylum Streptophyta; class Pinopsida; order Pinales; family Pinaceae; genus Pinus; species Pinus albicaulis. The sequence goes on along the minus strand of CM076584.1, from coordinate 235,112,223 downwards.
TGCAGGAGGCACCATCAACAAAACCGACATCGGGAGTAACAAACATCTGCACAATAAGAAAATACATAATAAGCAGGAAAAAATGCTCGCAAAGAACACCAAGCCAAAAAATGTACAAAAATTAAAAACACACATATGTGCAAAAGGACATACACAAGAAACTCATGCATAATATCTTTTGAGGTACAACCCATTTCTGGGTTGATTCAAAGGATAGCCTTCATATTCAATTAGCTCATAGGCCCCGTTTTTCAAAACACGCTTAACGATATAGGGCCCATACAACATGGGTTCGGATTTTTCTTCCCCTAGTTTATCATGAGCTTGGTCATACAAGAGGACTAGGTCTCCTTCTACAAAGGTATGAGGGGAAACTGTCTTATCAAAATGAGCTTTGACCCGCTTTTTCTGTGCTTCTATGACTAGAGTAGAAAAGCGGCGAGTTTCATCTAACCTATATAAATATAGAAGATGCTCTTCCTTCGGCGAGGTATTAGGCAGTAATTCAACAACTATCTTGAGAGAATGGATTTCACATTCAGTCGTAAGGGTAGCTTCCAGACCATAAACAAGCTGGAATGGAGTGAATTCAGTTGCATCCTTCAGCGAGGTTCGATAAGCCCAAAGAGTTGAAAACAACATGAGATGCCAGTTGGACTTGTGCATCCCAATCGTACGCTGAAGCATAGTGACTAGAACCTTGTTCACGGCTTCAACTTGGCCATTGGCCTTATGGTAGTACGATGTTGAGGTGTCGTGACGCAGAACCAACTTAGAAGTGAACTCAGCCATCATTTAATGACGAAAATGAGAGCCATGATCGGTGACAATGTCTTAAGGGACACCAAACCTCGTAATCACATAATTGAAAAGAAATTGTGCAGTTGTCTTACCGTCAGCTATGAGTGTAGGCATTACTTTGGCCCATTTAGTGAAGTAGTCCATGGCTACAATAATATAAGCATGCCCCCTCGGCTGAGTGAGGGTTACACGTCATAAAATCGATGCCCCACTTCTCCATGGGCGCGATGCCAATTTATCCATGGGCGCGAGGCCATAACTGCCATGGTTCTGGTACAGGACGACGACGATGGTGATGAACATGTCATTTATTATTTGAGCTGAAATCTTCTCAATATTGAAACACGTTACGTACATGTCGAAAAATTGGCATTGGCTGTTGTTCAATCCATCCAACATTTTCGCCATTATATTCTACTTCGCACAGTAACCATGATTTCTGATTGCAACCCCATGAATTATATATTGACTCAACAATTACTGCGGGGAAAATACTCAAAGTGGATAGTTATCCTCCAAGAGTTCGATTTGGAGTTCACTACCGCAAAATCGAAGAAATCATTGATTTTTTCCGATTTGATCTGCTCTTTACCTTCTGCCTCTGCTCCCTCTGGTTCTTAGGAACACATTGTAGATGACACTTTTTTTATGATTAGCACCCTCGATCCATGGTACGGTGATATCATCGTTTATCTCCATAATTCCACCTTTCGGTTTGAGTTTCCAAAGGATGCTCGTCAACGTATCCATCATCATTCGCAACCTTATCGCATAGTCAAAGATACTTTGTACCGCATTGGAGCTGATTCTATTCTCCACCGATGTTTAACCCTCAAGGAAGCTGAAAAAGTCCTCCATGACTGCCATTCTGGCACATGTGGCAGTCACATGTATGGGTATGCTACTGCACAGAAAATCCTTCGTGCTGGATACTTTTGGCCTACCATTTTCAAAGATTGTATTGTCGTTGTCCGTAAATGTCACAATTCTCAGATTTACCAGCGCAAGATGCGCATGCCACTCGCTCACCTTCATCACGTTATTACCATTGGTCCCTTTGCGAATTGGGGCACCAATTTTATGATGTGTAACCCTCACTTAGTCGAGGGTCATGCTTATATTATCGTAGCTGTGGACTACTTCACTAAATGGGACGAAGCAATGCCTACACTCACAGCTGACGGTAAGATGATTGCACAATTTCTTTTCAATCATGTGATTACCAGGTTTGGTGTCCGTCAAGCCATTGTCACCGTTCATGGCTCTCATTTTCGCCATTACATGATGGCTGAGTTGACTTCTAAGTTGGTTCTGCATCACGACAGCTCGATGTCGTACTACCCTCAGGCCAATGGCTAGGTTGAAGCCGTGAACAAGGTCTTAGACATTATGCTTCACCGTATGATTGGGATGCACAAGTCCAACTAGAATCTCATGTTGATTTTAGCTCTCTAGGCTTACCGAAACTCGGTGAAGGATGCAACCAGATTCACTCCATTCCAGCTTGTTTATGGTCTAGAATCTACCCTTCCGATTGAATGCGAAATCCCTTCTCTCAAGATAGTTGTTGAATTATTTCCTAATACCTCGTCGGAGGAAGAGCGTCTTCTATATTTGGAGAGGTTAGATGAAACTTGCCGCTTTGCTGCTCTAGTCATAGAAGCACAGAAAAAGTGGGTCAAAGCTCATTTTGATCAGATAGTTTCCTCTCGTACCTTTGTAGAAGGAGACCTAGTCCTCTTGTATGACCAAGCTCATGATAAACTAGGGGCAGAAAATTCGAACCCATGTGGCATGGGCCCTATATCATTAAGCGCATTTTACAGAACGGGGCCTATGAGCTAATTGACTACGAAGGCTATCCTTTGAATCAACCCATAAATGGGTTGTACCTCAAAAACTACTATGTATGAGTTTACCGTGCATGTCCTTTTGTACATAAGTGTGTTTTTCATTTTTGTGCATTTTTTGGCTTGGTGTGCTTTGCGAGCATTTTTTCATGCTTATTATGTCTTTTCTTACTGTGCAGATGTCTGTTACTCCCTATGTCAGTTTTGTTGATGGTGCCTCCCACAATACTCGGAACCTGTCTTCCGCAGCCTGGGTTATTTATGATCCTAATGGTGAGTTGGTAAACCTTCAAGGTATTTGTCTAGGATGAACAACCAACAATGTCGCTGAGTATAGTGCAGTCATTGAACTCTTAACCGAAGCCATTGCTCTCGACATTCATGAATTAATTGTGAACCTAGACTCTCAATTTGTTTTTCTCCAGCTCAATGGGCATTATTCTATTAGAAATCTTCAAGTTTTAAGGTTGTATTTGTGTGTTCGTTTATTAGAAAGGATTTTTTATTATATCACATATCAGCATTTTCCTAGGAGAATGAATGCGTTAACTGATGTAGTAGCCAATATTGTATTAGATAGACATTTGCATAATTTGTAAAAGCATCATCATCACATAATAAGATTTAGACAGGAAAATAAGCATATATAAGAATATTAATAGGAGAATGAATGCGTTAACTGATGTAGTATTCAATATTGTATTAGATAGACATTTGCGTAATTTGTAAAAGCATCATCATCACATAATAAGATTTAGACTGGAAAATAAGCATATATATATATATATACATACATATACATATATATATATATATACATATATATATATATACATATATATACATATATATATATATATATACATATATATATATATACATATATATACATATATATATATATATACATATATATATATATATATATATATATATATATATATATATATATATATATATATATATGTATATATACATATATATATATATACATATATATCTATATACATATATACATATATATATATATACATATATATATATATATATATATATATATATATATATATATATATACATATATATATATATATACATATATATATACATATATACATATATATATACATATATATATATATATATATATACATATATATATATATATATATATATATATATATATATAGATATATATATATATATATATATATATATATATATATATATATATATATATATTGATTGTTTGCATCCATGTGCATCATAAGTTCAAATAATATGCAGAAATAAAGCTTGGGCATCTAATCAGCATGGTGATCATGATATCATGTCACTGCACGCATGACCCACCTCAGTAAATGGTGGATGCGGTTATACACCCCTGCAGTGTGCCTCTGATACACACGAGGAACATCCTTGAATCTCATGTAATCTGGGATCCCGCTTGTGAGTCCTTCCAAGTTGCGCATGATCTCTTCTTCCTCGCTTCCTTCACCTTGAGGGGCCGCCTCGAAATCATGTGGGACTCTCTGTGTTATGGGGGACATCCCTACAGGTCTCTCTGGGCCAACATCTGCAATGCATGGATAAATAATCAAAACATATATTAACAAAAAAAATTATAATACTCATCAAAATCAAAAAATAAGTTTTTATCCAAAGCTTCATCCTAGTCCTCCCCTTCCGGGAGTGGAAGGTCCGAAACACCCATGAAATCAGTGCTAGTGTACGGCCAGTCCTCTACAACGATGAGTTGTCAGTGAAGCTAGTCGAATAATTTCGGCTTCCATGACACATGTTGACCACCTCTTGATCGAGGCATAACTCTCCCCAACAAACCATCCATGGCTCTCGTGTTGGTGGTGTAGGTACTATAAACTCCTGGCATTGAAACATCGGCAACCGTTCTAAGATGAACAGTATCAAGATAGACCCGTATCCAAATTGTTTTAGCTTTTCGTTATTTCACTTCGTTAACTGGTGCTTCAGGTTGATTGTTACAACTTCTTCCCAGCTCAAAATGGTTGGAGCCATATCATCCACAGCAAGTTGAAGTTGTGTCTTAATTTATCCATGGGCGCGAGGCCATAACTACCTACCAGTGCCAACCCAAAATCATATGTTTTTGAATGACTGCTTGAAAAATGAGTAATAAAGAATATGTTCTTGACATGCTAAAGGATGCAATGACATTTATGGAAATGTATAACAGTATGTAGAAGTCACTGAAATGGTCCTCCAATGTTCGGGATGTGGATTGCAGGGACGATGGAAAAATATTGTGTAATAGATGCCCCTTAAAGCATGAGGTCCGAGAGAGAGGGAGGGGTGAAATTCTTTATCAGAACATGCCCAAACAAAAACGTCGCCGTCGGAAGACCTGCAAGATCAAGTGCAGCTGATATCTCTCATACATGAATATGTGGTATGGGCACGGCCATCCATAAGAGAGTACATATAATAATAAGATCTGAGGTATGGACACAGCCATCCAGTAAGAAGGATCATCAAATAGAGTCAGGTATGGTCGCAACCATACAATCAAAATAGTCATGCATATAGTCATGATAAACCAAATCGTCTCACAACATAGATTTTATCAGACAAAACCCAGGGTCTTATGCTTCATCTCGAACGAAAAATTACAAATTCAAGCATGTGAATAAATGAACCGAAGTCAAACATGTGAGAAAATCACCTGATTACCATCCAATGATGAAATTTGTTAACAGGCGCAAGAGAAACCACCAGTAATGACAATGGATCTCAATGTATAACCAGTACAATCCGCAGAATGTGAGCAGTAAGCTGGAGTCTAACACCCGCAGAATCAATCGATCAAATGAAAATGATGAGAACCTATCATCGAATGTGAAGAACTTTCCATTGAGGCATGCAAGCTCCAAGGTACCAGAAGGTAGTCTCTAGATCGGCTTCCTGGATAATGAGCTGAAGTTGACAGGAAGTGACCGGTCAAAGGAGGCCCATAATGTTTCCCATATCATTGACACGAGACAGAGGAATAAGATTACAGAGAATCAGTATGAAATAGAGGGCCAGGGGTTGAAAACTGCAGAAGGAACTTCTTTTGAACATATTGGTGACACGACTCCAAAATTTGGCAGTATTTGACATCAAGGGATCTAAGGTTTGTAGAAATTTAACACAAAATATGTATTATCTAGATTATCCTGATCTAAAAATTATATGCCACTGTTAAATACAGAATCGCTTCTACAAAATATTTACGGAATTTGAAACAAAATCGCCAATCACAATACCATGAATAAAGATCAATCACACATAACACAGATAATTTACCCGAGGGAAGCATATAGCTAAAATCCCCACTATCTTCTATTATGTATTATATCATCGATCATGAAAAAATTACATACAGAGCTCCAATCCAAGAGATCTCAGTACAATAGCTAACTGTCTCACACTATCATGCAAAAAAATTGGCAAGTTCCTTAGCCAATTTACTGTCTCCAGAAAACTTGCCAAAATTGCACAATCCATGCTCATAGCAATCCCTGAATCAATGCAATCCTGCCTGCCTTGACTTCGCAATCCTCATTGGCACATCCAATGTGTGTGTGGTCACATGTGTGCGACCAATAATGTCACAACTGATAGTCAACTTCCCTTTCACCTAGAACTCAGCTGGGTCTCCACTAGATCTGACATGCATGCAGTTAATAGTAGTAAATATTCAGATGCATATGAGACCACTGACTGTGAACTAATTAATAATGAATTCACTTGATCTCTCACTAGTTTATCTTTAATTACAAATAGCACAACTGAGTTTAACTCACTTAACTGAGTTAAACTACTTTACAACTTTTATAACTGCACTTCCAACTCTTTACAACTTCGAATCACTTAATTACAACTAAGTCCACTTTCATGTCCCACCAACCAACCACTCAACTCGAAATTTCTATAGCTAACTGATTTTCCACTTCAGTTAACTATTCCAAGTGCTCATTGATAATATATTATTGTTTATTGTCCAACTATTATTAAGGGATAATAATAGTTGACATGCATCTATAAATAGACATGAAATCTATAAATAGAACTTGCACATACATCTATAAATAGACCTCATCTATAAATAGAATTTGCTCATGCATCTATAAATAGAAATCCACCTAAAAATAGCCAGAGGCTCCATCCTAGTGTAGGTGCATAATTTTCACTAGGATCTTCTTGTTGAATCTCAACACTCCCTCTCAACAAGAAAGGGATTATCCTTCACCCAGATCTTGTCTCTATGGTATTCAAATTTTCTACTGGTGAGTACCTTCGTTAGAATATTTTCATCTTGATCTTCTATAGGAATGTACTGAAGAAACATGATCTTACTTCTCACACAATCTCTGATATGATGATACCAGATATCTATATGCTTAGATCGATCATGAAACATAGGATTAATCGAGAGTTTAATGAAAATATGATTATCACAATGAATCGCTATCAGATCTAAATGAGAACCAAACAAACCAATCAAGATATTTATGATCTAGATAGCCTCACATTTATCTTGAATCACTGCCATGTATTTCACTTCTGCTGAACTAAGTGCCACAGATATCTGCTTCCTATTATACTAAGAAACAGTTGTAGATCCAATGCTAAATATCCCCCCTGATGTGGTCTTTATGTCTGATGGGCTGCCTGCCCAATCTGCATACATGAAGCCATAAAAATTCACCTCATCTATCTATCTGTACCATAAACCATACTCAGATGATCCCCTCAGGTATCTCAGGACATGCTTGCCCTCCTTCCAAAAGAGCTTGGTAGGCTTAACCATCGCTTGACTCAGCTGGTTAACCGCATAGCAAATTTATGGTCTCGTGTTCACTAGATACAATAGCGAACCCACTAACTATCGATAGATAGTAGCATCCACTACCTCTCCAGAAGTAGCATCCTCTTTCCTCCAGTTTCCTAGAAGAGGAGTATCCATGGGTTTACAACCCTCCATGTGAAACTTTCCCAGTATCTCCCTTGCATACTTGCCTTGAGACACAAAAAGTTCACCATCTCGCTACCATATTTCCAATCCAAGGAAATAATGAATGAGGCCCATATCCTTCATCTCAAACTCCTTTGCAAGGTCCTCCTTGCATGAGTGTATTAGCTGCTCATCACCAGTAAATATTAAATCATCAACATAAATAACAATTATTAAAATCTTACCCTCCACCACAATTTGGTATAGGTTTGCATCCGCTTCACTTTTGGTGAAGCCCAGTTCGGTGAAATAGATGTCTATCTGAGTGTACCAAGCACAGGGTGCTTACTTCAGCCCATACAACTCTCTTTTGAGCCAGCACACATGAGACTCACTGCTGAAGATCTCAAATCCCTTAGGTTTCCCTATGTACACCTCTTCCTCAATGGTCCCATTGAGAAACACAGTCTTCACATCCATCTAATGAATGCACCATCCCATCTGCGCTGAGAGAGAAAGGATGGTCCTTATGGAAGAATACCTTGCGATAGGTGCAAAGGTTTCTTCATAATCTATCCCCTCGATCTGTGATAAGCCCCGGGCCACAAATGTGGCCTTTTATTTCTCAACGCTCCCATGAGAAGCTTGCTTTACCTTGTAGATCCATCTCAAACCTACCAATGATTTATCAGCCGACCTTGGAACAATTTCCCAAGCACTGTTTTTGACAATGGAGTCATACTCCTCCACCATTGCATCTACCCATGTCGGCTCCTGCACTGCTTCCTGAAAGGAATATGGTTCAGTCACAATACATTTTCTCATGAGAGCCATGTATCCAGTAAATCGGTCTGGAGACTATATTTTTCTACGTTGTGAAGTAGGGGCTCCTACATTTTGTGCAGCATCAAGTCTTAGCCTATCATCTTCTGTGGTACACCTTCTGCCAGTTCTGATGGTTGGATCTGTGTGAGTGGAATCCTCCAATCCATGAACCTCCTGCTGTGGCTGATCCACATCTAGAGACTCACCTTTGGGAACCAACAGTTCCTCCTCCACATGCAATTCTAGATCCCTCTCAAGCGACAACTGCATGGCTTTCCCCTCATCGAATTTTATATCTCGGCACACCATAGTCATTCGACTATTTGGAAAATACACACGACAATTATGGGGTGTTTCGATGTACCCCAGAAATATCCCAACTTCATCAGTCATCTCCAGCTTCTTCCTGGCATCCTTAGTCACATGCACATAAACATATGAGCCAAAAATCTTAAAGTGTGAAACATCTGGTTTCTTACCAGTGAAAGCTTCTTCAGGTGTACTCATGCCAAGTACTCTATGAGGAAAACGGTTTTACACATAAACCGTAGTGTTGCATGCTTTCGTCTACAAATACATTGGTAGGCCCAAATCATGCAACATCGCTCGTTATTCACCCATGATAATTCTATTATTCCTCTCTGCGGCCCCATTTTTTGTGGGTTATGAGGCGCTATGAGTTCTCTTCAAATTCCTTCTTTGCTACAGAAGTTCTTGAGTTCATTAGAGATGTATTCTCCACCATTATCGCTCCTCAAAGCCTTCACTTGCTTCCACGACTCTTTCTCCACCAATTCCTTAAACTCGTAGAATTTTGAGAATGTTTGATCCTTCTTGTGCATAAAGAATATCTAGCATTTACGAGAAAATTCATCAACAAAAATAACATAGTACTTATGTTTTGTTGTTGAATAAACCGAGAATGGTCCACACATGTCTGTGTGAACTCTCTCAAGGATCCTTGAAGCACGGTTCTCCTTCTCATGAAAGGTGGAATTTACATACTTCCCCATGGTGCAACCATTGTACTGATCTAATTGATCAAGTGTTCCCATTGGAAGTCCAGTATATATTTGATGCATGACTTTCAAGGCTCCATGATGAAGATGGCCCAATTGCTTGTGCCATATTTCTCCCTCATCCCGGCTTGCCACTTTTTCCGCCTTGCCTTTCATGGCAGCGCAACCATCTACCCCTAGCTTATAGAAATTCTTAACTCGAATACCTATCCTCTTGGCTTGACCTGTTGTTTTATATCGCATGAAAGCTTTCCCATCACTGAAAATGATGTCATAGCCTCTGTCCTTCAACGTTGCAACTGAGACCAAATTTTTCTTCAGACCTGGAACATGCATAACATATTTCAATTGAAATGGTTTACCTAAATCCCTCTAAAAGATAATGGCACCAATGTCATTCAAACTGTATCGTCCATCATCACCCATATCTATATGCATTTGGAGATATTTCTCCTCCAAGTCATTGAAAAGTCCCTTCTCTCCCATCATGTGAAAGGAAGCGCCACTATCCAAATACCACACTGATCCCAATGCGCTTGACACCATGCATGCGATCAAAGAGAAGTCAAGCTAAAATTGCGAGACAAGGACCTCACCAGCTGCAACTCCAACATCCTTCTTGTTTTTCTTCTTTTGTGGGAACTTAGTAGAAGATGCCCATATTTGTGACAGTGAAAACACTTCACCTTGAACATATCCAGCTTCTTGCCTTTAGAATTGGATTTATAATGGAATTTCTTCCCCTTCCCCTTCTTCACCTTGGCAACCAAAGAAAAATCCTCTTCATCATCATGCTTTGATGAAGATCCATCTCTGGTGTTCTGCCTGAAATCCTCCTGCACCAGATCCGACCATAGTCATTCCCAATACGGTAATTTTTCTCATTCATTGAAAAAGTTTGCATAACTGTGCCAACTCTTAGGAGTTTCCAAGAGAGCCAAGCTCACCAAATCATCATCAACAACAGTTATTCCCACACTCCCCAATTCATCCTGACATTGGAAAATCTTTGTGAGATACTTTGGAATGTTGTCACCCTTTTCCATTTTAATCTTTCTAATTTTATCTTTGAGTGCCAATTTCCTATGGTCGTTGTTGCTTTGGAAAATATCCGTCAAAGCCTTCCACATAGCATATGGTGTGGCTTTCCCATGGATACTTGAGACAATGTGGTCTTTTACTCTCTCCAAAAGGATCCTCCTCACCTTCTCCACTTTCTTTTCCCATGCATCAAGATTGGTAGCATCCGATGAAGCAGGATTAGGAACATCATTGTCAATGAATTCCTTCAAGCCATTGTCTTCAAGTATTGCTTCCATCCTGTCCTTCCAAGAAATTTAGTTTGAGCTTCCCTCAAGTGCATAATCTAACCTCAAGCCATTGAAATCCATTTCTATCTTGAATCAACTATAGCACTAGGAAAGTATTTCTTCAAATTCAAATTCTTTCCATCAACAAACTTAGCTCTTGCTTCACTACTGCAATTTCTTGTGCTCCGATACCATGTAGAAATTTAATACAAAATATGTATTTCCTGGATTCTCTTGATCTAGCAGTTATATGCCATTATTAAATACAAAATCGCTTCTACAAAATCTTTGTGGAATTTGAAACACAATTGCCAATCACAATATCACGAAGAAAGATCAATCACACATCACAGATAATTTACCCGGGGAAAGCATATAGCTAAAAAACCCACTATCTTATATTATGTATTATATCATGGATCATGAAACAATTACATACAAAGCTCCAATCCAATAGCTCTCATTACAATAGCTAATTGTCTCACACTGTCATGCAAAAAATTAGCAAGTTCCTTATCCAATTTACTGTCTCTAGACAACCTGCCTCCACTGCGCAATCCCTACTAATAGCAATCCATGAATGAATGCAATCCTGCCTACCTTGACTATGCAATCCTCATGGGCACATCCAATGTGTGTGTGGTCGCATGTGTACAACCAATAATGTCACAACTGATAGTCAACTTCCCTTTCACCAAGAATTCAACTGGGTCTCCACTGGATCTGACATGCATGCAGTCAATAGTAGTAAATCTTCAGTTGCATGTGAGACCATTGATTGTGAATTAATTAATAATTAATTCACTTGATCTCTCACTAGTGTATCTTCAGTTAAAACTAGCACAACTGAGTTAAACTACTTTACAACTTTTATAACTACACTTCCAACTTTGTTACAACTTCGAATCACTCAGTTACAACTAAGACCACTTGCATGTCCCACCAACCAACCATTCAACTCAAAATTCCTATAGATAACTAATTTTCCACTTTAGTTAACTATTTCCAAGTGCTCATTGAGAATAGAGTATTATTTATTGTCCAACTATTATTAAGGGATAATAATAGTCAACATGCATCTATAAATAGACATGCAATCTATAAATAGAACTTGCACATACATCTATAAATAGACCTAATCTATAAATAGAATTTTCTCATGCATCTATAAATAGACATCCACCTAAAAATAGCCTGAGGCTCCATCCTAGTGTAGGTGCATAATTTTCACTAGGATATTCTTATTGAATCTCAACAAGGTCATGGTGACGTGGAAAAGAGCAGATGAGAGGTCAAAATAGATAACCCAAACCCATGGAGGCAAAATGATGAATGTGGGATGTCCCCAACCTGACACGAATTACAGACAAGTGTCATGTTCAAGAGTGACATACTGTCGACACGACTGAGAACTGGTTCCATTTTCCCCCACCATTTCTAGCGAGTACACCAATTATTTTTGGAAACAAGCTTGAAGGGGATAGCATATGCTTGTCATATAACTTTGTCCTTCGGACAAATCCATCCTAGTACATTTTAAAAGCCCTAGGAAGGAGGAACTTAGTAATTTCATGATGATGATTCCAATGCCATTTAGGTTTTAACGAGTCTGAAAAAGGAAGAACTCAGCATCTTTTCATATTTAGAGAGATTGAAAAGAATCGGAAAAGAAAAATCCAGTAGATCCCTTTACGTATGTAGTCTCGCAGATCTAAAAAGTTAGAAAACAATATCTGGGACAACCTCTTAGCCATTTTCAACTAAGGTATTCCTTTTTCGTAAATGATATGTTCCAACCTGTAAAAGGGGTAAACGTATACTGGGCAAATGACGTTTCATAGCTTTTAATGTGTTCAAAACGACAAGAGTCTCAACAATATTTTCAATTTTCGAGAGTCAGAAAACTGCTGAAAGATGACTCCAGGGGTGAATTTTTCTTGTTTTTACCGAGTCTGAAAAAGTAATAAAATACAACTCGTCACTTCATCGTCATCATGTTTAGGACTTGTTGCTGCACAAGAAATGCATGTAAAACCTATTTTTCGAGATAAAACATTAAAATAATCGAAGAATAAGCTTAAAAACCGAATTAGGGTTTCGAAAAGATTATAAAATGACATAAATAGTAAAAACAAATTACTTTTCACCTTTTCACTTCCTTGTGAGCATTTTACCATTTTTAACTATGATCTTGTGGAGCTGACAGCAGGCAATCCAGGAGGCCATTCGCAAATCTATTTTCTTTGGGAAAGAGCTCTCATCTTTTCCTGCATTTTTAAATTTTTATGCATTTGGGGGAATTTTGTCATGGATTGGCCACGACGGTTGGCACAGGTTCCAAGCACAGAGTCGTGCCAATCGGCGCGACCAAAATTGCATGAAAATTCTCCTAAAAAGCTAGTTTTAAACAATTCAAAAGTAAATTATGTGACTAATGGAAGCCCCAATTATGGTTTTGCAGGTAATTAAAAGCCAAAATGGTCATTGAGTGGAAAGAAAGAGAACATGGAGAGGAAGATGAAAAATCCATCGAAAACAATGCATGTCTGGATGCCCTGATAAATTGTGGGCTCTTGAAATTATTCCTAACATTGTGTCTACGAGCTCAGCTAAAATTATTACAGTATCTGATCAGTGTGTGGGACGTTGATCGAGAAATATTTATGATTCATGACCAAGAGTTAGACTAGAATTCTCTGACATATATTTCATCACTGGATTGTCACGGAGGGGAGCAAAACCGATCCTGACAGGTACCCGTCTCATGGGTGAGAGCATGGGCATGCTAATAGATAGATTCTGCCCAGGAGCAAAGAAAGGAACGAAGAGTAGGAAAATATATATTCATGCAATACCTGATTTGGCACTAAGGGTAGTGTTGCACACTATAACATGTGCCTCTGGATCTCAAGCCCCTCACGAAGCTACAAAGACACAGCTTCAACCTGTTGTGGATTGTATGTCGCCAACCATTTTCAACTGGGCAGAAGCTATAATAATAAACTTGAAGCGCCAGTTAATGAAGTGAAAGAACGACAAGCTAAAACAATTTGAATACGGGTCTATCTTGATATCGTTCATCCTAGAACAGTTGCCAATATTTCAACGCCAGGAGGTGATAGTACCTGCACCACTAGCATAAGAGCCACAGATGGTTCGTTGGGCGAATTTGATGCCTCGATTGAGAGGTTGTCAACATATGTCATGGAAGCCAGAATTCTTCGACTGACTCCGCCGACAACTCATCGTCATAGAGGACTGGTCGTACACCGACACCGATTTCATGGGTGATCCAGACCTTCCACTCCCACAAGGAGAGGACTGGGATGAAGCTTTGGGATGAAGCATTGGGCAAGAGTTCATATAGCGTCTTAGATTGAGAGTACATGAGATCGAGGTATTGGGCACGAGCGATGGCTTGTTCCTCAGTAACACATGCCCCCATAGCGATGTCCTTAGTAATCAAACCGATAAAAGAGGTAGTGAACGAATCAGTCAGAAGTTGATGAGGAATCTCAAACTTGATCAAACGACAATATCACCTCCATTCATGAATATGAACGAAGATATGGGTATCCTGATCCTGTTTCAAGGATGTTAGGAGGTGCGTCCCAGTTTCATAACAAACTAGCAACTGAAAGTGCGTGATAAATTCCATGGAAAGAGAGTTTAAATCTTGAAAGATGTCGCGGGAGAGTTCAATGCACCACTTTGCAGTGGCACCAGTGAGATTCCTTTGGAAAATACGTAGTCAAATTGAATCGTCAACCCAAGAGTTAGAGGAGCACCAAAGATGTTATGTCATAACATGCACTTGGGGGTCTTCTCCAAATATGCCTTCAAATTTAGGACAATCGCCAGGGATTTTAGTAGGAACAGGGGGCCAATATGGATTATGAAGGACAGGATCATTTTTCAACTTCAACACATTGGGTAGTTCCAGCGTAGCAAGGAAGGACAATTGCGGATTGAAAGGCATTGTAGGCCTTTGATATAGATCAGTATTGGGATACCAACCAGGTTGGGAAATTTTTTGACCCCATGTGTTCTGTCCCGGAGGATTTTGTCCATAGGGGTTATAATTATGATAATTCTACCCATACACTAGTTGAGGACCAGGATATTGATTCTAAGCGAACCATTGAGGTCCTATCTGAGCAACATATTGATTTTGTTACGGAATGTAAGTAGTGCCTTGGGGTAAACCTTGTATTGTTGAAGATTGACCTTGATGAATAAAAGGTGGGCCTTGAGGCTGCACGGGCTACCCTTAGGGTGCAGGTTGACCCGGATACTGAGGTTGAATAGGTTGTCCCTGGGGTGCAGGTTGGCCTAGATGTTGAGGTTGGATAGGTTGTCCCTGGGGTACAAGTTGGCCTGGATGTTGAGATCCACTAGGCTGCCCCTGGGGTACAAGTTGGCCTAATGGTTGAGATGATCCAGGTTGCCCCTGAAGACCAGGTTGGTCAAGCTTAGCAGTATATGGTTGACCTTGTTGTACAAAATTTGGGCCTTGCTGAATGTAAGGTTGGTTCTGTTGCACAAAAGGTTGTCCCTAGGAGGGATAGGTTTTCCCCTAGGGAACATAAGATGGTCCTTGTTGAACATGAGGTTGACCAGTAGGACCATAGGGTGGTCCCTGTTGGACCGAAGGTTGTCCCTAAAAGGGTTTTCCTTGTGGACCATAGGGTTTTCCCTGTAGGTATGTCAACTGGTTTGGATAAACCAGCATCTGAGGCTTTTGAACATACAATGGACCCTGCGGCAGAGGCCCATAGTGACATGTGATTTCCATGCTCATCATAGTAATACAGAGGATTAATGGGAGCTTGAACCTGCTGAGAACCCTGAGGGAATTAATTATGTTGTTGAATGGCCATCATATACGGGTCGTATGTCAAACCTCCAGGAATAGGATTAGAGGAGATAGGTGCACTACCAGTAGGTTGATGGACTATCGATACGTGAGGCTATGATCCACTCACGGCGGGTCGAATAGGTATCGCAGAAGCAATAGGAAGCATCCCACGAACAACATAAGATGGAAATAATGACATAATCACACTAACAGAAGGTGTGGATGAAGCCACACAAACAGTGGGTTGGGTTGGGATAGACATAATGACCATCGATGCGATAGGATTCGAAGGGGATGGACCTGATACAAACGACCCCTCCGAAGGAGCCGATGTACCCGACCATATTATATTCTGATACAAAGATGTAGCACCAGAAATCATCTAACTCAATGATCGATAACCAGCTGAGAGAGATGAAGGCTATGAGGAAGGTTGACCCGAGACATAAGGAAAATTCTTTGGACGAAACTGATAGTCTCCTATAGAAATATAAGTCTCTTCACTACTAATAGGACTCGTGGCATCCATGTCGAATGAAGACATGTTGTCGGTGAAAAGGCAACAAGCAGTGGCAAGTATAGCACAGGTTAATGGTGATTCAGGTGGTTGCGAGGGATCTTCCCTCAAAAAGTCCCAAGCATCTGGAGGTTTCCAATTGATATTAAATGGTTCCTCATGAGGAGATCGAGTGGCAAGAGGTTGAACACTTGGAATAATAGAACACTAGTAGCATAGAATCCTAACAGACTGAGATGTCTCCGAAGAAACTTCGGGGGAAGGTTCTTCACTACGAGGTAATGAAGGGGGCGATGAAACTGGTGGTTCCTCCAGCGTGACTTTGTCTCAAAAACAGGAGAGAAAAGAGATAATCAATTCGAGGCTTCAAGAACAATCACTAAGGAATTACTTATGAACAAGCCAAGAAAATAAATTTAATGGGTGTGTGATCATAGGTAATTAATTTTATGACACTAAAACAAAAATCTTCCTTTTCATATTTTAAGAGTCGAGAAAGGGAAAAATATGACTCTAGTCACTTTGAGGTTGGACGAGCTCGAAAGGACAAGTGCTCGATGATCTTTTCAAATTTAGTGAGTCACAGAAATATTAAAATGACTACTCAGGAAATCTAAGCAAGAGGGTGTACCAAGCTCTTGTGAACTGCAATATACACCTTGGTGATCAAATGAAAGAGAAATGACCAAGGACTTAACGTATGTGTAGGCAGTCTCCCCGAATGTTGTGTTCGGTGTATCATGGTTACAGGGCGGCAGACTCGGCTTCCTATGGATAAAGGATTGCAACCTATGAGGGTCTCCCTTTATATACTCGACGGTACGGGGAGCACAAGTCTGTGCTAGTGCTGTCTAATTCCAGAAGGAGAACGACGACTACTAGGTTTAACGACGTCGGAACGCGTCACTAGCCTAGACCTCTAAATGTGAGCATTAAGTTTCAATGCTTCCTTAGGTTGATTGAGTTCATTTTAAAGTTTATCTTGAAATTATGTTTCAGTTTCAAGGTCTTACCGAATGTAATCTCAAATCCCTGATGCATAACTATATGAGCAATAATATCATTCTGATTCGATGAAAAACTAGCTAAGAGAAGGATAGAGGTTCACAACGAAGCAAGAATCAACTGAATACAAAAAAAAACTTTTCCTAATAACACTAACACAACCAAAGCAGAAAACAAAAGGATTTTCTCTTATTGTTCACTTTTTAATGAGAAAGCTACTAATGCAAAAGAATACTTTTCATTTTCAATTCGAGAGAAAGAATGAAAATTTTGTTCTTTTAAGATGAATGAGAAGAAATAATGAACTGTTACACTAAAAGGACAAAATGAACACTAGTTTTGAGCAACTCGAATGAAATGATCAACCATGAAGAAATCAATCCAACGCTAATGTAAAACAAACTCAAAACAGACATGCATTCCTTCACGCAGAAAGAGGACTTCAAATCGACTCAATGAGCAATGTGATCTATGCTCAGGGTGACAGATGGAAGGTCAAAAAAACACGAGGATGACAGTTCGATATCCCAACAACACGTAGAATCGAAAGAAAATACCAAACAACCAGTCAACAAGCTGAAAAGATGAAAGACTAGACCGTCTCATACACAACTCAGAAGCTCAGTGAACATGCGGTTGAACAAGCAATCGAAGACACCTAGAAACCCTAGGATGGAAAGCCACACTGGTCATATGAGATAGAATCAACTGAACGGAATGAGGCAGGGAAGTCATAAATAATTCAAGTGGACTAATCCAGGAGGGAAAAACCAATTGAGAGGGTAAGATGCACTGGAAAAGTCAGGGAAGAGGCCCAAATCCAAACCTATAGGATTCAGTGCGACTGTTCAGCTGAATCTGCACTGAACAGGGGAAATCACACCTGTAAAATAGGCAACCCGCTCCAATCAGCACGACTATCCAAGAAATAGTGGCACCGAGCAAGGAAACTCGAGAAAGGAGAAGATGAAACTGAGGAAAAGCCAGGCTTAACACTCTGATAATAGGTGAGATGGTTGGAAATAGTCACACAAGTTAAACAAAGTAGAGAAATGGTAATACGACCAAAGTCATATAAACAAGCAAAACTCTAAATGAATCAACGAGAGACAACAGACACACTATTCCCTAGTGGAGTCGCCAACTTTTTGAGCAGGAAAATCTCCTCTGTGGACAAAGGTGGTCCCTCTAGCCCTAGGGTGGTTCTAGCAACAAGGGAACATGTTGGACTCTCGAATTCCTAGCTTATAAATGAAATGTGAACCGGAACAGATATCCTACCTCAATCCAATACTTTTGTCGTGGCACGTGGTAGTGATTCTTCGATCTTTGTCTTCACACCTTGCACTCCGTGTTGGTGACGATGTTCACACGTCTGCACAAATATCAAACAAATGTTAACATCATACAATCATATACATTCATCTACAACTATTCAGGTATTCAAGGAGAGCTAAACACTTTGCATATAAATGGAAACAAAGTTGGAACCAGAAACCAATCATGTATTATTGATAGAGAAAAAGAAGTTTACAGCCTTATGCCTTGACCTTGTAGATCTCCTTCGATGGGTTCAGTCTGGCGCGTCTCAAGCATTCATTCAGGATTGGACTCGATGAGGCAACAGGCGTAAACTCTCTCTCAACAATGGATTCTTCTCTACCTTCTTCTACACACGAGCTATAGAAATGACTGTTCAGCTAGCTGAATCAATGTGAGGAGGAATAATTTATAGGAGAGGAGGAGGTGGTTTGAGATCCCACATAAGGTGGAGGAGAGGTCTATCCCTTTGGGTAGTTGCACAATTATAGGAACAAATGGGCCAAAGGGATAAACCTGACGTTATTCAGTCGAACAAACCATGATGACTCCTCTCACGAAGTTGTTCAGCATGGAAACTTTGTTTCTATTTAAAAAAAAAAAAATCCAAAAACAGCTCGGTGCGGGTGCCCTTTTGAGACAGGGCGCCAAAGGGTACGGGGCCCAGTGTTAATTTCTCCATGGGCACGAGGACATAACTGCCTACCGGCGCCGACCCAAAATGATATGTTTTTGAAGGTCAGCTTAAGGAATGAGCAATAGAGAATATGTTCTTGACATGCTAAAGGATGCAATGACATTTATGACAATGTATGACAGTACACAAAAGTCACTGAAATGGTCCTCCAATGTTTGGGATGGGGATTGCAGGGATGGTGAAAAAATATTGTGTAACACTATGTCAAAACTTGTTCAACAATTATGCAATGTAATTCTTTTTGGAGATGAATATGTACTTTGTATTTTGAGTCAAGGATTTAGAATTTTGTTGCATGTATTGTTTCTTCCTTAGTAATTATAATTGTCCTTATGTACACCACTTGTTTTTATCTTTATATGCTAAACATTTTATACCATTATTTATTATAATTATAGAGATAGGAGTGATAACAAATTATATCAAACCCTTCTTGTTACCCCTCTTGTAAAATCACTATGAATTATAATTCACATAAATAATGTGGAAATACAAATAATGACAAGGCTGGAGGACTGGGTATTCATTCAAAGGTTTGAGGAGGGGGAGTTGATTGGGAAGTTATTAAACCCAAGCCACTTCATTTGTTTTACCACTTATCTCCCTAATGGACTAAATGGTTTACTGTTGCAAGCATTGAAGTTGTGTATGGGAATATTGCATTAAAGGAAAAGGCCCATGCAACCTCCCTATCTTGAGGGATGTGTTGTGAGAGTCAACACACAAGAGAAAAATATACCAATGGGATCAAAAATAGGAGAGAGGTATGCACAGACATACAAATTGATGGAGGTAGAAATAAAGCATGAGAGACCTTGCAGAAGGAAGAATATCCATAGGAGAGGGAGCATGCAGAGGAGTATGGCATGAAGTGAAGACAAGATAAGAGAAGGTGGATACATTACGTACTCTAGATTCCTATAGTGTTTAACAGGTGGAGACAGTGTGTGCTCATGATTCCTATACTATTTAGCAGGTGGAGGCACTACATGCTCTAGATTCTTGTAATTCCTAGCAGGTGAAGGCATTTTGTTCCTTGGATTCCTATAGAGCTTAGTAGGTGGAGGCAATATGTCCTATGGATTCTTGTAGTTCTTAGCAAGTGGAGACATCGTGTGCTCTAGATTCTTAAAGTGATTAGTAGGTGGAGACACTATGTGCTCTCAATTCTTGTATTTCTCACCGGGTGGAGACATTGTGGACTCTGGATCCCTATAGTTCTTAGCAGGTGGGTAGGCTGTGTGCTCTGTATTATTTTAGTGCTTAGCAGATGGAGACACTGTGTACTCTAGATTCCTATGTGATTTGGTTGACTAGTATTGGTTGGAATTCCCTTGATCACTTAACTCCTTAGACTATGAATCCAACTCAAGGCTGATTAGTTGCAAGAAATATTGCAATGTAGCTAGCCTATGGTTAGGTGAGAGTTGAAGTCCCTTCTTTATTTTCAAATAATAAAAGTTATATAAAAAATCGTATTTAATTACATATGGTTGCACTACGAATGATGAATACTATTTGATATATGTTATAGCAGTGAGTGTGTCAGGATTGCAGGAATGTGATATTCTTGTTTGTCTAGAATGAGATGCTTATGTGAATATTTTTAGAGCTATGAGGTTCTTGTAGGCATCTCTATTTGCTGATATGTTTATAAAGAGTAAGGCTATTTTCATGGTCATGAATGATTGATTGATGCACTTAGGTAGACTTTTGTTGTTTGTGAAATTTCATTACCTAATATGCTATGAGTTCCATGGATCTCTATTCGTTTAAGACTGTTGTTTGTCTATTTTGGTAAAGGGCGAAGAATGATCAAATGTATGATATAGCAATGGATATGATAGTGTTGTTTTGCATCCATTATGTGGTTTACCATAAGGATGTTGTGTTTGAATTTACAGAGAAGTATTAGCTATGACTTAACTTGTTTGAGTGCCTGATAATAGGTTGGTTAATGGATCTATGAATTGTATTAAGGATATGTATAATATTTGGAATGTTCAATATTTGGATGAGGGTTCCATCCCTGTAGATTTGGTGTTATGAGGAATGTCAAGCTTCAAGAAGAAATATGGACAAGTCCCTTGAAGTTCTTAGAAATTATAAGTCTAAGTGTTGTAGAAGTAAAATTTTGTATTCAAAGTTAGATGAGTCATTGATAAATCTTGTATCTCGGGCTAGAAGAGTTATTGGAAAATTTTACATTTGGGGCCTTATATGTTTTTAAGGTTTTACATTTAGGTGCAACCATATATACAAATTGGATGGATACTTAAAGGTTTGGTAAATGTATTCAGGATTTGGGAAATTTTGGAGGTTGTGCATAATGAAAACTATTTGTGTGGATGAATATGCATTGAAATGGATTTACTACTTTGTGGATGTATCTGAGGTGGGTCTAGGTGTGGTGAATTATTTTCACAGGGCCAATTTTACTACCCCGTGGATGTATTTTGGGTGGGTCTTGACGTGGGGGAATATTTGCACAGGGTCATATTTACTACCTTACGAATATATTTTGGGTGGGGCCTAACATGGTGGAATAATTGTGTGAGGATTGCTATCCTTTGAAGATGTTGCATTATGAAGCTTTTGGGGTTCGAAGAAGAATTCCAAAGTTCAAAATCCTATGCACCTGGAGTTCCCCTCAAAAATAGATCTATAATGTGAAATATTTGATTTGCATGAAGGGTTCAGATCCTATGGAACCTGTGAATTAAGATGAGGTGACAAGTTCCACAAAGGACCAACTATGTCCATGTAGGTTCCACATGGATCCATGAGTGATGTGGCCTATTCAAGGTGACATGGAAAATCCATGTGGGTGCTTTTATCACTCAGATTTTCCTTGAAGTTGTTAGAAAAGGAAAGGGGTCCGAGGTAACCACAAACCAACTTTTAGGTACAGAATCTAGCCAATCTGTACCCAGAGAGGGCTCTCTCTGTAAGATTTAGCTTGGTTTTGAAATATATTAGGCTAGTTATGAAAGTCCAGGGATTTTGATTAAATTTGGGTGATGGAATTCTGTAGCTGAGGGTAAGACTGAGTAATTTAGGCCATTGGGCTAATGGATTCAAAGAAATATGGCTTAACTCGATTAAGTTTCTTAACAAGAGATGGTTTCACAGGGCAAGGTAATCAAATAGGGAACAATTATAGATCTAAGGTGAATGAAATGGACTCAAAATGGGTGAAGGGAAACTAAGAATCCTTCAACACATTTGAAAGAGGGAACTTGACTGATTATTAATAAAGAGAAATTAAGAATTCTTTACTAAATAATCAAAATGCATAAACTAGGAAACAGGAGCAATTAAGAATTCACTGTTTAAACTAGTTTAGAAGAAAACATTTAGAATAACAACGATTGAAAACAGATTGCACTTAAGCACTTTCTGATTTATTCCTTTTCGTTAATCATTCAGATATGGAAACACAGATGGTATAATAAACTAGTATAAAACTCTAAAACATAAGAGATAGATGACTTATTGATCCGTTGTTCGATTCAAGAATCCTGTGAAAAGTCTTTTGCATCAATTCCTTATCCAGCTAGCCATACGAAATTTTTCCAACAGCACTTTATTCCAAAATAGTCAATGTTACAACAAATTCTAAGAATCCACCCCCTCAATACTCCAATTGAGGGAGTATTTATACAAAGAATTATAAAAAATATCTCCTCACAAAATGATATATAATCTAGGATGACTCATGGATATATTACAAGAAAATAGAGACAGATAGTCTCATAGATAAGAGAAAGGATAACCGATGTTGTGTTGTTTCCTTCTTTTGAGAATGTGCTAGAGGCATGCCCTATGATTGGGCTTGATGCTGTCCTCTTTAGTAATTTTGTGTTGGTTGTTCTGTTTTATTGATACTCTTTACCTGTACTGATACACTTTGACTTATGTTCGATCTTTTTTTATCCTTTTTTATCATGTCTTACTGTAGTAAATAATCAAATTTCATGCAAGGATAATATTTACAAAAGTTCTAACATCTCTTCCCACCATTTAGCTTCTGGTATTCTGGTTCTTTGCAGCTTCCTCAGAGTTTCATCTGTCTCTGTATATCTGAAGAAAGTAGGCTGAATTGGGAATAAATGCTTTATCTCATGTGTTGGGAAAAATATTGAGAGGGGGGGGTGAATCAGTATTTAGTGCAAACAATAAAACTTTGATATTTCTTTCTTAAAAAACATACACAACTTTCCTGAAGAAAACCCGCGTATATACGCGGATATCCTTTACAGAACTCGCGTATATCCAGTGATCTAATTATGCATTTAGTTCTTGACTTAGATCATTGCATTACTCATTCATCAGATATTTAGAAAACGAGCACAGATATTTAGAAAACAGTAAACAAGTGCAGGAAGAATAAAATAATCATCACACATAAGCAACCACACATGAACACCAGGATTTTTAGGTGGAAACCCAATTCGGGAGAAAACCACCGCTGCCGTCATCTCAGTCTTCAATTTTTATTATTAAGAAAACTTATTACAACATGTACTGGTGCAGACTCATACCAGTACGCAGGCACCCACCTGCAGAAGGCTACAACCTTCTCTCGTTTACCAGCCTCTCCTGGAAGGGAGAAACAACCCCCTGCTCTCGTTTACCAGCCTCACCTGGAAGGGAGCTACTACCCCCTGATATTAGCACCAGCCTCTACTGGCAGAAAGCTTCTACGTTCAGACTAAAGGTTTCAACCCTCAGATCCACTCCAGACCACGTTTCATCAATTTTCAAACTGGATCAAACAGCTCCAACACAACCCTTTACTTGTCAATAAACAACCTTTGCCCAATGCATCAAACAGAACAGTGAAACCACTGTAACCAGAATATCAGAGATAACCCAAACTTCAGAATAAATATTCAGAAACACATTCAACCTTGAGCAACCATAAGATCAGATATCATACGCGCTTTTATTTAATTAGACCTGCGTATATACGCGCTTTTTATGAAGTGAACCCACGTATACATCTGTGCATTTACCAGAATAACCCTAACTATCCATACGAGACTTTGTTGAAACAGATCCGCGTATACACGTGCTTTTTATGAAGTGAACCTGCGTATACATCTGTGCATCTACCAGAATAACCCACAGATCAGATCTATGAACTTACCCATATTTCTTCAAGTTCTTCAGCAGATTTGCGCCAGGTCTTCATTACTTCTTTTCAGATCATCCAAGAGATTCACCATTTCTAGATCTAGAGATCTTTAACCTTCACCATGTTCATAGATGCATCATAGATTCAGATCTATCAATCAAGAGCAGAGTTCAATCATGCAGATATACTTCAGAGTGAAGTACTCATTAAAGCCCAGACACTTTCACCCACATGCACAATGATTTTCTTCTCCTTATATAGATTTGGCCTTCATCAATACCATGAGTCAAAACCACATCACTTCCGATGGTATTCCTGGACGGGATCAAATAGACAATCCAGCGCTCAATACAATGGGTCAATACCATGGTAGTAACCCCTGGTTTTACATATTTAGAGCGTGATTGAGCATACGCGACTTGGTACGTTATTTCCCGCGTGCATACGCGACTTCCCCTAGACAAACTCGCGTATTCCTTGTGACATACACTTTTCATCACTGTTCTGGCCCATTCTGGAAATTATTTCTTCTGCACCTTCTATATTGATTGTAGATACATCAGATGTATATCATTCACAAGCTCATCAAGAACAACTTCATTAAGTAGGTTTCCATCATCTTCATCAAGTGGGTTGCTATCAAGGACAACACTCAGCATCATATTGCCAACAATCTCCCCCTTTGGACTTGATGGCAACCACGATGGAGTTTGAGCACCAGAACAGATAGATACATTGATTATAATCATTATACAACAACCATGTTACTCTCCCCTTATTCAAACACCATGCCACTCTCCCCCTTTGACATCAAGGGCAAAGGGCGGGTCAAACCAACACAAGGTTTTTCTTCTCAAGTTCAAGCTGAATCTTCAAACCTATTATTCAATGAAGTACATGACACTATGACCTTTCCTATCACCAAGGACTCATAATTACATCAAAGATCCAACCAAGTGGATTTACATATGTGACCCAAGTACCCAACCACGTGGGTTTACACATTTTGACTCAATTACCCAACCAAGTGGGTTTACAAATCTGAACAAGCCCTTTACATGGCTGAATATTACAAATTACATCATAGGTCATATCCTTTTCATCAAATTACACATATGACTTTTATAACCAATACCAAAAGGACCTCAAGAGAGAGATCATATTTCAGAATCATCATACTGCCAAAAATGCATTACACCCAGCAAGGCTAATGCTCCCCTTGAAACTGTACAACCAATGCATCCTTTCCAAGTGACCAAAACTCCCCCTTAGATTGTGCATCCTGAACACTTTCAACAGCAAATCATCAAGGCATCTTCACCCAATATCAGAGAAAGAAACAAAAATATAAGAGCTGAAGCATCATCAGAGATACCAAACAGTACTGCAGCTGTGCTGAGAAATGCTGACCCCAAAAATTTGTCAGCAACCAACCATACGCGGTTTTTTGTGTATGAACTCGCGTATATACGCGACTTCCGTTTAGGAAACCCACGTATCCAATTTAATCTTCTGAATTTAGGCAGATTTGTTCTTCTGACTGGCAGAGACTACTCCCAGCTTCTGTCTTAGATATTCGAATGCTTCCCTGGGCAGAGTTTTGGTAAAGATATCAGCAACTTGTTCTTTGGAGGGAACATACTCCAACTTCACCTTTTGTTCAAGCACTTGTTCACGTAAGAAGTGATACTTGATGGGAATGTGCTTGGTCTTCGAATGCATAACTGGATTCTTTGAGATACTGATGGCACTTGTGTTATCACACATAATGGAGATAGGAGATGTACATTTGATTTGAAAATCTTGTAAGGTTTGCATCATCCAAAGGAGTTGAGTGCAACAAGATGCGGCAGCCACATATTTTGCTTCTACTGTAGATAAGGCAATAGAATTTTGCTTCTTGCTGAACCAAGATACTAACCGGGGTCCCATATAGAATGCACCACCACTAGTGCTTTTCCGATCATCAACATTTCCAGCCCAATCTGCATCAGTGTAAGCATGAAGAGTAAGATCGGCATCCTTTGGATACCATAGACCAAAGTCTTGAGTTCCTTGTAGATATTTGAATATCCTTTTGACAGCCTGAAGGTGAGACTCTTTTGGATTAGCTTGGAATCGTCCAGCAATCCCAACAGCATGCATAATGTCTGGTCTGGTCCCAGTGAGATAAAGTAGACTTCCAATCATCGATCTGTATTCTGGTTGATTCACAGTGGGAGAATCATCATTAGAACTGAGACTTCATCCGGTTATCATTGGTGTACTTACAGGTTTGCATTCTTCCATGCCATACTTCTTCATAATTTGCTTAAGATATTTTGCTTGTGATAGAAATATACCATCTGCAGATTGATGCACTTGCAAGCCAAGAAAGAATGTTAGTTCCCCAAGTAAAGACATTTCAAATTCTTGCTGCATGATAGAAGCAAATTTTTGACTCATAGATTCTTCGTTACTCCCAAAAATGATATCATCAACATATACAACTACAATCAATAGTTTATCATTTTCAACTTTTGTGTATAAGTTGCTATCAGCAGACCCCTTTGAAAATCCTTGTTGATGAAGATATTTGTCAAGACAATAATACCATGCCCTTGGAGCTTGTTTGAGACCATATAGAGCCTTTTTAAGTTTACAAACAAGATTTTCATCATTTCCCAAAATGAATCCTTCTGGTTGTTCTATATAAACTTCTTCTTCTAGATCACCATTGAGAAATGCAGATTTAACATCCATTTGATAAACTTTGATTTGTTGAAAACTTGAAAAAGCAAGAAACATTCTTATGGCTTCAAGTCTAGCTACAGGAGCAAAAGTTTCTTCAAAGTATATACCTTCTTGTTGAGTATACCCCTTGCAAACCAGTCTAGCTTTGTTTCTTATAACATCCCCATTCTCATTTAACTTGTTCTTGAATATCCATTTAGTTCCAATGACATTTTTATCATGTGGTCTTGGTACCAAGTCCCATGTTTGATTCTTTTCAATTTGATCAAGCTCTTCATTCATGGCTTGAATCCAACATTCATCTTTGCTAGCTTGATTGACATTGTGTGGTTCAATTGTGGATAAAAATGCCAGATAGCTAGAAGATCCCACAAGAGTCCTCCTTGTTTGTACACCTGATTCCTTGTCTCCCAAAATTTGAGATTTAGGATGATTCTTTTGAACATATCTAGATGGAGCCTTTCCAGATAAATCATCTTCAGGTTCTTCATTGGATCCACTGTCTATATCATTTCTATTTGATGTAGAAGGACAAAAGTCACCATCATCTTCTTTTGTTGTTTGTTTTTCTTCTTTAGGAGCTACAGGAGACTCATCAATAACAACATCAATACATTCAACAATCTTTCGAAGCCTTTTATTGTAACATTTGTATGCTTTGCTTGTAGATGAGTAACCAAGAAATATCCCTTCATTTGATCTAGGTTCAAACTTGCCAAGCTTTTCATCATTATTTTTGATAAAGCATTTACTTCCAAAAACTCTAAAATGCTTCACAGAGGGAGAATTACCATACTAGAGTTCATATGGAGTTTTGTCACTATTTACCCGAACATGTGCCTTGTTGAGAATGTTTGCTGCTGTATGTGTTGCTTCTCCCCAGAACATGTCAGGAGTTCCTGAATCATCAAGCATAGCTCTAGCCATTTGTTGAATTGTTCTATTCATTCTTTCTGCTACGCCATTTTGTTGTGGAGTGCCAGCTACAGAGAACTGTCTTTTTATGCCATGTTTTTCACAAAATTCAAGGAATTCATTTGATGTATATTCTCCTCCTCGATCAGATCTAAGACACTTGATTTTAGATCTAATTCATTTTCCACCAATGCTTTGAAGATCTGAAATTTTTCAAATGCTTCATCTTTATGTTTAATCAACCCGATCCAACACATTCTAGAGAAATCATCAATAAATAAGATATAGTATTCTTCCCCACGTGGTGACTTTTTCCTCATAGGTCCACATATGTCAGTATGAATGAGTTCAAGAGGCTTACTTGATGATCCTTCTTTGGCATTAAATTGAACTCTGGTCTGCTTACCGAATTGGCAAGATTTGCATATGATACTCTCTGGTAGAGTAATATTGGGAAGACCATGAACAACTTGAAGTCTGCTTGATTTGTTGATTTGAGAGAAGCTCAGATGCCCCAGCCTTCTATGCCATAGCCAATTTTCTGAAGATTTGCTCAAGTAACATTGATCTTTGCAGTTCTTCAATACATACATGTTGCTTGGAGTTCTTTTCCCTTTTATAATAGTTTTACCTGTATCAAGATCACGAACCACACATTCTTTTGAACTAAAGACAACTTCTGTTCCTTGATCACACATTTGACTTACACTTAACAGGTTATGCCTTAATCCATCCACATACATGACATCATTAGCCTTCACCTTTTCTTTTAGAAACACGGACCCTTTTCCTTTAATTACAGCAGGAGTACCATTTCCAAATGTAACTTTCGTTTCCTTTTCTAGAGCATTATATGCAAGAAGTTTGCTTTTGTCACCTGTCATGTGTCTTGAGCACCCACTATCAATGTACCATTGATTTTCTTCACCTTCTGCAAATAACGCTATCCCACAATTTTCAACCTGTAATTCCTTCTTTTTCCATACTTTGGAACTTGAAGGAAAATGTTGTTTTGGCTAGACTTTGCTCCTGCATTCAGATTCTTCATGGCCAAAGTTATTGCAATAAGCACATTCAACTTCATTTTGAAGAGGAGAAAAGTTGTTATAGGTGTTCTTCTTTGGTTCAGTATCCATCCTTTTCTTTCTTGCTTCTCTTGTCATGATGGTTTTATATGCAACACATTGAACAGCTTTATGACCAAAATTGTGACATGAGAAACATTGTCCATTGAAGTAGAAATTTCTGCGATCATGAAATCTTCTATTTGAATTTACCTGTTGGTTGTTGCTTCCTTGAGAGATATCCCTGTTAGTGTTCCTTGAATTGTGATGATCATGCTTTACCTGTAAATATTCTTTATTCCCTTGCTGAGTGGCTGAATGTAGTAAACCAGTTGTAGCTGCTTTTAGATAATTTGGTGCTGAAGCCTGAGAAGATTCTCCGGTATATCCAAGACCTGTCTTAATAAGAGGAGAACGTTGAACCTTGATAATCTCATCTAAGGTTTCAGATCCTTTAGCAAATCTAATATTCAGATTCTTTACTTTCTCAAGTTCTTTTCTTAGACTTACTACTTCACATTCTAATTTTTCATTATGTTTCTTTGCTTCTTCATTCTGCCTTTTCAGAGTCTCTATGATTATTTTACTTTCTTCCAAGCATATTTTGAGTTGATTGTTTTGATAAAGAAAATCATTGTCATCTAGAGCATCCACAAAAGCATCCTTATCGTCTCTAGAATTATTTTCAAATGCCATGAGAAGTCTAAGATCTTGTTCACATTCTTCCTCACTATCAGATAACCCATCACTGTCTTCATTTGTATAGTAAATTTTCTTAGTGCTAGATCGGTTCTTATTCCTTCTTGCTACTTCTTTCCCTTTAGCAGATGTTTCTTTATAAGGACACTTTGCAACATAATTACCAACTCTTCCACAATCAAAACATTTGAAAGGAAGCTTACCTTTGAATCTTCTGGTTCCTAGTTGGAGTCTTCTCACAAAGTTTGCCTCATCTTCTTCTGAGATATATCCTGATCCTTCTGGTTTTTGAACTTCTTTCCCTTTTGTAGAAGCTTTAAAAACAACTTCTTTGACTTCAGATAATCCTCCTCTCCTCATTTCATATGCAGTCAATATGCCATGAAGTTGCACCACAGTAAGAGTTTGAAGATCCTGTTTTTCTTCAAGAGCAGAGACTTTTGATTCAAATTTTGCCGTTAGCGATCTTAATATTTTCTCAACCAAAGTAGATTCCATGATTGTTTCTCCTAGATTTCTCATACGATTTACAACATCATCAAGACGTAAAAATAAAATGGCAATATTCTCATCACTATGCATCTTTAAATTTTCATATTCAATTCTGAGAATTTGAAGTTTTGCACTTTTTACCTTTGCATCACCTTCATAACTTAGAATGATTTTGTCCCATATCTCCTTTGCTGTATTCAGCTGCATAACTTTGACAAATTCTGATTCAGTTAGACTTCCCGTTAGAGCATTGACTGCCTTTGAATTTATTTCATAATTCTTCTTTTCAGTCGGATCTGTTGGTATTGCAGCTGGATATTGATATCCTTGTTCAACAATGGCCCATACATCTTCTCCCATAGACTGAAGATAGGATCTCATCCTTATTTTCCAGAAGATTAAATTTCTTCCATTAAAGAGTGGAGGCTTGATAGATGTTGTTCCATCTTGATTGCTCATCTTGCTTGATCTTCCTTCTAGCGGCTAAGCTTTTTCAGAAGGACCTGCTCTGATACCAATTGTTGGGAAAAATAATGAGAGGGGGGGGTGAATCAGTATTTAGTGCAGACAATAAAACTTTGATATTTCTTTCTTAAAAACCATACGCAACTTTCCTGAAGCAAACCCGCGTATATACGCGGATATCCTTTACAGAACTCGCGTATATCCAGTGATCTAATTATGCATTTAGTTCTTGACTTAGATCATTGCATTACTTATTCATCAAATATTTAGAAAATAGTAAACAAGTGCAGGAAGAACAGAATAATCATCACACATAAGCAACCACACATGAACACCAGGATTTTTAGGTGGAAACCCAATTCGGGAGAAAACCACCGCTGCCGTCGTCTCAGTCTTCAATTTTTATTATTTAAGAAAAATTCTTACAATATGTACTGGTGCAGACTCATACCAGTACGCAGGCACCCACCTGCAGAAGGCTACAACCTTCTCTCGTTTACCAGCCTCTCCTGGAAGGGAGCAACAACTCCCTGCTCGTTTATCAAATTGGTTGAGGAGGTAAATCCCCTTCATGATCGTAGGCGTATCCCTACTAGCCCAACCGGGGTCTAGCAACAATCAAACACGCTACAGTGCAGGTTCCTAATTGAAAATAAACCGACTTGCGAGGAAGGCTTACCTAGAATCCAACGTTGTCGTTTGTAGAAGAGGTGGTGCTCCCATTCCTTTGCCCTGGCAGATCACAATCCTCACGATCTCCGTGATCGGACACCTGCACATGCAAGAAACAACACAAACGCAAGCATAAAACCCAGAATATACAACTATATGTCAGTCGAAGAGGACATAACTCATGAACATGATCAAGAACAAGAGTGGAACCATAACCAATAGTCGCTTAACATTAATGAGTCAAAAAGAAGAATACAACCAAAGCTTCGACGTCGAATTTTCCTTTGGCGGGTCATCAACAGAACATGTCTCGATAAAGCCTATCAAGGATGGGACAAGCCTCTCTCTCCGGATACTTGGAAATAGTCTCCTTGCTTGGATTTGGCCTTAGGGAATCAAGAAGGCTCTTGCAGCATAAGGATATGAAAGCTCTTGGGAACTTGGAGATTCTGGAACTAGCTTGCAGGGGAAATGGGCAAGCTTTTATAGAAGGAGGAAGGGAAGTTGGGATCCCTATAATTATGGGATTTGCCCTATCATCAAGGAAGCTTCCATGAGAGGTGGAAAACCACTTCCTCTCTATGGAAATCTGTAGCCAAACCACCCAAATCAAGCTAGATATCAGTCCAGGGATCTGTTAGGATGAAAATTTCGCCTTTTATATTTAAAAAAAACCTCTTAATATGGTTGGTGTGGGTGCGGCTCTATGACAGAGCGCCAATTAGCGTGCCCTCTTTGGAGGATTTACCCCCTTGGCGCGAGGGCTGAACTGTGGAACCGCGCCAATGAAGAAAGAGCTATTTTTAGGGTTTTTTGCAGGGAGATGTCTTCAGGGAAATTAAAGCTCATCTTCAGAGGCATGCAATGAAAGTATTTTCAAGTCTTTTCTCTACTCACAGGTCACGGAATGAGCCCTCCAATGTGTGGGATGGGGATTGTAGGGACAGTGAAAAATTGTTGTGTAACAGATGCCCCCTAAAGAATGAGGCCCGAAAGAGAGAGAGAGGGGTGAAATGCTTTACGAGAACATGCCGACTGAAAACAACACCATCGGAAAACCTGCGGAGCGAAATACAATTGATGTCTCAGATACATGATATATATACGTGGTATGGGCGCAGCCATCCATAACAGAGTTTACAATAATCTAGATCCAAGGCATGGACGCAGCCATCCAGTGAGGATTGATAAATAGACTTAGGTATGGTCGCAGCCATCCAATCAGTGAGTCATGTAAATAATCATAATAATCCACAATATCGCAGCCTGGATTACAACAGACACAATCCAGGGTCTTGCACTCCATCTCGACCCGAACAAAGTACAAGTTCAAGCATGCAAATATGTGAGCTGAAGTCGAACATGCAAGAACATCGTCTGATTACCAGCCAATGATGAAAGTTGTTAACAGACGCGAGAGGAACCACCAATAATGACAATGGCTCTCAAGGTACTATAGGTACAATCTACGGCGTGCGAATCAATGAGCTGGCGTCGAACACCCGTAGAATCACTCGATCGGAGGCCAATGATGAAAACCTCACGTCGAATGCGACGAACCTGCCATTGAGGCATGCATGCTCCAAGGTACCATAAAGGAGTCTCTAGATCAACTTCCTGGATAATGAGCTGAAGTCGACAGGAAGTGACCTTGATCGAAGGTGGGCCATAATGTTTCCCACATCATCGACACGAGACAGAGAAACATGATGTTTTTGTTGTGAATCAGGATCGTATGAGAATCAGAGGAAGGTTGATATTTGCAGAGGCCAACTTCTCTTGAACATATAAACGGCACGACAGTGGACTTGGCAGTATTTGACATCAACGGATCAGAGGTCATGGTGACGAGGAAATGAGCAGATGAGAGGTCAAAAGGGATTATCCAAACCCACGGAGGCAAAGTGAAGAAACGAGATGAGATGTCCCCAACCCGACACGAATGCAGACAAGTGCCATGTTCAAGAGCGACATACTGCCGACGACAATGATATTGGTTCCATTTTTCCCCACCATTTCGGTGAGTACCTCTTTATTTTTACACAAGCTTGAAGAGGATACCATATGCTTGTCATATAAATCCATCCTAGTACATTTAACGAGCCCTAGGAAGGAGAAACTCGGAGAACGCCATTTCGACTGAATCCGATGTCATCAGGGTTTAACGAGTCTGACAAAGGGAGAACTCGGCGTCTTTTCATGTTTAGAGAGTTTGAAAAGACAGCAGAAAAGTAAACTCCATAGGTCCCTTTTCGTAAATAGTTTCTCAGATCCGAAAAGGGTAGAAAACAATATCCGGGAAAACCTCCTAGTCGCGATAGGCTAGGGTATTCCTTTTTCGTAATCGATCCAGCCCAGCCCGAAAAAGGGTTAAACTTATACTGGGTGAATGTCGATTCGTGTCCATTTTAACGAGATCGAAACAACAAGGGCCTCGGCAATCTTTTCATGTTTAGAGAGTCAGAAAAGAGCTGAAAGATGACTCCTCCTGGAGGAACGAGTGGTATAAAGGGTAGCAACTGGTTCCGGTAATGGTGGAACTACTCAAAACAAGTAAAGGTTAAGAGGTTGGCTAACAAGACCACTCATCGCAGCGGTTCCTCAGGAACGGGTAAAACAACCAAGTGAAGGCATATGATCGGCCAAGCAGATAATGACGATGGAGTGAGAAAACCAAGGCTCATCTGGAAAAAACAGGCTGATAAAATGGCAATCACAAGAGGTAAAATGAGAAAGGTTTCATTTTTACACAAGCTTGAAATCAGGAAACTTTGCTTGAAGTTGGTTTCATTTTTACACAAGCTTGAAACAAAGATAAACTATGCTTGAAACCGGTTTCATTTTTACACAAGTTTGAAACGGAAACAAACTATGCTTGAAAAAGTAAGCATGCCCCCAGCATGGTGACTCAATTCGAGGTACATGCCCCCCAAGCTTCAATCCATATGAAAGGAAGATGGAGTGAAGGTTCAAGTTACGAGATCTAAGAAAGACTCGACTGGGATTTTACGAGATCTGATCAAAGACTCGAATTGAACAAGAACGTGTTTCATTATTTTAACGAGGTTGACACATTAAAAGAACTATCCTCAGGACACCTTGTTTCATGGTTTAAGGAGCTTGACACAAGACAAGGAACTCTGCTCTGACAGACCTTGTTTCATTTCTTAAGGAGCTTGACACAAGAAAATGAACTCTGCTCCAAAGACCTTGTTTCATTTTTTAAGGAGCTTGACACAAGACAAGGAACTCTGCTCTGACAACCTTGTTTCATTTTTTAAGGAGCTTGACACAAGACAAGGAATTCTGCTCCAATGACCTGGTTTCATTTTTTAAGGAGCTTGACACAGAAAAGAACCGTCCTCAGACTAGACTCATTAATGTTGTTTAATTATTGGTTATGGTTCCACTCTTGTTCTTGATTATGTTCATGAGTTATGTCCTCTTCGACTGACATATAGTTGTATATACTGGATTTTATGCTTGCGTTTGTGTTGTTTCTTGCATGTGCAGGTGTTCGATCACGGAGATCGTGAGGATTGTGATCTTCCAGGGCAAAGGAACGGGAGCACCACCTCTTCTACAAACGACAGCGTTGGATTCCAGGTAAGCCTTCATCGCAAGTCGGTTTATTTGCAATTAGGAACCTGCACTGTAGCATGTTTGATTGTTGCTAGACCCGATCTGGGCTAGTAGGGATCGCTTCTGTCCGCGCAGGGGACGACTCTCCTCAACAATTTGGCGACTCCGCCGGGGACAGAGCGCCAGTTGGCGTGGCCTCTTTGTAGGATTTTCCTCATTGGCACGAGTGCTGAACTGTCTACCCGCGCTAATGCAAAAAGGGATGTTTTTATGGTTTTTTGCAAGGAGATGTCTTCAAGGAAATTGAAGCTCATCTTCGTAGGATGCAATGAAAGTATTTTCAAGTCTTAACTCGCCCACGTGTCATTTAATGAGCCCTCCAATAAAGTGGATTCTTCCGAGGCTTTTTAGATAAATCAAGTACATTGGATTTTGGATCTTCAATACATCAGTTTGTCAAAAACTCTATTTTTTACACTTGGAAACCCCAAGCCAATATTTCAGTCAAAGAACAAGTCAAAGGAGCCTCCCACTAGGTCATTAGGTTTTCATAGGTTGTAGGGTTATCCTTGGTGTTTTGAAATTTTTTTTTTCATGTGCTAAAAGCTGAACCAAATGTGAAAGAAGAGCAACACCTGTTTGTCCAAGATAGATAAGAAAAAACTCCAAGGAAGATGACCTTATCAAGTTCAAGTTCTGCAAAGGGAAGCTATTCATTTTGAAGTTTTTGCAGGAGTGTCAAGGTGACTATCAATAGAAAATTGGTAAGGTAAGAGGCCTGATCCTATTTTAAGACATTCACAACAAAAGGATAGGGAGCAATTTATGTCCAAGGGAAAATCAGGGTTTCTAAGCCTGATTGGGCTAGCAGTGTGTCAAGCAAGGATCCAATGCAGCAAAACACATGAAGGAGGCACACCAAATGAACCATGCATGGAAGATATTTCTTAGAAATTATAAATGAAAAGGGGAAAAAGGTGAGGTGAACTGGACAAAAATGAATGAAATTGAAAGGGCTATACAGAACTTAGAAGACAACACTAATAATTCTTCTCAAACATCCCAGAAACCTAAGGTTTTGGAAAGATAGGCAAGGGAGGTAAAGTAAAGATGATTAAGACCTCCATGATGACATCAAAAGGAAGGTTTGAAGAAACTGTTGTAGGTGACTTCTAGAGCTTTCCAAGGTAAAGGGTCTCATTGCCTCAAGAGAAAGAGAATACAAAGAGTATCAGTGAAAGGAAGGTCAAGCTCTCATTTTGAGTCATTTACACTCAATGATCAAAGGATAAGAACATAGGGTTGAGCTCCAAGATACAAAGCCAAACTAATTATAAGGTTGCTGCTGTGTGACTAGATATGTAAAACTTCAAGAATATCAGAAAGGGCTAAGTTAGTATGTCATGGCACCTGCAAAAATCAGAAGTGGCCAAAAGAGGAGATAGCACACATGATTTTGAAGACTATGGTGCTTGCCAAAGGTGGATTCATCATGTTAAATAAAATCAGTGAGAAGGGAAGAAACCATGTTTTCAGGTCACCCACACTCAATAATGTCAAAAGGAGTAAAACCATGATTACAACTTCACCAATGCAAGCAAAAATAGGTTTTGACAATGCTAAGGTAAGGAAAGGTCCCTCAAAAATGTTTTAAAAAGCTTACCATTACTGAATGAGCTAAAAAGATGTGTTAGATTTCAAAATAGCAGAGAAGGAAGTTTTTGGTTTTCTGCTATATTAAAATGAGTGAAACAGACCCTCAGGCTAAAGAAGAACCATTTCATTTCTCCAGCAAGCTGCCACTAAGAGAAAAAAGAGACACTTAAAAGTTTTCAAGTCTCCTGCATAGCAAATGTGAAAAAGTTAGTGAAAGATAAAATGGCTAAAAAAAAAAACATTAGCAAAGTGGATTTTTCTAAATTCAATTTATCTTCCTAGGCTATAAAGGGCCCTTTTACCCTTCGCTCAACTCATTGTGCACATACAAAGACAGCGAGAGCATCCAAGAGAGAAATTTAGGAATTTTTAGTCAAAATTGAGCAAGTTTTCTCGACGATGCGCGTTCAGGCAGGCGCTACGCATTCAGACAGGCGTTGCATGTTCAATGCTCGGCGCTACGCGTTTAGGAGGTTTTCCAGTGCAAATTTTCACTACGTTGCGTGTTCAGTGATATGCACTGCGCGTTCGTGCAGGCGCTACCCATTCGCCTAGGATAGGCCTGACAGGCAGAGAAAGATGTTCAGCGCTGCGCGTTGGGGAGCCTGACAAGCCCTAAATGCATTGGGAATGCAGACCCAGAAATGTGTGTAGGCGCGACGCGTTGGGTAGAGAAGACTCGACTGTGCGTTGATCCGGATTTATGTAGGAACGTAACAAAATAAACATATAACCATAAATACAAAGATGCAGCAGAAATATCACTTCATTTCATTAATATCAAAGAACTGAAATTTTCTTACAGACATAATGGAAATAAACTAGCTTGGGCACTGGTAGTTATCTCTGAGAAGAGATGTGGTGGCTACAAGCCTTTGAACTAAGTTACAATGAGGCTCGAGGGCCTATTTATTATTTAGAAGCAATGGAAAACCCTAAATATCCAAAACCCTAACCCTAGGAGATGAAGCGCCAAAAATATGGGCCCCGTTTGGGTAAATTGGTGTTTCAACTTCCCGGGAATGTAACTTTGGCATACGATCTCCGTTTGATGCTCCCGGTTTTCCCAAAAAACATTGTTTAGGGCCTCAAAACGGCTCTAGAAGTTCAGGACCCGAAAAACTGCTAAAAATAGTAAGTTGTGCCGAAACTGAAAAACTGAAAGAGGCAATGGTGGGGCCCTAAGTGGAATAGGTAGGTGACCACCAATATCCACCTGGATCACGCGTGCAGGCACCACACCTTCGCCAGAAAACCCTCCTCCACCTGCAAATGCTAAAAACAATAAGAAGACTCCTCCAAGCTGCATCAAAGGACTCTCAAAGGCATTGAAATTTTGTAGGTGGATGTCTTTCCTCTTCCTACAGTGAATTTTGATGGTTTAATGTCAAAGGAATTGACCAAACCCTAAGGAGTAAAAAACCCTGATCGTCCTGCTCAAAACCATGTTTAAGACCTCTATCATCTCCAAGCAAGATTTATTATTCAAGAAGGGTGTGAAGTAGGGTAATTACAGTGAATTGAAGTTAACCATTCATCAAAGCTTAAAGGGCTTAGTCATACACCTACACCTTCCTCTCACTCACTTGCAGAAGCAGCCTTTGACCCTCCTTCCAAATCAATCCTCATATCAACTTTCACAAATAGATCTAGGATTTGTTTAAAGGCAGCATAAATCAGAATGTCAGGAGAAGGAGGAAATGTGAGTAGTGAAGAAGGCCAAGTGCCTAGGAGGCAGAAACACAGAGGGGGGAAGGTTAATAGATTTGAAACCTTAGACACTGTGGAGCTTAATGCCTCTACTATGATTATCACCCGTTTCCAAAATGTAGGGTGGTTTTAGTTTTGTGAAAAAGTCCAACAGGTGCAAAGTCACCCTGAGCTCACTAGGTTGTTTGATCCTCAACCTACATAATAAACAAGTAAATCTTGCAGGGTTAGACTTTGAGCTATCATCAGATTCCATTTCCCATGCTACAGGCATACCCAATGTTGGTGAAAAGTGATTCAAAAGATCAAAGTTAGACATAAGCTCCTTTGATCCATTTCTCAAACCTAGGTAGAAAGAAGGCTGCAAATATATTTTCCCTTTTTCACAGTTGCTGGAGAGGTATGAACCCTTGATGAGGGTCATCATGTAATATTTTACTTGTGAGGGAAGATACTCTAGAATCTACTCCTATTATATCCGATTGATCATGCACTTCACTAGGGTCAAGATGCTTCATTTACTCTACGACCTCTATAGGAGTATTGACAAGATGTCTTTTGTTGTCCAAAGGAGGAACTATTCCCAGTAAATGAAAATTTTGTTCCATCATTCCTTGATCAATATGGTTGTGCTACATCAATTGGATAAAAAAGGCATACCATGGGAGGTATTCATTGCTCATGAAGTGTTCTCAAACCCACGCCCCATCATCAGCCAAATTTACCCTCATCATCTCATCCTCCTCCCTATACTCCTCCATCACCTCCTACTGATCATGCCTCACCATCTACACAAGTATCCTCTCCTCAAGAAAACCTCCCTTCCTCACCCTCTCCCAATGCATCAGATCAAGAAGGGAGTGACAGTGAACAATCAAATGAGAATGAAGGAAAGGGTAGATATGAATTAAGCAATGATGAAGAAGAGGACAGTAAAGAAGAAGAAAATGAAGAAGTAGGGGGAAGTGATGTTAGCATGGGAGAAACAAATGATGATAAGGGAAATGATGATGTTGAAGATGAAGAGGTAGAAGACAATATGGACACAAAGGAAGAAAGTGGCAGTGAACAAGCAAGTGATAAAGAAACAAATGATGATGATGATGATAGAAATGAGACTAGGAGCTATGAAAACAGTGAAAACAGTGAGGTTCTTAGTGATGAAGAAGCAGAGGTCAGCGATAATGCAGAAGGCATGGAGGTAGATGAAAATGAAGATGAGGGAAATGATGAAGAAATCAGTCAAGAAAATGATGATGAGTTTGAAAATGAAGAGACAGGAGACAGTCTGGATACTGATGAAGAAAGCAGCCAAAGTGCAGATGGAGATGAGGCTGAAAATGTTAATGAAAAGGAAGCCACAGAATCTAAGGGTAGTGAAAATGATATTGAGAATAATGAAGCAAGAATCAGTGAGGAAGAAGACAATCATGACAATCATGACAACAGTCATGACAGTCATGAAAATAGTGAAGCTCTTAGTGATGAAGAGGCAGAGGTAAACAATGAAAAAAAAAACATGGAGGAAAATGAAGATGACAACAAAGAAGAAAATAACGAGGTTGATAGTGAAAATGAAGATCATAGAAATGATGAGGCAAGTAGCTACAATGAGGAGAAAAATGAAAGTACAGAAAGCAAGGTAAATGAGGAAGAAAGCAGCAGTCAAGGTAATGAAGAGGAAGACATGGAGACAAATGATGGAAGCCATGAGGAAGACACCAAAATGATCACAAGAAAACCTCTCCCATTGACATGTCAAAGAGGATAAAGACATGTGTTTGCTGCCTCTAAAAGGCAAGGGTCCATGCCTTCCACTTCTACCAAGCAGCTAGATAAAGGCAAAAAAAAGGTGAATAAAGGTAAGAAAGGTTAGCATGAACTTGAACAAGAATTTGACATCATTGACCTTGATAGTGAAAATGAAGATAAGGAGAGGGCCACTAGCATACCGCTCCAAAGAAAAGATGCAGAAATTAGGGATCTAGAAAGATTCCTTGGCATGGAAATGTATAACATTGAGTATTATAAGAATGAAAACAAGCAGCTGAAGAAGACAAAGAGGGACCTTGACCTCCAAAAGAAGATGACCAAGCACTATGCATTGTAAAATCAAATTTCAAGGGCCAAGCTCAAAGGAGCCCTTGCCGAAATAAAATCACTGAAGGGGGAAAAAGAGCAAGATAACCTTGGAATCTTGGCTGAAGCTTCTCTACAGGCCTCCCAAACCCCATAAGGAAGATATCTACCAATTTTGGGAACTTTTTGAGAATTTTTGGTTTTTTGCCAATTTTAAGGCCTGAAGGCACAACACCCATGGCACTACACTTTCACCTCAGAAATCCTCAGGAGGAAAACTTTGCATTTTTTGAATCCTGAGCTCAATTAAAGCATTATCACCAAATTTTAGAACATTTGGAGCCTTTTTGGTCCCTCAAAAGGCTAAAAAACATCTCATTTTTCACCTTTCTGCCTCATTTTCAAGACTAGCGCTGGGCCTTGAGAAGCCTTGGGAGATTTTATTTTTGGATAGGTTAATAGAGCCCAATAATAAAACCAAAGGAATTTTTGGAAATTAGACTTGACAAGCTTTCCAACGATCCATCATGGAGAAAATTCTGACATCAGGAAGGTCATCAAAACTTGGATGCAAGTGAACCCATTTTTCCTGTGCATGCGCTATGCCTTCAGACCTCACTGTTGCGCCTTTAATGTGAAAAAGTAAAAAAAAGACACTCATTTATGGAAAAATGATATTTTAGTGTTTTTTGGGGCAAATCACTCCAAATTTAGGTGCTAAGAGTTATTTTTGCATTTATTTCATGAGATATTTTGTGTCTTGGGCCTTGCATGGTCTCTTAGACATAAATGACATTTATGGGTGTTTTTGACATTTTAAAACCCTATTTAAGGTTTTTTCCCTCCTTTTATAGATAAATAGAGCATGAGGGCCTTATTGTAAA
This sequence comes from Pinus albicaulis, assembly GCA_034641835.2. NCBI lineage: Eukaryota > Viridiplantae > Streptophyta > Pinopsida > Pinales > Pinaceae > Pinus > Pinus albicaulis. The sequence continues at coordinate 235,070,955 of CM076584.1, read as the reverse complement.
AGGTTGGCATTTGATGACTCTTGGGAGCAATACATAGTTTTTTGGAGATTGAAGAGAAACTGGTGTTGTGGAATTTGTGGATGGCTTGTTTTGATTGATGATGGAGAAGGCTTGCTTGCAGGATCCATGAGCATGGTTAATGGTGATGTGATTCTATTAAGTTCTTGTTTTCT
>CM076584.1:234724106-235070682 GCA_034641835.2 Pinus albicaulis | reverse complement strand
GTAACGCAATGAAAGAGATGATATATGGAATGTCAATGTTTTCTTACTTCTCTATTTATCGAGCAATATCAAAGCTCACTTTTCATCAAATGAGTGGTTCCTTATTTCAATCTCATTTTCAAATTGTTTGGTCAACAACATAAACTCATTCCTCCGTGTAACAGGGCAGTTTCAGCAACTATCAACCCTGAAGCACAGTAGTCGTGAATTGTTAGTTGGATACAGGAAGTTTGAGCAACTATCAACCCTGAAGCACGACAGTCGTGAGTTGTTAGTTGGAGACTTTGCACAGAATTCGGTTTAGCTATTACTCTAATTAATTTTAATTTTAATTTTATAATAATTCTGTTTAATTTAATTTCATATATTCTTTTATTTTTAGTTAATATTATTTTATATTATTATTTTTTTTAATTTGTAGGTTAATTTGGTTGATTGATTTTTTAAATTTACTTATTAGTTTGGTTGTGTTATTTATTTCATCTAGTTTTAATTAATATAATTATAATTCATTTAAATATAGTTATAATTTTATTTTGATTATAAACTGTTAACCATGATTTCCAAAAAAATTGGAAAGTTCTCAAAATGACCAAAATTCATGGGTAGCATAAGACACATGTGCAGAACTTAAATAAGACAAAAATTCTTAAGGCAATCAAATGTTAACAAATAATTATTTTTAATTAAAATAAAAAATACTTTAATGAAAGGTCAATGCTAAACTAATAGTGATCAACAGTCAAATCTATTAGCTAGACTTTTATCCGGCCATGGACTATCTATAACATACACCAATCATATACAATTTACTTCCAATTCAATTAAAAAAAAAGACATAATAAATAGAGTTGATATATCTATAACATACACCAATCATATGCACAACCACATTAATAATTTGCTTCCAATTTAATTAGAAAAAAGACAACCACATTATTAATGCCATTCCAAAATATTTTATTTAAGTCAAACCAATCACACAATTCTATCCAGCCATCAAAATCAATTTTATAAGTAATAAGACCAAACAAGTAATACTACATTGGAAGCCATTCAAAACTTTCATAATTTCAATTTTATAAGTAATAAGAACTAACCAGTAATACTACATTGGAAGCCATTCAAAACTTTCATCATGTCTTTTTGAAGTGTTCACAATAAACCAAACTAAAAAATTGATAAACATTAATATTTTAGCACAAAAAAACTGCTAACCCTAATCCACATTACAGATAATGATTATACTTATATTTCCCATGACGATAAATCTACAGTGAAATCCATGGCTATAAATCCACATAAAAAATAAATCCAGTGCAAGATTTGATTTAGAGTATAAAATTGGATGGATATTGGTTTGGTTGTATAAATATCAAAGAGCATAAAAATGTTTGAAGATAAAATGTTTAAAAGTATATCAAATTTTAGTGACCTGAGACTGGTTTATAGTTCACTCTTCATACACAAATATTATGAGCACTGCAGACATCTACTTTAAAGATTTTACTTCGTAAAAAAATATAAAGATAAATATATAACATCAACTAATATTTAAATTTTAAATAGTTTAAATTAATTCCAATTAGATTTCATTTCGTTTTAATTGTCCATTAATATTATCCAATTTAATTCTCGTTACATTATCACTATCTTCTATAATCTTTCCATTATCATTATCTTATATAATGATTCGATTAAAATCAAAATTGCCATCACAAAAACAAGAGATCGAACGATTTTGATTTCCATTGCATAAATAAACTACGTTTAAATCTTGTGTCTTAAAAAATCAGACCAACATGCCAAAACATGAATCATCACCCAAACCATGATTAAGCGAATAAGAAAACGTTTTTTTAAAACAAAATTTCCAGTTCAAATCTAACCGAAGTCGTTCGTACACATCAAAGGTTTGACCATTCCTACGGTTGCAGTTGGACTTGGACCAAAAGTGAGCACAAAGAAGTGTTTTAATTTTTCTCACCAATAGAAACATTTGTAGCTGGTAGAAGCTCCTTAATAATTTGTTTTTCCTGGCACATTGCATCATGCATTTCATTATCTGACAAAGAGTTCTACTGGTAATCCGTTTGCTGACATCACTATCAAAATTAATACTGCAAGTTATACCATATTCTATTCGAACACCATATGCTATTCGAACGCAAAATACATTGAATGGATATGTTCTTGCTCCCTTATTGAATAGTCACAACATGTGCTCTATAATTTGTCAAAATGGATGGAAATAATTTCTGTGAATCCAAGGCTTTACCTCCAATAAGACGAGATGAGAGAGTAAAAGCATCATGAAATACATGATTTAGATATATCGACTAGCCTTTCAATTGGAAATGTGAGATCCCTCGATCTAGACATGGAAAATACATCTCCTTACCCTCAATCAAGTAATTCCAAGGATTACAAAAATCCACAAGCTATCTAGCTATCCACCAATGCCACCAGTGCTTGCTCAAGTAATTCCAAGGATTCCAGTAATCCACAGACTATCTAGCTAATCCACCCGCGTGATAATCCATGATCCACCATCCATGAGTGTAAACGGTTAATCGTAAACCTTATCGCAATCAAACAAAATTGGAGAAACAATCGAGATGTTAGTGAATAAATGGAAACGAAGAACATTGGATTGGAAAAAATAAGGCTAGTAAAATTGTAACACATCGCAAACACTTCTGCAATGGTTTTTAAACTGAAAAATGAGGTAGTTAGGTTTTATAATTTTGAATTTGTTATAATTTTTAATATGGATGAAATTCTTTTCCTCAACCCACAGAGTTGGTCCTAAATCAGAGGATTCAGTTGCGGAAATTAAATTATATGAGTCATCTTTTCAATACAGAGTGATCAAGATTAACACATTGACTAACCAAACTTTATATTATAAGTTCAAAACATGAAATACATTCACATATGGAGGTTGCTACTAGTTCATCAATAAAACAAGAGTTCTTACTGAGATTTACATTAACTTGTAAAACCTGTAAATGTTGTTTTCACGTGCCCACCAAAATTTGATCCAACATTTTGCTCCGAGATTTTATCCTTCTCGCCTTTCCAGACTTACATCCGTCAGATTACATTCAACCTACTTACATGTAAAACAAAAACATATATATCTAAGGAATTTAATTCATTACATACATAATTTAATACATAGGATGAGCGAACATGACTTTCTAAATTTTACAGAGTTTGCGTGAAGTAAACAACACTTGTGGATTAAATATTTTCTCATACACTTTTACTAATGATGCATTAAATTTTTATTTTACTTTTAATTAATTAACTATGCATTAAATTTCTATTTTAATTTTAATTAATTTACTCTCTTACAGAATGGGTAAAATGTACTCTGAACTTGTCCTTCTCTAAAAACTCAATCTGAAATCTGCAAAAGATTCACTGAGGTATGGATGCTTGTCAGTGTATTCAATGATGTGGTTGGGATCAAGTCTCCAACAATCCATCCGAATCACAATTTTTGCTATTCAACACAGTGGTTGAAATTAATTCTCCAACACTCCCTCTTAATCGCAATTGCTTCCATTGACCATTCCCAAACAATCTCTTAGATAAACAAAAATTTCACGTGACAATGGATTTGTCAAGATGTCTGCAAATTGTTCTTCTCACCTGCAATGTTGCAACACAATCTCACTATTGCTAACCAATTTTCTTATGAGATGATATATAATGCCAATGTTCTTTCTCCTCTTGTGAAAAACATAATTATTTGATAACTTGCAATTGTTGAACTGTTATCACAAAAAATAGTGGTTGCTCCATCTTTTTCATGACATAAATCCCGCAACATCCTTCTTATCCAAATTGTTTGACACGTTGCTAATGTTTCCATGACATATTTAGCTTATGTTGTTGACAATGATACTATTGGTTTCTTCTTGGAATCCAATGAAATGGCTCCCGAACCCAAATGAAAAATATATCCCGACGTGCTCTTTCTATCATAAACACTTCCTCCAAATCACTTTCAGTGTAACCAACTAGCTTAAAATCATCTATTGTAGAGTACAAAATGCCACACTCCTTTGTCCCATTAAGATACTTTAAAATCATTTTGGTTGCTTTCCAATGTGTCTCCTTGGGTGTCCCCATGAACCTCGACACCAAACTCACTACATACATTATATCAGGCATAGTTGCAGTCAAATACATTAGGCCACCAACCATTATTTTGTATAATCTTGGATTGACATTGTCATTGCAATCTTCCTTTCTCAACTTCAACCCATGACAGTTCGAGTCGGTCCTGGCTTGGTGTTCTTTATATTGAACCTCTCTAAAACTTCTACAACATACTTTTCTTGAGAGATAAAAATGACATTTTCTGTTTGCTTCACTTCTATGCCCAAAAAATATCTTAACAACCCCAAGTCAGTCATTTCAAACTCACTTCTCATGACTTCTTTGAATTCAATGATGAGAAAATCATCATTCCCTTTATTAATCAAATCATATACATACAAAAAAACAATAAGAATCTTACCGTCACTTTTTTTTTTGTATGGAGTAGGTTCACCGTCACATTTGTCGAGCCCATTATCTACCAAGTAAGAATTTATCCTGCTATACCATGCACCTAGTACTTGCTTCAGCCAATAACGATCTTTCTACAATTTAAACACTTTGTCTTCTTGTTCTTTTTCTCATAACCAAGAGGTTGCGCAACATACAACTCCTCTTTCAACACTCCATTTAAGAACACGAATTTTACGTCCATTTGATAGACTTTCCATTTTTTTTCCACAACAATCGCCAATACTATACACACTATCTCCATCCTCGCCAATGGAACAAATGTTTTCACATAATCTCTTCCATGCTGCTACTTGTATCCTTTGACAACTAGCCTTGCTTTATGCCTTTCAATATTGCCTTCAATTTTTCTCTTGGTTTTATATACCCACTTCACTCCAATGACTTCTTTACTGTGTGAAAGGGCCAGTAACTCCCATGTGTCATTCTTTTCTATTGCTCCTATTTATTCATCCATTTCCGCAACCCATTTCTCTTCATTGACTGCATCTTCAAATTGTATTGGGTCATCTACATGACAAAATAATGCAAAGAAATAATTCAGACCAATGTTTCGATCAACATCATGTTGCTCATAAATTTCATTTAAATTTTTGAATTTTGGTCTTCTTATGCTTGTTGAATATGGGCTTGGTGTTTCATTTGAAGTAGATGGATTGTGGATATTTGTGGTGTGCTTGGAGAAGAACTTGCTTGTTTTCGCAATGCTATCCTATTATTTATTTGCGATGTCACATGTTGACTACTTTTTTGAGCTTGTGTAGGTTGAGGAGTCACCATTGAAGAATTACTTGTTGCAATCAATTCCTCTTTTTCTTCATGTGACATACATGTATTCACATTTACTATCTTCTTTAAACTTCAATCCCATGATTCATCTTCTATGAATTGAAAATATATGTTGATTATTACATTATTGATTGATGGATTGTAGAGCTTGTATGGCTTAGATTCCTCACTATATCCAACAAATATACATTTCTCCCCCTTGGTATCCAACTTCTTCCTCAACTCATATGGGACATGTGCTATGCCACACACCCACACACTCTCTTGTGAGTGACATTGCTTTCTTCCACTCCATGCCTCTCAGGAACAATATTCTTAAAATTTTTGGTTGGACACCCATTAATAATAAACACTGCACAAGAGAAAACTTCAACCCAATAATCATTTGGCAAATGCTTTTCCTTCAACATACTCATTGCCATTTCCATGATGTTCTTATTCTTCCTTTCCACGACACCAATTTTTTGAGGTGTATAACTTGTTGTAAACTGCTTGAGAATTCAATGCTCCCTGCAAAAATGTAGGAAGTCACTTGAGATATATTCGCCACCTCTATCAGTCTTAAACACTTTCATGTAGTGTCAAATTTTCTTCTTAACAAGAGCTTTGTATTGGCAGAGGCGGTCAAACACTTCACTTTTCTGTTTTATGAAGTAGACCCATGTCTTCCTTGTGTAGTCATCAACGAAAGTCAAAATATAATGGCTGACACCAATTGATGGTGTTTTCATTTGTCCACATAAATCTAAGTGGACAATCTCCAAGGGTGCCTTTTCCCTTATTGACTTACCTGCTGGAAATTATTCCCTATGTTGTTTACCCAAGATGCATCCTTCACATAGGCTGTCCAGTTTTTCTATGAGTGGCATTCCCTTCACCCTGCATTTCCTATGCAACAAGTTCAAACCTCCAAAGTTGAGATGAAAAAATATCAAATTCCATAATTAGTTTTCATCTTTAATTCTTGCTTGAAAGTTTTCTTGTGTGACAACTGCTACATTTATTTCATCCATTTGTGAATTCATTGATATTTGTGCTTAAGCACCTTATTCCTTCAAATCTGATCTTATATTGAGAGGAAACATTCTATTGTTTGGCATATGAACTGTTGCAATTAGTTGTCTACTTGGAGGCTTATCCAAAATTGTACAAACATAATTTTTGAAAAAGACATTGTAGCCCTTTTGCATGAGCCGCCCAATTATTATGAGGTTATGCTTCAAACTAGGGATAAAGTAAACATATGACATGAATGTATTGTCTCCCTTCTTTGTTATAATGTATACTCTTCCTTTTCCCATGACCGAGACCTTGTTATCAGTCCCCAATGCTACTTCTGATTTCACACTTTCATCTAGATTGGAAAACATTCTATGTTTCCAGTCATGTGGTTGCTACACCCTAAATCTAAAAACCATACATCTCCTTGTTTTTCGTGTGCTACATTACAATTTAAAAACAATATATCATGGTTCTGGTTTTCCTTTATGAAATTTGAGCTTGGTTGGCTACCTATATCATATTGCTTCTTTCTACATTCATTTGCATAGTGACCATACTTCTTAAAATAATTACATTGAACTTGATATTTATCATACCTATGACCTTGTGTTTGATTTTGGCTTCAGCCTTGACTTGGATTCTGATTTTTCCCCATTCCACTTGAGCTTGAAGGTTGCTTCTTCCTCCTCTATGTGGGATTATTCCTCTTCCTCTATACTTTGTTCTTGCTCGACCTCTACCTTAACCAAATGAAACTTGTGTCTTGAAATCATGCTCCAATGATGAGTTTTTTCCTTTTTTCAAACTATGTTCATGAGAAATCAATGATGCATGAAGCTCATCCACTAAAAATTGTGAGAGATCCTTTGTCTCTTCTAATGCCACAACTATGGCATCAAATCTTTCTGGCAGACTTCTGATAATTTTTTGAAGTATTCTTATTTCCTCAAGTGTCTCACCATGAGACTTGATTTGGGTAACCAGCCCAATTACATGTGTAAAAAATGAGTTTACATTATGATACTCTTTCATAAAAAATTTCTCAAAATATCTTCTCAACATTTGTAGTTTTTTTGTCTTTACCTTTGACATGCCTTGGTAGGCTGTCTAGAGGGTATCCCATGCTTGCTTGGACTTTGTTGTTGATGAAAACCTTTGGAAAATACTTTCATGAACTGCTTGAAAGATTTAGAAGAGGGATTTGGAGTCATTATTCATGTTATCCCTTAACAAATCCTATCTTGATTGTGTCAAAGCATTGTATGCTACTACATCTGCTAGTTCTTAGAATCCACCAATTCCCAAATATGTTCAAAAGAAAACAAAGAGTTCACTGTAATTGCCCAATAATTGTAATTTTTCCATTAAATAATGGTATTTGTGGATTACTCAAGCTTGTGCTTGTTGCTGCTATTTTCACTGTGTAAATATGTCTTTCTCACTGCTCGTGAATAGGCTATAAAAAAAATTAGAACTCCTTTTAAATCCTCAGTTAAAAAAACTTGTGGTAGTGAAGGTTTAAACACGCTCTGAAACCATGATAGAATTTTTAAGATAGGGGAAATTATTTTCCTCAACACACAGAGTTCACACAAAGTTGCAATAATGTCTTAAATGAGAGGATCTCAGTTGCGGAAATTAAATAATATGAGTCATATTTTCAATACATAGTGGAAAATATTAAAACATGTTGAATTGGGCAACTATAATGGAGTAAATAAATCAAACAATTTTACTCACTGTGAAAGAGAGTAAAGTAGAGTGTTGTGGTAAGAACGATAGTGAAAATTCCATAACCATATCTCGATGAACCAAAATTTATATTATAACTTCAAAACATGAAATAAATCCACATATGGATGTTGCCACTCCTTCATCAGTAACACAAGAGTTCTTATTGAGATTTACATTCACTAGGGTTACGGAATTTACACATAGTAAAACCTGTAAATGTTGTTTTCATGGGCCCACCAAAATTTGATGATTTTCTCGTCTTGTCTTTCCAGACTCACATCTGCCACATTATATTCAACCTACATACCTGTAAAATCAAAACATATATTATATAAGACATTTAATTCATGACAGAGATAATTTAATACATACGATGGGTGAACATGAATTTCTAAATTTTACAGAGTTTGGGTGAAGTAAACAACACTTGCGGATTAAATATTTTCCCATACACTTTTACTAACCATGCATTAAATTTCTATTTCACTTTTAATTAATTTACTTTGTTGCAGAATGGGTAAAATATACTCTTCTCAGAACTTGTCCTTTTTTGCAAACTCAATCCGCAACCTACAAAGAATTCACTGAGGTATGGTTGCTTGTCAGTATATTCAATGCGGTGGTTGAGATTAATTCTCCTTCTCTAGATACTCAATCCTCAACCTGCAAAACATTCACTGAGTTATGGCTGCTTGTCAGAGTATTCAACACGGTGGTTGAGATTGATTCTCCAACAAAATTTCATTCGTTATTTAAAGAAATTAAATTCCTCAAAAATCGATTCTGATATAGACCACACCTATAAGTAAATAAAAAAGACAATTTGAGTCACGTCAAAATCAATTATTCCATTTTAACGAATTACATAATGGTTCACCCCTACGATTAATATCCAACCAGCTACATTTAACATATCACAAGTAATAATTACTCATTACTCCAACACTGGGGAATTGTAACAATTTTACACAATGACTCGGTGAACCAGGGTTCAATGCTCAGCGAGCTAGTGGACATGATATCACACAACTTGCATGATTATCTGATTTGATTGCGAACAATGAATCCTAATTTCAGGAATCAATAGCCACCAAGGGATTTCATATATATTATCATAAATAATTTATGAATTCATAGTGTAGCCGAGACCTAACCATGAAATTATTAACCCACATGCAGCTACCTAGAGGCCATGCTAGGGATTTGATATACATTACGATAAAACATTCTTGAATTTTTAAAGCAACAACCAAACCATGAATAGCCAGTGAATTCTTATCCTAGATGCAACCACCTAATGCATGAGGGAGTGGAGCAAACACATTTGAAATGGAAACTAGTTTAAATTAAGTTGTACCACGGAGCAGAGAAAACACCTTTGAAATGGAAAGTGATGTAAATTAAGTTCTAAAATTTTTAATGGTATCTAAGACTTTGAATATAATGTGAAGACTTTTGTAAATTAAACGGTTTCTAAATTGGTGTTTATTGGATTTTACTCACTATTTAATTTATATAGCTATTCTAAGTAAGAACAATTCTGAATTTCAATCATATAAAACACTAAAACACTTATTTCATAACCTATCTCACATTTCCATAATTAAGTATGAGGGGTTTCCATAGTGCACTATATTAGATATCATTTTTGGGATTTATTAATTGCGTTAAGTAAGTCATTCATCTATGACCATTTCCATGACCATCTATGACCATTTCATAACTAACTAATTTCTGATGATTTTTGAATAGTCCACTTAGCATTCATTGCATCGGGTGATGCTCACAGGGGTGAAGAAGTGGGATTAAAACTAGTGAAATGAATCACATAGCATCAACCATCACTTCGGAGGCTTGCACCTCGTAACAAGGACTTCGTCGGAGGTCACCCATCCAGAACTCCTCTGGCTCAAGCGCGCTTAAATGTAGATTTTTTCCCCACAACCAAGCCCATTTAGCTTTCTACCCCATTTTCAAAACCTTAGCAAGTGTTGTGCCTCATGAACCATTCAATTATAGCCCCCTTTACTCTTTGTATTTAAGTATGAGGGGTTTCTGTAGTGCATTATACTAGATATCATTTTTGGGATTCAACTGCATTAAGTCATTCATATATGACCATACCATAATTACTTAATATTACGTGTTGAAAAACACTGCAACATATTTTATAATCCAAATATTACATATATAATCTTATTATATCTTTTAACTTAAATTAAAAAATTAAAGAAACACATAAACGTAGAAATTATAATCTTTTGTCGTATAAATATTATAAAAAATATTTTATAGATAAAATTAAATATTTATTATGACAATTAAATTAAATTTAAATTTGAGTTATTTGTTAAATTAGGGTGATTTGTTAGCTGACATTAGGAAATTTCGTCTCTGCACTTTGTCCATCTGTATATCATTGGCTTCGTTGGTTTTCTCTATTTCGATTTCCTTGTATGAAACTTTATACTATATTTTTAATGAGATATAGAAAAATCACTGCTTTGGATGTCCTCGTGTCATGGCCCCATCCTTTGTTCCCTCGTTGGTGGGTTGTGCGACACTGGCTAAACGACTACTTTTTATCTTTGCCATTTTCCGGACTACGCCTTTCATGTTTTTCAAGTGTTAAGTTCATTTATTAAATATGTTTCATGTGGAATTCTAAAGCATCTTCATCAAATAGAAATGTGCACATAACTCATTTATAAATGCAATTATATATATATATAATATGATAAAATTGGCTCGTTGTTTTTATACAGGCCAAGCACCTGTTTTACATAAAATTCAGAATTTGCACGACACGACTCATCACATGTTCAAACATGCTACCAAGGAATCACATGACACGACCCGCGCCCTAAACGTGTTTGACCATTGTCGCATTCGCGGTAGTGGTCTATCATCCGACCTGCACTTGCTGTCGTGAAACTGACCATCACACTTCTGCACGTTGCGGTGACTGTGACCCATGCTGCATGTCCATGCTCATCTGCACTCTTCTGAACAATCACTACACTTATTGACGTGACCGCACCTTGCACTTGCACCCACTGCATGAGCTGACCCGTATGAATTTAGGTATCTGACTGCCCGTTTAGCGAGCTCATCCTTTACAATCTGCAAGTCTAGTGCTGTGGTATATGTGCTAAGTATGGCCGCTTCCTTCCCTTGAAACTGTTCGCTCCACCGTGTATTCATACCACGACTTCCGCCGAGGTGAGGGCGTGGCACCTCTTGGTGGACCCGAGATGACCGACCCCTCGTAAAACGCCCTCCGCCGAGTTATGTTGTAACAAATTTCTTGTCTCGCTCCCATTCGTTGCATGTTTTAGCCGATGCATTTAGGAACGTCATTGCCCGCCACTGTGCCAATAAGTCCATCCACATGTTATGTCACATGACCTTGGTTATGGTGCAATGAAATGCCCATAACGTCACATGCTATCCAACACGACCAGAGGTGCTTGTGGGTGCGCTCATCACCATGGCATGCACCCATCTACCGTATTACCTATGTGTGCCCATGTGGGGCGCCCAACTCACCCGAGTGAAGGAACGTCGACTAGTGGGGCCTGAAATACTCTGTAACCTTGATTTATTGTTGTCCTCGGCAATCTGATATACCTCATAAACTGTTGATCAAACTATGTTACCTCCATTCGCCAGTTCCATAGCGAATCCTTTGGTTCCCAACTCGAAACCTCTGGTCAGTCTCTCCATTGAATGATAAAATCCCTTCGTGCATTGCCCCCAATACCTGTCGTTTGAATATCAAGGATCTTCTCCAAGATCAAGTCTGGTGTGTCAATGATAATGGTTGGTCCTCTCGGTGGTGTTTCTCGCTCTAGGTGATCAACATGAAGTCTACTCTTCTTTAGTGGACCCATATGGAAGATGGGATCTCTAGAATGCATATGGTATGGAAGCTCCAATTCATATGCAACTTCACCAAATCTCTTATTCACGCAAAATGGCCCATCATATTGTCTCATCAAAGACTTAGCATTCCCCTTGGGTGGCTGAAACTGATCTCTGGTGATCCTTAGACAAACCATGTCTCCAAAACTGAAGTGTTCATCCCTTCTATCTTTGTCTCCCCATTTCTTCATCCTCCCTATTGCATCATACAGGTGCATCTATACTAACTCCAAGGCCTCCTCCCATGCTGTCAAGAACCTCTTGGCATGAGGGATCTTTCTAAATCTTCTATGCAACACCATATGTGGTATGACTGGCATCTTTCCATTGACCAACTCAAATGGAGTATACCCTATTGCAGAACTTTTTTGCATATTGTAGCTGAATTGAGCAATATCCAAAAGTTCAAGCCAATTCCTCTAATCACTGTGACATAATGTCTCAAGTAGTCCTCCAGGAATGCATTAATGCATTCGGTTTCCCCATCTGTCTACGGATGGTAGCTTGAAATTTGTAACAATTTTGTCTCAAATAGCTTGAAAAGGGCATTCCAAAACTTCTGTGTAAAGTGTGAATCATTTTCAAATACGATAGTCATTGGTATCCCCCAATACTTCACAATGTATTTGAAGAAAAGCTCAGCTATCTTCTATGCTCCACATGGCATATTTCTTGGAACGAAGGTGGCATACTTGGAAAAATGGTCTACAACAACCATGATCTCGTTATACCCCTGCACCATTAGTAAATGAGAAATGAAGTCCATGGAGACACTCAACCATGGTCTCTCCAGAATCGACAAAGGCTGCAACAACCCTCCCTATCTCTGAGTATCCGATTTGTCTTGTTGACAAATGATGCAATATGTACATACTCCTCCACTCATGCCTCATCCTTTCCCAAAATTATCCTCTCTCCAACAATGCCATAGTCCGATGTTGCCCCAGGTGGCCAGCCCAAGCTGAGTTGTGGCATTGCTTCACAAGGTTCCTCCTAAGTCCTGATGAATTTGGAACATAGAGTCAATTCCCAAAGAACAAGAAGCCATCCCATAAGTGAAACTTACATGTTTTCCATTCCTTCACCTGCTTGAAGATCAACTTTTCTTGTGTATCTGTTTCCATGGTAGCTTGAAGTCTATCTTGCATCTTCGCGGACTTGTTGACCCTGCTTCTTGTCCCGTCATATCGGTATTCTTCTTCCAATGCTGCTAGTTGTGCCTTTCGACTGAGGGCATCCACAATAACATTGATTTTACCTGGCCTGTACTAAAGATTCATGTCAAACTCTACCAAGAAGTGTTTCCAACAAGCTTTCTTCGTTGACAACTTCAGTTTTGATGCAAAATAACTTGCAGCAACATTGTAAGTATTGACAATGAATGGTTGCCCTACCATGTAATGTCTCTAGACATGTAGACAATGAATCATGACAGTGATCTTCTTTTTATGGACAGGAGACTTGCACTCTCTATCATGCAAATTTCAACTTGCATAAGCCATTGGATGCCCATCATGAAATAGATCCCCTCCAATTGCAAAATCTCATGCATCGGTGTGAACCTCAAATGGTTTCTCAAAATGTGGTAGCCTCAGTATCAATGTTGTCACCATCCTTCTCTTCAGTTCATCAAAATCCTCATGACACTTCCCTATTCTATTCCATCGCTTCCGCTTCTTCAAAAGGCCTTTAAGTGGTGCAGTTTCCTTGGAATACCATTCTACAAACTTTCGTTGGTATTTGGTCAACCCCGAGAAAACTCTCATATCATGGACATTCTTCGGTTCCACCCAATCCTCTATGGCCTTGAATTTTCTTGGCTCCATCCGTATGCGTCCTTGTCCAACAATATCGCTAAGGAACAGAATCTTTGTCTGGGCAAACATGGACTTGGATTCCTTCAAGTATAGCTGATGCTCCTTCGGCGCTTCAAAGATCAATGCAAAATGCTTCTTATGATCCTCCATGTTATCACTGAAAATTACGATCTCATCCAAGTACACAACCACAAAGGTGTCAAGGTATGGATGAAGTACATCGTTCATCAATGTGAAAAACGTGGTTGGAGCATTGCATAACCCAAATGCCATCACTAGGAATTCGAAGCTTCCATGTTGTGAAACCAACTCCAAAAATATAAGCAAAGTGATATGAATGCCTTAGAAATAAGCCACTTCGAGGGGGAAACCTCCAATACATTACATGAATGAAAAATTCTTAGATGATACAAATGAAAAATCATCCTTTCTATATATAGGAGTCCATGGGGCCACAATGTAATCCTAGCCAACCTAACAATAATAATGTAAGGGCACAATAATAACAATATGGGGTTTACAGGGGTACAACAATAAAAATAAGTGGGGCTACACTAACATAATAAGGGACTACACTATTAATATGCAGATTTAACATGCCCCTCTCCTTCAAACAAGTGTTGTCCTCAATACTTGATTATTTCCTTATGCTTCTGTATAAAATTCTCATCCTCTCATGTGGAATCTTCTATAGGAAGGTTCTTCCACTTGCTGAGATACTCTGAAATTGATCGTACTTGTAGAGTTCTTGTTTCTGTGACTGCTTCAGAACTTCTTTCGATGTGATGTTGATATTCCTGTTGTTTCATTAGATTTTGCACCAAAGTTATGTTATTCTTTGAGAGTTGGAGAACTTGTTGTTGATGCTCGATGTGATCTTCCACTAATTTATCATCCATATTAGCTATTATTTGATCCTTCAAACCATCCAACTTAGCCTCCATATCTACTTTTAAACCATCTATGTCATCTTCGGTTGCTCTTCGTAAGATCTAAATTGTTGCACTTGGTACCGTAATTTTCATATCTCATACTACAATTCTTCCTCTTCATGCATCATAGTATAGATTTTTGAGGTCTTAATGGGTATGGAATTATTTTTTTGAAGAATTATAGAACCCAATACTGATAAAATTTCTGAAATATGCCCTTGGAATCACTTCAAACTTATTTTTCAAACAAACGTTATGCAATTTTAAAAACCAAATACACACCTTTTTCTTTCTTTTGAGGAGCTCGATATTGAAACTGAATTATCTATGTGATTTCAGATCTTCAATATCTAAAAATTGGCCTAAGGTATCCCTCTGAATCCTATTTTGAATGCCACAGATCTGACCTGATTTGGATTCTTCAAGACAAAGTTATGTCCAATCTCCCACAATGACCTAATTATGGACTTGTTCAATAGAGAAAACTTGTATGATTTGCCACGTGTCACAATTTTCTCCTTTAGCTCTGAAATTGATAAAAAGGAAACTACAGTCTGTTTAATTCAGGATACTTTTTACAGAATTCCAATCTGATGCTCAGAGAGTGAGTTATGAAGATTTTCCCACAATCACCTCTTTGAGATGAAATTCGGGAGCCTGAAAAAGACCTAAATTCCATAGATCATATCTCCAAAAATATTGTGAACCAAGCTCTGAAATTTTGTGACAATGTTCCTCAATATTTTGGCTTTGGTCTCTAAAAATTTCAGCTTCTGAATATTTGTATAAAAAATTTATAGGGAAAATTCATCGATGATCCGTTTAGGTTAAATTCAAGAGCCTGCAAAAAGCACTAACTTTCACAGATAATATCACCCAAAATATTGTGAACCAAGCTCTGAAATTTTGTGACGATGTTCATCCAGATCTCGAATTCACACTCTAAAAATTTTAGCTTGTGAACCTTTGTAAAAAGAAAGTTATAGCAAAAATTCCACGATGACCTGTTTGGAGCAGAGAAACCCCTAGAATCCAAATCTCTGATACCAAATGTTGTGAAACCAGCTCCAAAAATAGAAGAAAAAAGATATCAAATCCTTATAAATAAGCCACTTTTAGGGGGGAATCTCCAATACATTACATGAATGAATAATTCTTGGATGATACAAATGAAAAAACCTCCTTTCTATGTATAGGATTCCATGGGGTCACAATGTAATCCTAGCCGACCGAACAATAATAATGTAAGGGCACAATAATAAAGATATGGGGTTTATAGGGGTACAAATATAACAATAAGGGGGGCTACACTAACATAATAAGGGATTGCACTATTAATATAGGGATTTAACATTCCATATCTCTTCACAATAGTGGTCTTCTTCTCGTCTCCTTCAACTATTAGCACCTGATAGTACCCTTGTCCCAATTCCAACTTGGAAAACACTTGGGCTTTCGCAAGCTTGTCAAAGCAATCCAATGCTAGCGATAGAGGATATATGTTCTTTATCGTTCGCTTTTTCAATGCACAATAATCACAACACATCCGTAATTCATTCGTATCCTTCTTCCGTTGGAAAAATGCTGGAGCACCCTAAGGGAACCTTGAAGGTCAAATGAAACCTACTTCGGATAAGTCCTTTAGTTGCCCCTTCAACTCTTCCAATTATGACCCTTACAACCGATAGGGTGCTTTGGCGAAAGGTTCCTTTCTCGGCTTTAGCTCAATCGAATGGTCCACCACGCGTCTTGATGGTAGTACTTTCGGAATCTCATCAGACATTAGATCTACATAATGATTCAGTACATCAGAAATATTGGTAGGAATAGGCGTCCCCACTCCATCATTCTTGACTCCTCAAATAACTGCTACAAATGTCTCGATCCTTGGGTCCTTCATAGATTTGTTCATACTTCCCTATGTTGCGCATGAGTAGGTAAAGTCCACCAATGTGAGTCCTCCCATAATGTTATCTCATTGCTAGAAGGCATAAAATTTTATTTGTTACCCTTCAAGAATTAGTGCCCCAATATCATGTCAAAGTAGCTCATCTCCATCGCAGTGAAGTCCAGACAACCCTGCCACTCACCAGTACAAACCGACACTTCGTTTTCCAAACCTGACACTTTAGTCCTAGAGTTCATTGCCTTTACTTCCACATCAATGGGAAGAAGGTGCATCCCAACTTCCTTCGCAACATCTATTGATATAAAATGATGTGTGGCACCCGTGTCCACCAATGCTTGCATATTCTTGCCTATAAGCTTTAGATCAAGAAAATCCAAGCTATGCAACCAAGTGTTATAGGTAACTTCAGACTGCATACAGACTTGGTTACTGCAACATTTCTTGTTGGCTCTGATACCATATGCCATGCCCCCATCCTTTGTTCCCTCCTTGAGGGGCTGTGCGGCACCAACTTAATGACTAATTTTTCTTTTCACCATTTTCGAAACTATGCCTTTCAAGTTTTTCAAGTGATAAGTTCACTTATTAAATATGTTTCATGTGGAATTATAAAACATCTTTAGAAAATATAAATGTGCACGTAACTTATTTATAAATGCATTTTATATATCGAATATGATAAAATTGACTCGTTGTTTTTATACAGGTCGAGCACCTGTTTTACGTAAAATTCATAATTTGCACGACATGACCCATTGCACATTTCGACGTGCTGCCAAGGAGTCACACGATTCAACCTGCACCCTGAACACGTTCGTCCACTGTCGCACTCACTGTAGTGGTTTGTCACCCAAGCCACACTCGCTTTCGTGACCCTGACCATTGCACTTCAATATGTTGCGGTGAGCATGACCTGCACTGCACATCCGCGCTCGTTCGCTCTCTTCCGAATCGCCATTGCACGTATTTCCGTCACTACGCCTTACACTTGCACCCACTACATGAGTTGGCCCATATGCACTTAGCTATCTGATAGCCCATCTAGTAGGCTCATCCTTGCCCCTCCGCAAGTCTAGTGTTGCGGTATATGTGCTAAGGATGGCTTCTTTCTTTCCTTCAAACTGCCCGCTCCACCGTGTACTCATACCACGACTTCCGCCGAGGTGAGGGCGTCAGTGACTCTCGGTGGACCTAAGCCAACCCGACCCCTTGGAAAACGCCCTACAGCGATTTATGTTGCAACGTTGGCTTTTGTCTGCTTGGTTATGTTGTGATGTTTTAGCCGATGCGTTTAGGAACATCGCTGCCTGCTGCTATGAAAATAAATCCATCTGCATGTTATGTCCCACATCCTCGGTTATGGTGAGATAAAACGCCCATTACGTCGCATGTTGTCCAACATGACCCGAGGCACCCACGGGCGCACTCCTCGCCATGTTGTGCGCCCGTCCATCGTGTTGCCTACGTGCGTCCGTGTGGGATGCCCCACTCACCCGATTCAAGGAACATCGAGTCGTGGGCCTGACACCTGGCATCCTTATTAAGGAACACAAATACCTGTATCCACTTACAAATTTTCATGCATAGAATTGAAAGGTATTAAGAGCATTTTTCACATCGTACTTTGCATAAGGGCACGAGGACAATATGTGAACAAAGCACTCACGAAAGAGGTAAAATCCATCGATCAACTGCACACTTCAGAACAATATGAAAGTCTTCTTAACCTTCGGATGGTTACCACTTTAGGATTGGGAAAGAAAGATGGAACATTTAGCAAGATTCACTTAATTAACTCATTCCAATTAATTTTTGACATCTCACAAAACCATGATATGCGAACAACAAATCCTAATCACCTTGTGGCGGGAAAATCAATACATGAAATGGAAAAATGCAAGTTAAGATGAGTATCCAAAAGGGGCATTGTAATTTAGATTTTACCTTCAAACATTATTTTGGAATTTAATAAAGAGCAGAAAAGTAAATTTTTTGTTTGATCTACCTAATTTTAGCAAAAATTATGCAATGGGATAAGTTCAACACCCATAAGGTAAACACTACAAAATTGAAGGCCAAAAAACAAAATTGTTGAATATTCCAAAAATTCTGCAACCAAGATAAGTTCAACACCCATAAGGTAAACACTACACAAATGACGGCGAACAAAACAAAATTGTTGGCCAGCATAAGTGGAGGAAGCAATGTCTATAGAGTCCCGTAAAAAAGGGAAGAAATTGTGTGAGAACTTCCATAAAAAAGTAGAGGAATCATGTGTACCTCATACTGAAGATTCCGGCTGTTGAAAATAAGTGAGCATAATCTGTAGTTGCGGATATTGAACACACATTAATTATTACCAAGGAAGAGTCGGATATTGAACACACATTAATTATTACAAAGGAAGAGTCTTCGATATCTGTAAAGCTTCCATGACAGAAAATATTGATGAGATTGTAGGAAAGTTTGTTTGTTTTGGAACCAAATGGATATACACAAGAAAAAGAGTGAAATATTATTGACCATTACCATCTGTAAATATATTTAGTTTGAAATCAAAATTGCATTTCTAAAATGCCAATCTGTTGAGAAAATTTACATGTATCAATAAAAAAATTAGTGTAGAGTCCGGCAAGAAGCACTTGATTTGGGGATTTCTGAAGCCTTTGAAAAGTTAAATTGGTGTGGCATCATCCCCTTGATGCCACCTCTTGAAAGAGGTTGACGCTGATCAAAACCTATATCTCAAGTAGAAGTTAGAACTGCGGCTAACTCAGAATCCCCTGCCTGGATCCGAACCAGGACGTTCACCTTGGCAACTATTGTTGTATACCTGGGATTAGGCTATGTCATAAATGTATTCATTATACAAAGATAGGCCATTTGTTTTCAACATTCTTGTATGACTTTGAAAGCTATCAATTCCCGCCTCCCGGGCTTGGAGTAGAACCCAGCTTGAGCTTATCGCTCGTTTTCCGCTGCACGTGATGATCTCCCTGGCTGTACTCGGATTTCAGGACGTGAGCTCTTTTTAATTGAGATTTAGGTCGGATCATCTGCATGTGACCAACCCCGGCGCTATCCTTCGATGTGGACAACTCATGTTCGGTCACCATGGAATTTACAATAGGACTGGGTCCGGATGGTGTTACTCTGCCCTTTGGTAGCAAATTGAATACGTCATTGGCTTTGATTTTCTCCTTCTTTTGACCACCCACGCTAAGCCTCAACGATAACTTCTTGTGATTTGTGGCACTATTTGAAGATGTGCTGGTCCTAGGCCTTCTGTCTTGATCATACTGCACCGCATTTTTTTCCACATGAATGCCGGCAGCGTGTAATGTTCGGGAGCCAACGTCGACAAGAGAAGCGAGATCGGGATCAAAGCCCGACAGATTGTCTGGGTCGCCAAACTGGTTGTTCTTCATTAGCAACCTGCCATTGATACTTTCTGCAATAAGCAGAAACGAGACCATAATCAGAATATCCGTCGCAGGGCTCTTCATCATAAAGCTTGTTAGGCGCGAAAGAGTATGTCAGTGAGAATGGAAAAACTACAACTCCGAGAGTTGAAAGAGTTGGATGAGAAAATATGGGAAGGGATGTGAGTACTTATAAAGCACATTGCCGTCTGAGCACTCTCCGTCTTACCTTTCTGAGAGTGTTTTGTCGCCACGAAATTGTTATTTTAAACGGGATGATTGCGACACAAAGATAATGCTCCCTATTGTTTTACTTGCTCCTATTGAAGCCAGATGACAACCATAAATTAGTTAGGGTTTGACGAATTTCAGGTGCATGGAGCCGCCTGTAACCTGTTCATTCTATTGGCTAGTAGATGCATATTTCTAAAAAGCAGCCATGTTTGGGGCAGCTGGCACGAGAGCAATTTTAGCATTGTAGATGAACAGTCAAATCTTAAAACTTCCAACCGCAGGAACTCTACTTCAAACACGGCTTTTCTCTCCACATTGAAAGAAGATAGTGCTGGCTTGATATTCCCAACCTATTTGGATGAGATTAAACATGCGGCTCCAAATTCCACACGTAATCTGATGAGATAGGTATGAAATTCCATACCTGCTTTGATGGGATAGGTATTTTCATGAAACAGATACCCAGTATCATTTTTCTTTCAAAAGTGACAATGCCTTTTGAATTGACATGACCCGTCGCGAATCCTTGGAATACACTTCCATTTCCTTATATAACATAAAATTATACAAGCTGCTATTTATGTATTATAGAAATATAAAAAGAGGAAGATAAATTGATCTAAATTATTTATTTCAAAATTTGCCTAAAAATTAGTTTGTATAAAATTTAAAATATTTAACGATTTAAATTAGTCTGGCACATCTACTTTAATCATATTCAAAAAATATACATAATAATTTAAAAGAAGGTTTAAAACTATCAAATATGCCATGTAGATTAATTAGAGTGGTATTGTATTTTAATTATATTTTAATATGTCAATTTTATTTTATTTGAACTTATTGAATACATTGTTATATAAATAGAGTTCTCGCCACTTTAAAAAAAGAGATTAAACGATTTTTAATATTAAATTGTAATATTTAGTAATGATATAAATGATTTAAGCACAT
The DNA here is from genome assembly GCA_034641835.2 of Pinus albicaulis. Taxonomy (NCBI): domain Eukaryota; kingdom Viridiplantae; phylum Streptophyta; class Pinopsida; order Pinales; family Pinaceae; genus Pinus; species Pinus albicaulis. Next base: position 235,049,381 of record CM076584.1, on the reverse strand, counting down.
TAAATTTACATATTAGTTACTTCAAGCAATAAAACTTATCTCTATATTTACAAACTATAAACTATTAAAAAAAAAAAACACAGGGCCTGAAATATATTACATCATTTAAAACGAAATAAAAAACGTGATAACTCTCAAATGACCTATTATTGAAAACACCTTTAGTTGTACAATGTCAAACTCAACGTGTAGTGGAGAATCGTACGATAAGTTTAGTATCCATCCAATCCTTTTTTCCGAAGAGTAGGGGAGAGGCGCGCCGCTCGAACACCCCGCCGGGACCGGACCCCCCCCGCCACGCGCCCGATGGGTGGCATGTACGACAGCCGGGCCGGCATGCGATCACGTGCCCACGTGCACTCGGTCACGCGGTCTTGGAACCGGTCCAGCCGGTCTACTCCCGCCCTTTTGTGGAGCCTGGTCGACAAAACGCTCATTTTCAGTCCGGGTCTGGTTGCTGTCTGTTTGGCTCTCCGTTTGTTGCGATGTTTGGCTCCAATGCCCGATGCCTAGGCCGCCACTGTCCACGCGCTCCCTCCTTGGCGATGGCGCCGCTGCTCTCCTGGGTGGAGCTCCCCTGGTCCTGGTTCGGCTGTAGCAGCATTGCAATCATGGGTGGTGGAAAATCGTTGCCTGTTCAACCTCGCTTAGCTGGTGGTTTAACCTCGGCGGTTTGGTTGTTTTTCTTCGGTGCTGTGTGGTTATGGGTCGGCTGTTTTCTATTTATGCTTGGCGAGGTTTTGTCATGCCTCGGCCCTGTAGTTGGTTTACCGTCGCCCTGTCGTAATTTTATTCGGCTCTGTAGTTGTGCGTTTTTCAGCTCGTGCTTTCAGGTGCGTAAGGGGGTTTTTTTTTTGAAGTGTTTTGCATTTTTGTTTAATGTTGGTGCTTGATTGTGTTTTTGTTTTTTTGCAGGTCAGTGGAGAAGGCAAAGACAATGCAATGCAGGACTCTGTGGAATGAAAGAGGAAGCCTGGAGGGATAGGAGTTTTAAGGTAGGACTATGTCCTACCAGTAATATCTATGTGTTTGTAAACACATTTCACCTTAAGGAGATGTTCTCTTTTGAGTGGTTTTACAGTGTTTGATTGGAATGTAGGGTTTTGGGTGTGGGACTCAGTTTCCTTCAATTTTGCAATCTAAATAGTTTAAGGACAAAGTTCATCTTGGGCTTCTCTCCGTTTTTGGGCTTATCGGTACCACAGTACTTCAATGAATTTACATTTTCTTCTGGTCATGGTCCAGTCCACACTCATGGCCGATGGGTAGGGTTCTTACAGCTTTTTTCAGGGCCTAAATTGAATTTTTTTGGCTAGCGGTTTGTTGTGGCAACATTCCCTTCATTCTTGAAATTTGCAATGTTTTTACCTTTAAACTTTTTTGAATGGTTTTTTTCATTGTTCAATGACATTATCAATGTGATTTTCTCGTCGCCACCTTTAGTTGCTGGCATTGTAGCATTGTTTTTGGGCAGCACTCTACATATGGGGGAGACTTCAACAAGGAAAGACAGAGCCTATCATTGGTGGGATAAGTTCTGCTCATTCAAAACTGATCCTAGAAGTGAAGAGTTTTATGCTCTCCCTTTTAACCTGACCAAGTTTTTCCCATCTATTTGAGGACGAAACTCTATTTTAGAGGTGGGGTCTCTGTTTTATCAATAGCCTTGGTGCATTTGGAGAATAATTATGTATTCATTGGGTTAGAGTGTCTTCAATTCAGAAAGAGACAACTTCACAGTGTTAAATCTAAGATGTTTATATTTTATTCTATCACTTTGATAGGGAACTGCTTGCACGAATTATCTCAAATGGATACCTCTGTGCACTGGAAGCCTGGAGGAGATGTTCTCTTTTGAGTGGTTTTACAGTGTTTGATTGGAATGTAGGGTTTTGGGTTTTACAGTGTTTGATTGGAATGTAGGGTTTTGGGTGTGGGACTCAGTTTCCTTCAATTTTGCAATCTAAATAGTTTTAGGACAAAGTTAATCTTGGGCTTCTCTCTGTTTTTGGGCTTCTCTCTGTTTTTGGGCTTATCGGTACCACAGTACTTCAATGAATTTACAGTTTCTTCTGGTCATGGTCCAGTCCACACTCATGGCCGATGGGTAGGGTTCTTACAGCTTTTTTCAGGGCCTAAATTGAATTTTTTTGGCTAGCGGTTTGTTGTGGCAACATTCCCTTCATTCTTGAAATTTGCAATGTTTTTACCTTTAAAATTTTTTGAATGGTTTTTTTCACAGTTCAATGAAATTATCAATGTGATTTTCTCGTCGCCACCTTTAGTTGCTGGCATGGTAGCATTGTTTTTGGACAGCACTCTACATATGGGGGAGACTTCAACAAGGAAAGACAGAGGCTATCATTGGTGGGATAAGTTCCACTCATTCAAAACTGATCCTAGAAGTGAAGAGTTTTATGCTCTCCCTTTTAACTTGACCAAGTTTTTCCCATCTGTTTGAGGACGAAACTCTATTTTAGAGGTGGGGTCTCTGTTTTATCAATAGACTTGGTGCATTTGGAGAATAATTATGTATTCATTGGGTTAGAGTGTCTTCAATTCAGAAAGAGACAACTTCACAGTGTTAAATCTAAGATGTCTATATTTTATTCTATCACTTTGATAGGGAACTGCTTGCACGAATTATCTCAAATGGATACCTCTGTGCACTGGAAGCCTGGAGGAGATGTTCTATTTTGAGTGGTTTTACAGTGTTTGATTGGAATGTAGGGTTTTGGGTTTTACAGTGTTTGATTGGAATGTAGGGTTTTGGGTTTTGGGTTCTCTTTAGTGTTTGATTGGAATTGGATGCCGGCCCAATTGGGACTGAAATTTGTTCTTTTAGGTCATGTTGACTAAATGTTGCTGGGCTCAAAGACTTCACTATTTTGTCTGGGACCTTCGTTGTGCATGGTTTGGATGAATTGCTTGCGTCAGAGATTGTGGTAATGATTAAATATATTGTTGTTGCATTATGTGTGGAATTTCATCTTTGTCCCTTATTGCCTGTATGTGGACATGCGTTTTTGTGTAAGCTATATTCTCTCTCAATCTTAATTTGACTGAGCTTCATGCTTATTACAGATAATGCTATGTTTTATCCCTTAGAAGCCTCTCCCCTACTGATTAGGTTGGAAGGAGTGTTTTAGGATTTTAGAGTGTTTTACAGGAGTTGTCATATTATTATTTTATTTTCTCAAAAGGATTTCAGATTATGATGTTAATGTTGACAATGCTCTAAATATATTATTGAATTTCATGTTTATGTTATTTGTATTAGACATTCAACTTTTAATTTCAATGTCAATTTGCTACTTGTAGCCTTTTTTTCTTTTGCATAATTGTTTACTTTATTTGTGCCCTCTCTTCCTTGACCTCTTAAAAAAATATCGTGATTCTCTTAAAAAAATTCATGTGTGGAAATCACAGGATGCCTTCATGGTAACCTTCTCTATTGTAGTTATATGTGAGGTTGATTTCTTAGGAATACAAATTTTGTTCTCTAGTCTAAGCATATTACTAGATCCTCTCTTGCTGGATATTTAGGGATATTAATAGATCCTCTCTTGCTGGTAATTTGACTGAGCTTCATGCTTATTACAGATAATGCTATGTTTTATCAATAGTTACAACACGTATAGGAGACTGTTTAGAGTATTTCTGGAATTTGATCTTTTAGGAGTCATAATGTTTACTATGAGGTAATCAGCTTCAAAGTATCGTATAGATATAGCTTATACTTTGACTGAGCTTCATGCTTATTATAGATAATGCTATGTTTTATCAATAGTTACAACACGTATAGGAGACTGTTTAGAGTATTTCTGGAATTTTATCTTTTAGGAGTCATAATGTTTACTATGAGGTAATCAGCTTCAAAGTATCGTATAGATATAGCGTATCGTATATCTACTGATTACGTAATTACACTCATGCAATACTACTGATAAGTAACCTATGAGATATAAAATCAAAGTAGTGAATGATTACCATTGGGATCCACATAGATAAGATCAGTAATCAAAAGGATACTGCAAACGTAACCCTTACTACGAGGTTTTTATGGTTATACTAGTAGTGCCAACTTATATCTTGTAAGCTTTAATACAGAAGCTTAGTTGCATGTTTCAATCAGTGTACTTACATCCTCATTACGAGCTATACACTAATCATTACACAGTATCCAATACTTATGGCATTATATACAGGTATAAACACTAGTATCTAGTTATCCTTACAAGGGTGTAATAGTGTCGATTATTATGAAGATTCTGGAAAGAGCTATACACTATCATTACCATACCTTATATGTGCTCTACTTTATACAAGTGATTACACTGATGTTTACATTACATCATTGTGTAAGATCCATATACACTGATTACAAATGTTACAAGGGTTGTACAGCTTAGCTTATACTGCAATGTAAGCAATAACAATGGGACCTGATCTGGTTATACAATGCTTATAACTTATAAGGCATACATGTTACAAGGAGTCATAATGTTTACTATGAGGTAATCAGCTTCAAAGTATCGTATAGATATAGCTTATACTTTGACTGAGCTTCATGCTTATTACAGATAATGCTATGTTTTATCAATAGTTACAACACATATAGGAGACTGTTTAGAGTATTTCTGGTTGCTAACTAGAGTTTTGCCCTATTTTAAGATTAAAAGATTCAATTACGTCTACAATTCCTGTTAGATATATGATGAAGGTTATTACTCTAAGCCGCAATTTTATGGGAGACCCGCCAGCTCAAGCTTTTGTATATATATAATTATACATGAATTGAATTGGATGTCGGCCCAATTGGGACTGAAATTTGTTCTTTTAGGTCATGTTGACTAAATGTTGAATCTATTCTGTTAGCTATTTGAATCTTAATGTACAATCGTGTCTGCAACACGAGTGTTTTAGAAGAGCCCCATAATTTAATTTATATTCTTGTAGATATTGCTACATTGAGTTGGTTTAAGCATATCTTATATAATTTTTTTTTGCTAAGTGGAAGATTTAACTTTGATATGTAGGAATCATGAACTGTTTGATATATAACTTCATAAAACTGTTTGATATATAACTTCAACAGATTAACAAACTTGTAGGATTTAGAAACTGTTTGATATGTAGGAATTATAAATTGTTTGATATATAACTTCATACAAAATCTGATATAAGCTATAAGGCTATAACTTCAACAGATTAACAAACTTGTAGGATTTAGAAACTGTTTGATATGTAGGAATTATAAACTGTTTGATATATAACTTCATACAAAATCTGATATAGGCTATAAGGCTATAACTTCAACAGATTAACAAACTTGGGGGATTTAGACACTGTTTTATACATACTAATTTGAAAATGTTTGTAGCTTCCCAAACATCCATGGATGCTATCATTAGCAAACCTATTTGATCCTTACCAAAATCACAGTGTCTTGTAGTTACAAAATTAAGTCATGGCACCTCTATGCTTGATGGCTTCCATTTCCTACTTTGCCCAAGTATGGTGGACTACCCAACATTGGATGATTAGGATGTGCCTGAATGTTGGCATATGGTTGACTCCAATTTGCTCCATGTAGCCATGGTGGGACTGAGTAGCCCAAGTGTCCACTTGTGTTACTAACCCCAGCACTGACTGCAGGTGTCATATAAACACAATTAGGATTCAAACATGCACTGGTAGGGGTATAAGAGGTGGGCCTAACCCCTGCCTGATAGCTAGGGACTTGGATGTTAATCAGGTCTTGGAATGATGGTGTCTGCTCTGCAATGTGGTCCAGCGTGTTAGACATCAACCTATTTGCCTCAAACTGTCTTGAACATGTTCTTCTCTGCTTGTCACCCCTTGTCCTTTTTCCAACTCTTGCTGAACCTTTCTTGCCTCTCTCTGTTGCCTTGCCAATTGCTTTTGATGTTCCTTCTCTTCCCTTGCTTTTTGTCTTTCCAACCTTTCCTTTGCTAGAGCTTCTCCTGTTGCAATCCTTGCAACCCTCTTTTCATTGGCTAACTCCTTCTTTCTCTTTTTAGTTTCCTGAATTTCATTCTTTTTACGTTCAGACTCGAACATTAAATTCATATAGTCTTCAGATGTGAGCAATTGTGAACTCCTCCCTAAACGAAGATAATCTGAGGCTGAGTTCCTTGATGAGGCCTTCACTCTCTCTATTGGTAGCTTTAGGAATGCACCAAGTAATCTCTGCTTTTCCAGACCTGCTTGCTGGATTTCATCTTCTGGGACAACTGAATGGCCCCCATTGTTGTCTTCTTCAGGTACTTCATGCTGAATAGGCTCCTCTTCTAGTGATCCATTGTCCACAAAATAATGAACAAGTTCGGTGTTCAACCCCGATGGTTGTGAAGGCATGTCCATGCTTTCATCCTCATTGGTGGATGTTACATTATTTCCAGTGATATTCATCACGGCCTCTGCCAACCATGATGGTGCACTTACTTGGGTTGGCATGGTCAATTGCTCATTGTCAGCTGCATCAGTGGGTGTCATAGCCTCATTGATATTGTTAGTTGGTTCATCACTGAACTGTGTCTCACTGACATGCTCAGCATCATCACCACCACAGAACAACCCTTCAGAAAGTGACATTATACCTTCAGCAGCAGCTACATCTTCTTGGGCACCAACATGCTCTTTTAAATTCTCTGCTTCTTGACCTTCCACTTCAAATGCTTGGCTACATGTGGTATCATGCATAAGAGCATCATAATTGAGTGGCCATATACCAGTCCTCCTAAATCTAGCCTTGATATTAGAAGGTGTGAGAGCCCTTTTAAATGCTTTGCTAGCAAGCTCAGCTAGCTCAAACCTCTTTACTTCCACCCCTGGGTTCTTTGCCATCCATGAAGCTCGCTTGACCCTCAAATAGTTCTTGAAAGGCCCAAACACGCTCACATCAAGGGGCTGCAATCTGTGAGTAGTATGAGCCGGCAATGTTAACAGGTCAATGCCCAACTTATTGGCCTCCTCGATTGTCTGCATAGCCATGTGGCTTCCATGGCCATCTAAAATCATCAAGTGCCTATTTTCAGGCGAGACACCACCCGGTACAGAAGCAGCAAAGTGGCAAAGCCAATTTAGGAACAGTTCCTTTGTCATCCATGCATGTGGATGTGCAGCCATGCATGCCCCCGGTTCACAATTATGTATGTAATTTTTTAGTTGATTTTTACCTTTAAATAGATAAAATCCCAGTATAGATGAGCCAATTGCATTGACACAGGCAAGAATTGTGATCCACTCCCTGCTCTTAGGCAATATCTTAGGCACATTTCTACTCCCTCTCTTTGCAATTACCCGCATACCGCAATTTCTTCCTGCCTGTAAGCCTGTCTCATCGCAGTTCCATATGTGGTTTGGGGCATATGAGTGCTGGTCATATGCAGCAAAAAGAGTGTTATAGAACTTGGAAACAATTGCAGGGCGTAGATTTAAAGCCCGGTCTCTGTCAAGGCCCTCTGCTGTACGTAACACAAGGTCTGGATGCCTCTTTTTAAACCCACTCCACCATGACTTACCAGGAAAACCATATTTAAAGGGGTTTGGCCTCCCTTGACATATTTGAGCTACAGTGGATTTAAGTTGGATAAGCTCTAACCCATGTCCCAATAGGGCCATCTCCTTACACCACTCCACCACCTCATCTTCCTCCTCTTCAGTCATGACTGTAACAGGCCCTCTGCGCTTTGTATTAGTCAACCCATTTATCCAATAATGTATGTTAGAGGCAGCAATACCATGTTTTTTTGCTGATGCATGGATTGAATATCCCTTAAACTCGATGTCATCAATTGCAGCAAGCATGTCTTCCTTCGTCCAGCCTCTGATTGCACTGATTTTCTTTGTTGAAATTGCACCTTGTATTGTGGTCGAAGGTGGTTCTGTGGCTGATGGTGGGCTGGGATGATCTGCAACCACAGGGTCCTTTTCAACTACATTACTAGGAGCAATGGGAGAATTGACATCATCATCTGATGAACTGCTCCGCAGTTGGGCCCCCCTTCTCCCTCGCCTCCTGTTCCTTATCCGATCTGCAACAGAAACTCTTGGCATGGCTACAACCTGCAATTTCCAACATCGTTAAGAAATTTGATAAGTATTACAGCACCACTGTATAGAGTAAACTATAATTATGTATGAATTCCAAAATTTCTGCTAATAACATGAAATCTTTCAGTTGTTTGTTGTGAATTAATTCGCATTGAAGTATTACTTGTCAATTATGTATTACTTGTAATATCAACATCAAAAAGATATGTGATACCTACATGGCTGTTAGCTACATGGACTTGTCTAAAATCAGTAAGTGCCTGTTTTAAAATGGACTTATATTTGGACATGGACTGTGTGTTAGAACTATTTTTATTGAAAGATTTTATTCAATATAAAGTCAATATCCAAATCTGCTTAATATCTTGAATAACATTATTGAAGAACAACGAAATACCTGTATGTTGTTTCCAGCAACTGATGAAGAGAGTGAATAGCAACTGATGAAGAGAGTGAATGTAACACCGTGCACACACTCTGTCTGGAATGTAACACTGCACACACAATCTGTCTGGAATGTAACACTGTGCACACACTCTGTCTGGAATGTAACACTAAGCACACTCTGTCCTCTGTTTGTATGTCTGGAACACTGTCTGAAAAGGATTGTATGTCTGCAAAATGGAAACTCACTGTCTGAAAACTCACTTTCTGAAAACTGTATGTCTGCAAAATGAATGGAACACTGTCTGAAAACTCTGAATGTATGCCAGCAGTAGTTTAAGAGCAAAACGAATGCCTCAAATGCAGTAACAGTTGAGGTTTTATAGTTTTATGATTTAGAATTTCATTGGTAGGGAAGATTGGCATGGATTGCCATCTCCCAAATTTAATTGTGTGGTGTGGATTGATTTGTACATGATCCAATGGCTGAAAAGCTATCATGGTTGATCCTTGTGCTTTCCTGAATTTAATTTCTGAATTGAAATGATTTTCAGAATTTAATTCCTGTAATTCCAGGACTGTTGTGTTTAATTCTTGAAATGAAAGGTTGGGTGAACTATTTCCTGAATTGAATGGTGTCATTTAATGTCTTCAATAGGCTGAATGGTTAAACAAACATGTAGATATTGCTGACAGACATTTCACCTATTTTTGTGTAGGTGGTACTCAATCTTTGTGCAGGGGTTACCCAGTTTTTGTCCAGCTGTTATTCAGCAATGAGATGTAGTCCCCCAATGCAAAATCAGTGGGGGACTGTTTGATGGGATAACAATACTTTTGGATGGGTAGCTTTGTAATGTTTTGTAGTGCATTTTGCCTTGAATGGTAATTCAGAACTGGAGGTACTTGAGACAGTGGGTCTTGTCAACTTGTGATGTATGTTTTGGTGTATGGCAGATGTTGGTCTAGTCAAAAACTGGGCCCATTTTGGACATATTTATGTAACTTATATAACTTATTTCCAAATATTTATGTGCATATTTTAGTGAGTTTTTAATTTATGTTTGGTGGATGTGTGGGACGAGTAGTATAACTACTATTGGTCCTTGCACAACAATAGAAGCCTCTCCCCTATAGTAGATCGAATCCTACGGCTTTAACAGTAACAAAATATGTCCTTTATTATCGACCCTTTCAGCACAAATCCAAAAGTACAGTGCACGAAGTAAGTTCATATCATCACATTTAAGTCGGGACTGTGGAGATTATCTCCATTTCTCATGCATTTCACTCGTGTCATTCTCTTTCACTTCACCCTTTCGGGACTGTGGAGATTATCTCCATTTCTGATGCATTTCACTCGTGTCATTCTCTTTCACTTCACTCTTCTCTTGCTCGATATTGTCTCTCATTAAACCACGTTTCGACGGTTCTATATATCTGTTAAATATGCGTTTATGCTTCCATTTCGCCCTTTTACCAAATGCTTTCAATAATTATTTCATTCTTTGCATATTGTAGTATCTGTAACGTTTTCTTTTGCATGAAAGTTTACAAAATTGCCAGCGTACCTACGATTTGAACGATTATTCCCATATTGCACGATCTGGCACGTCTATTTTCTCAATTTAACAACCACGAAATTGTTCATTTACCAACCATATGAATGTTTCTATATCGATTATTTGTATATTGCACGATTTGGCACATTTTTCATATGGACGTATCGGTCACATTTTCTTTTTAGACGAAGAAAACAAACCTGAATATTCACCCACGATTAAAATGTTTAATGGATTTTTTTTTAAAACTTATCGCAACATTTGGCAACATTGCAATTCAAGTTTTTTCATAAAAGAAAAAACACCGACTTTCATTAAGAAGGAAGATTCATTTACAATAGTTCTAACTCCGGTTTCCATCATGTTTTCCTAACAAGTATTTCGAGTCAAAGTACAAGATTATCTTAACATGCAATATTACGACACTCTACGACACACTCAATGACTTCCATATGTCTTTAGTACATTGTGTCCTTGGTACATTGTTTGTTCAGACCACAATGTAAAGCAAAATATTTTAACAAAGGACGTCTGTCTATAACAAAAGCAAAAAACTGTTATGTCAAGTTCTGGCACAGAGAGGACAAATTTCAAATTTAACCAGAACTGTGAGTTGTCCCGTCATATCCAGATGCTTTCCACATCGCTGTATGCATCCATCTTCAAATGCTTAGAATCCTTGTTTTGACAAAGAATCTGTCTGGCTGTTCTGAAACCTATAAATATGTGCAATCGAAACATGTCTGGCTGTTTTGAAACCTATAAATATATGCAATCGAGACATTTCCTAAACCTATCAATAGCATTCTAGTCCTGTCCTTCCAACCACAGCGTTACGTTAAATAAGCTGGCAACGACCATTCTCCCCAGCATAGTTACGAAATTAGAATTCAAATTCAATTCAATAAGAAAAAAATTTGACTATATAAAATTCAATAACGTAAAATTTTGAATAAAAATTGAAATGATTTTTCAATATACTATTAAATTCTAAAACTGTAATTTAGATAATCACTATTTTCCAATCTTCCAATAGCTATTTATAATTTTTTAAACATAAAACGTATCATTTTTATATTTTTTAATATCCAAATTATATTTTTTTAATAAAAAACTTAATATTTTTATAATTGCAATTTTTAAAATATCTAATTTGTATAGTATTACTGTTTTTTCCTATTTTTTAATATAGAATTATATATATATATATATATATATATATATAGCAATTTTTTAATGGGTGAATGTCGTAGTTGTTGGAATTTCTGATAATTCCAGAACAAGACTGAGAGAATAATACTCTCCTTCAAACATTTAGAATAAAAAAATTTTGCTCACTGATAGACAGAGATTCACAAACTATAACTATTTCATTAATTGGAAAAAATATTACGAAGTGATTCTTCCACTGAAGTGGGATTTACAAAGTGACTACAACAGAACACAGTGCACAAAAGCTCACTGTCTGACTTACAAAAATGCACTCTGTTCTATTCAAAAACACTGTCTGTCTATTTGTTTTTGCCTTCGGGCACACTCACTGTCTTTTTCCAACACACTGTTGTGTATATTACATTATTCTATCTTTCATTTATCCTTCGAGGATTGGTCGAGAGATGGGGCCCACAGATTCCAAATCACAATATAAACTGGATTTCAATAAAGTTCGAGTAACAAAAGTTCCTGCTGACGTCAGGCCCATTTCTAACGCGAAATATTTAGGGCGGAATTTATAAAATGTGTTCAGGTTCGACTTTGAGAGTGCTAACGTTGGCACCAAACCAACGTAAAAAGCGTTGATTGGTCCATGTCCACTGTGAACTGGCAATGGGACTGGCTACTGCGTGGCCCATTTCAAATCAAAAGCTTTAAACAAAAAAACCTTTACGAGTACAAAAAAAAAGGACTTTGTCAAAAGACTGTAAGGGTTTTAAATCCCAAATTGACTATTCAACCGAAATAGCAAGCGACTTTTAATAGAAGTCATCAAAACAAAAATTGAAAGTGGCGTTTGTGTGCAGAGTAGTTGAAGTTAACACTTCAACACTCCCCCTTAATTTCAACTGTAGGGTTATCTGTCATACCCATGCATTTCCTCAAATATTAAAAGCTTTTTTGCCCCAATGGATTTTTCATTATATCTACAAATTGCTCCTGAGTCCTGCAATGTTTTAAAATAATTTATCCATTATTCACTAGCTCCCTGATGTAGTGAAACTTAGCATCTATGTGCTTTGTTCTTTTGTGAAACAAATAATTCTTTGAAAATGCGATGAATAAGCTATTTTCACAATAAATCACCGTGACTTTTACCTTTTCTTGACATAAACTCCTCAACATTCTTCTCATCCAAATTGCTTGACATGCAGCTGCTGTAGCCGCTACATACTCTGCCTTTGCTATAGACAATGCTACAATAGGCTGCTTTTTAGAAGCCCATGAAATAGCTCCTGAACCCATATGAAAAACATAACCAGATGTATTTTTCCAGTCATCTACACTTCCAGCCCAATCACTGTCAGTGTATCCAATTAGCTTAGAATTTTCTGAAGTAGTATACAAAATACCATACCTCTTTGTTCCTTTCACATACCTTAGAATTCTTTTTGCTGCCTTCTAATGTGCTTCTTTTGGCCTCTCCATGAATTTGGAAATCAAACTAATAGCATGCATAATATTAGGCCTAGTTGTAGTCAAATACATGAGGTTGCCAACTATGCTCTTATACAAACGAGGATCAAAATCCTTGCTACTGTCCTCTTTGCTGAGTTTCAATCCCACTACTATGGGTGTAATTGCTGCCTTGCAATCCTACATGTTAAATCTTTCCAAAACTTCATTTACATATTTAGCTTGAGAGATAAATATTTTGTTTTCATTTTTCTCTACTTCTATTCCTAAGAAGTATTTCAGCAAACCCAATCAGTCATCTCAAATTCATCTTTCATGACTGTTTTAAAATTTTCAATGAGGTAATCATCATTACTTGTAAAGATCACATCATCAACATATAAAACAACAATCTACATCGTACCATCTTTCTCCTTGATGTATAATGTTTGTTCTCCTTCACACTTTTCAAACCCATTTTCCAGTAGATAGGAATCTATCGTACTGTACCATGCTCTTGGTGTTTGTTTCAGCCCATAAAGAGTTTTCTTCAATTTGCAAACTTTGTGTTCTTGGCCCTTTTTCTCATAGCCTAGAGGTTGTTTAGCATAAACCTCTTCCATCAATACTCCATTTAGGAATGTTGATTTTACATCCATTTTGTAAACCTTCCATTTGTTTTGTGCTACTATGGACAACACTGCTCTTGCTATTTCCATTTTTGCAACCGGTGCAAATGTTTCCTCATATTCTCTTCCATGTTGTTGCTTATTTCCTTTGACAACAAGTCTGGCCTTGTGGCTTTCAATCTTACCTTCAACATTGATTTTGGTCTTGAATACCCATTTCACTCCAATGACTTCCTTACCTTTTGGAAGTTCAACCAAATCCCATGTTTTATTTCTCTTTATGGCATTAATTTCTTCATCCATAACATCTATCCATTTCTTATCTTTTATAGCTTCTTCAAAATTAATAGGATCATCAACATGACAAGATAAAGCAAATAAATATTTCATACCTTCATTTGATGTCTCTTGCTCATAAATATCATTCAAATTTCTGAATCTTGTTTCTCTTTCGTTTGGTGTACATGTGCTTGAAGAAGCACTCAAATTTTCTCCTTGTGGTTTTCTTGGAGAAGCACTCTCATTACTTCTTAAGGGTGTTCTTACTCTAGCTTGTGGTGTCCCTTGTTGTCCTTGTGTTGGTGGAGGTAGTGGTGCTAATGATGGATGTATTTCAACCATATCATCATAATTTTCATCATGAGACAAACAGATCTTTACATTGACTGTTTTCTCAATGCTTGCATCCCAAGATTCTTCTTCAATGAACTGAACATCTCTGCTCACAATAAATTTCTTGGTGGATGGGTTATACAACCTATAAGCTCTGGATTCCTCACTGTATCCAATAAAAATACACTTCTCCCCCTTGTTGTCCAACTTCTTCCTTAGCTGATCTGGAATGTGTATATAAGCCACACAACCAAAAATTTCACGTGGCTGACACCTTGTTTTATCCCACTCCATGCTTCTTCTAGAACTCTATTTATCACTGCTTTTGTTGGGCATCTATTTAGTACATATGCTGCACAATGTACAGCTTCAGCCCAATAATCATTTGGCAAATGTTTTGCCTTCAGCATACCCCTTACCATATCCATGATGGTCATATTTTTCCTTTCAGCAACTCCATTTTGCTGTGGTGTGTACCTTGCTGTAAATTTCTTGTGTATGCCATTTTCTCTGCAAAACACATAAATTATTTAGAGATATACTCACCTCCTCTATCAGTCCTTAAGACCTTGATATGTTGCCCACTTTGCTTCTCAACAAGTGCCTTAAAGTGGCATAATTTTTCAAACACTTCACTTTTATATTTCAAGAAATAAACCCAAGTTTTCCTTGTGAAATCATCAATAAAAGTCAACATATAATGGTTGCTTACAAGTGATGGTGTTTGCATTGGTCCACACAAATCTGAATGGACAATTTCTAAGGGTGCCTTTGCCCTTATGATTTTTCTTGATGGAAAAATTTCTCTGTGTTATTTACCCAAAATACAACCTTCACATAGGTTGTCTGGTTTCTCAATCAATGGTAATCATCTTACCATTCCTTTCCTATGTAACAAATTAAGATCTCCAAAATTGAGATTTCCAAATCTCAAATTCCATAACCTGTTTTAATCCTTTGCTTCTCTTTGGTAAGTCTCTTGTGTTACTGCTGCCATTTCTTCTCCTTTCTTCAAATCTACCCTCATCCCGAGAGGGAACATTCTTTTCCTCGTCATCCTTATTTCAGAAATACATTATTTTCCTGGTGTTTTATCCATGATGGTGGATACATCATCTTCAAAGAAAACATTGTAGCCCTTTTGAATGAGCTGCCCAATGCTTAACAAATTACATTTCATATATGGTACATAATATACATCAGATATGCTCTTCTTTTCTCCTTTCTTTTTCAAGACATTTACTATGCCTTTTCCTGTGACAGAAACCTTACTGTCTGTTCCCAATGTGACTTGAGACTTGAAATTTTCATCTAACATAGAAAACATAGCAATGTTTCCTATCATATGGTTGCTACATCCTGAATCTAGAAACCATAAATCTTCACTCTTTTCCTTAGCCATATTACATGCTAAAAACAATTTATCTTGGCTGATATTTTGTCTAGTAAAATTGGCACTATGTCTATTACCCATGGCATTCTTCTTCTTCCTGCATTCATTGGCATAATGCCCATATTTTTTGCAATAATGGCGCTGGACATTGGATTTGTCATACCTTTGTCCATGAGCATGTTGTTGTCCACTTTGCTGGCTGCTTCTTTGGCCTTGGTTCTGATTTTGATTGCTACCCCTTCTATGAGTATTTGCAGGGCTGTTTCTTCCTCCTTTGTTTTGGCTTCTTCCTCTACCTCTTCCTCTGCCTTGACCTCTTCCTCTTCCAAAGGACATTTGGGTCTTGAAGGCATGCCCCAAAGATGAGTTTTCATTTCTACCCAATATTTGTTCATGTGTCATCAATGATGCATGAAGCTCATCAACTGAAAATTTTGAGAGATACTTTGTCTCTTCTATGGTTGTGACTATAACATCAAACCTTGAGGGTAAGCTCCTAAAAAATTTCTCCAAAATCCTTCTTTCTTTAAGTGTTTCTCCATGAGATCTTATCTGTGTGACCATCCCAATCACATGTGTGAAGAATGAGTCTATGTTATCAGACTCTTTCATGCAGAGAATCTCAAAATCTCTCCTTAGTAATTATAGCTTTGTTGTCTTCACTTTCTCCATACCTTGATAGGATGTCTTGAGAGTATCCCATGCATCCTTGGATTTCTTGGCTGCTGCTGTCCTTCGAAACACACTCTCATGTACTGCTTGATAGAGATAGAAGAGGGATTTTGAGTCCTTCTTCCTATTTCTCTTCAACAAATCCTTCTCTGTATGTGTCAAGGCATTAAACTCTTGTTCATCTATTGGTTCTTCAAAACCATCTTCAACAAGTTCCCATAAGTCTTGGAAGGAAAACAGGGCTCTCATGGTTATTTCCAAATAATGATAGTTCTTACCATTGAACTGTGGGAGCTAAGCATTTCCAATACTCATGCTTGTGCTGACTCCTGCCATGCCTAGCACTCTGAACTATGCTTTAAATATTGACTATGATTTTTAAATAAACTGACTGTATTCAAATAGTAACAGAAACTCTGTTTTGAGAAATACCTTAGATTTTAGCTGAGCCTTCACACTGTTAGAGAAAATGATGCGACAAAAAATCCTTCCTTCAACTTCTTTGATACCTTCAAAGAGCCTGGACTAGCTCTGATACCATGTTGGAATTTCTGATAATTCCAGAACAAGACTGAGAGAATAATACTCTCCTTCAAACACAGAGAATAAAAACAATTTGTTCACTAATAGACAAATATTCACAAACTTTAACTATTTCATTAACTGGAAAACCTATTACAAAATGATTCTTCCACTGAAGTGGGATTTACAAAGTGACTGCTACAGAACGCAGTGCATAAAAGCTCACTATCTGACTTACAAAAATGCACTTTGTTCTATTCAAAATCACTTTATGTCTGTTTGTTTTTGCCTTCGGGCACACTCACTATCTTTTTCCAACACACTGTTGTGTATATTACATTAGTCTATCTTTCATTTAGCCTTTGGGCCTTTTATATGTGGTGCAACACATATATTAATCAAAACATACAACTATAATGAAAGAAATAAACTAAACCGTAAGTGGCAGAGACCTCATTGTAATAGAGCATATATATATATATATATATATATATATATATATATATATATATATATATATATATATATATATATATATATATATGTTTAAAACATACATATAACAAATGGTTTATAACAAAGTTTATTGCACCATATATCAAAAAATTATAACATAAAACTATGACATAACATAAAAAATCCTTTGCTCTGACTTCAAAAGGATAATTAAACCAAATCGCATAGAAATTTCACGTCACAAAAACTTGTGACGTCACTCGAGGAAAACTCCGCGCGAACGAATTCTGATTGGTTGAGAGATGGGGCCCGCGGATTCCAAATCACAATATAAACTGGAATTCAATAAAGTTTTCATAACAAAAGTTCATGTTGACGTCAGGCCCATTTGTAACGCGAAATATTTAGGGCATAATTTATAAAATGTTTTTGGGTCCGATTTTGAGGGTGCTAACATTGGCACCAAACCAACGCAAAAAGCGTTGATTGGTCCACGTCGCCTATGAACTGGTAGTGAGACTGGCTGCTATGTGGCCCATTTCAAATCAAAAGCTTAAAAAAAAAAACCTTCCCACGTACAAAACAAAAGGACTCTATCAAAAGAATGTAATGGTTTTAAACCCCGAATTGACTGTTCAACCGAAATAGCAAGTGGCTTTTGACAGAAGTCATCAAAACAAAAATAGAAAGCAGTGTTTGTGTGTAGAGCAGTTGAAGTTAACACTTCAATAGTAGTGGAAAGGAACTATGAAAGGAAGGATGTTTCCATGTTCATACTCTACGTTGTGTGATCACAAAAGCTGTTCAGGAGCATTCGTAAACATGCGTACCGTATTATAAGATGAATCAAATAGTATCAATCGATTTTCTAATTTTTTTATTTTTTTTTACAATACGGCCAAATTGGTAACTATGCTCTGCAGCACAATATATACATCAAGAAAAAAAAAATTTATTGCAGGATGTAGATTTGTTTTTCATGTTCAAGAACAAGAACATTAATGAAAATTTGGTTCCCCTATACATTAGATAATTAAGAATAGAGAAGTAATTAATGTAGATTTGGTGAATCGTTTTGGTGTTTTGTATAAGCATTATTATGTGTTTTAATACTTTGACAAGTCCGAGGTCTGGAGGAGAAAATCATGGAGCAAATAGTTGAACATGTGAAAACAAGAATTTACTGTGTTTTACACTCCCTCACCACTCAAAAATATGTAAATATCTACAACATTGCAAGTTCACAATTTCTTGTTTTGATTTGTAAATGTTTTTTTATTGTCTTCCTCAAATATAATCTGTGTTTATATTTTTATTTTTTTTACATGTATCATTCAACCTTTTTTTTCCTCCTATTTTACTCTTCCTAAATTGTGAGTTACTCTATTTTCGTTGTGCAAGTTAAATGGTGTGAAATAACTTGTCCAATTTTTTTTAGTATATGTACTAGTAGGGAGAGGTTTTTCTTACAATCAGCAGAAATTTGACTAATTCTCAATATCTTAATTTAATGGAAAAAATTATTATTATTGGTCTATCACAATGAAGACTTTGTTTTATTCTCAAGACATATGGGATTTGGTGGATAATGGGTTACATGAAAGAAGAGATGCAGCAATATATATTGCTTTCACATAAGCAGACAATGATTTGTTGAGAGACAACATGAAAAGATATTCAAAAGAGTCAAAGACCTCTTCTAATATTTCAAGAATTTGAAACCATAAAGGATTCTTACACAATACACTCATTTTTCACACAAGTAATTGGAATGGTTAGCCAAATCAAGTCTCATGGTGAGACACTTGAATTAATTGGAATGGTTAGCTAAATCAAGTCTCATGGTGAAACAATTGAAGAAAGGAGGATAGCTCAGGAAATTTTAAGAAGTTTATCATCACAATTTGACCCTATTGTTGTGGAAATAAGAGAGATAAATAATCTCTCACAATTATTCGTAGATGAGATTCATGCATCATTGGTTTCTCATTAACATATGTTGAATAGAACATCAAATACTTCTATGGAATCATTTTCAGTGACATTTCACTAACTTAAACTCTCTCTTCATTATACTTTGGTCCTCACCTTATAACATTATACAAAACTTCTAAGATTAATCCACCTTACTTTGCCACCTTAATCGAAGACTTAACTTCTTTGTTTTCACATTTGATTAACATATGAGCATACCTAACATACTTGTATTTACCCTAGAGGTTAACTCCACAACATGACGTCACATCACCTCTTTGCATAAGAGCATACATGCTAAGGGGAAAACAACTTGTCCGTGCTTATATTTTTACATGACCAAAACTTTCTAGGTGTATGTACAACTAAACATGCATTCCTTTACAAAGATCCTCATTGCATCATTTCTAGTAAGTTACAACAAGCATACAAAATGATTATCTAAGTGACAATGTGACCATTACTCCATGATACTATTTCAAACATTAAAAATTGAAGTCAATAACTTATAAATATTAAGTATGCAAATTGCACATCTGATTGATTTGGAATTTTAGTATCACTTTTAATTCGAAGATTAATTAATTTGAAAGTAATACATTTACTCTCTGTAAAAATGACAAAAAAACAATAAAGCAATCATTCATTCAACATTTGTTTTAAACTTTACCATTTTCATTTTTTTATAATTTAATTTATATTAATAAAATAATATTTCCTTTTCTTTATTTTTAATGCCCTAGTCTAACGAGACTGATTGTTTTACCTGAAAATCATGGAAATTTTGGTAAGATTTTAAGAAAATCTGATAGACATTTTTGTAAATGGAGGTCTGTAAATCAAGATTATACCTATCAAACTTCAATATTTTGGGTTCCCTAGAGGTTTTTGATGGTATTGAATCTATTTGCACCATCAAAAACATGATTGAAACACTCATACTGCAAAATTTCGTTTTTTTTTTTTGTGCTGATTTTGACCACTTTTTATAGTTAAGACAAATCTTCCACCTCCACAAACAAATCCATTTTTAATATATAAAACATATTTTACTTACTAACATAAACCTATTTTATTTAATTTTTTTTTATATTAAGCTATAAGATAGACGAGAGTTTCAATGGATAATAAAAACAAATAGTAACGAAATAACACTATATATATATAGAGTTAAACTATATATATAGAGTTATTTCGTTACTATTTGTTTTTATTATCCATTGAAACTCTCGTCTATCGTTTTCACTGTTTTCACTCTCACGTGAACATTTCCCACTGATTTCATACTCATCAACCGATTTGCATATCTTTCTATCAATTCCTTTATGCCAAATTTCATTAAATTTTCCTCATACCTCTTACTTTACATCAAAATAAATCACTTTAATAAATTGATATCATTATATCACCTTTATATGATTACTTAAACATTTTTAAATCACCCTTACGTTTAAAAAGTATTTTTAAATTCCATTTCCCGTGATATTTTTTTATGTAACAAAATAAACTTCTAGAATTGAAATTGATGACTTTTCGACCCTTTGGCTCGGAGGTAGTATGAAGGTTTCATCGTAAATTATTAAATGTTCACTGAATTTTTTATGACTTTTCAACCCTTCGGCCCTAACATAGCATGAAGGTTTCTCAGTGAATTATTTTGGGCATATGATTTGAATTTTCGTAGTGTTGGAAAGGGAGAGGATATAAGAAAATAAAATAACAGATACAATAACGCATGAGATATGGCTTTTTTTAATTGATCACATAAATTTAAATTTATATAATGAATCTAATGAATCTAGTGAAGAGGATTTAACTTTTTCGACTAGCGATTCGCTTAATATAACTTGACATGCACACATTTACTAAATTCATCTATCATATAACTCGACTTGACTCAACGCTAATTTCAATGGTCCTATAAATATAACAAACTCTTCACGCAGGAGTTATTTAGTTGTTTTAACACTCTTCCTTAATTATGATCGCTAAACAAAGGTATCACTGATGACAACTCAAACATGCATGTTGGTTTATGTCTTAGCTAGGCTTACAACACCCAAGTTTTATTTTTGAAACTCAAATATATCTTTAGCTAATGACTTAGTAAGTATATCAGTCAGTTGGTCACTAGATTTACAAGGTTTCAAGTGAAATTTTCCATTGCTTACAAGTTCTCTAATAAAGTGATATCTAGTATCAATATGTTTGGTCTTTTGATGAAACACACTATTCTTGGATAATACAATCGTTGTGGTGTTGTCACAATATATTGATGTTGATCATTATTATTTTTCTTGAGTCCATCTAATAATATTCTTAACCATACTTCTTGGCATGATGCTGATGTTGCTGCTACATATTCTACTTATGTTGTTGATAGTGTCATGATGGACGACTTTTTCGATTCCCATGAAATCACACCTGAACTAAGATGGAACACATAACCAGAAGTGTTCTTTCTATCATCCAAACTACTAGCAAAATCAATATCTGTAAATCCAATTAAATATTTTTTTTGTAGTTTCATACATTATGCCACAATCTATAGTTCTTCCTATGTATCTTAGAATTATTTTTCCTGCACTCCAATATCTGTCTTTTGGAGTCTCCATAAATCTATAAATCAAAATCACTCCTTCCATAATATCTGGTCTTGTAGCTATGAGATACATGAGGCTGCCAAAAAATCTTTTGAATAGAGTTGGATTGACATCTGATCCCTCATCAGCCTTGCTTAGCTTTGTACTTGTTTCAATAGGTGTAGGGACAAGTTTGCAATTTTCCATCCTGAATATTTTAAGCAAATCTCTAGCATACTTCTTTTGACAAATAAAAGTTCTTTTTTTTCAAATTTCTCAACTCCAATGCCAACAAAATATTTACAAGACCAAGATTTGTCATCTCAAATTCTTTCATCATGGCTATTTTAAATTCATCTAACTCAAGATCACGTGTAAAATCATGGCATCAACATAGAAGAAAACAATCAAAATTTTTCCGTGATAATTTACCTTTGTGTATAAATTAAGCTCAATGTTACTTCTGTAAAATCCATTCTTGATCATGTAGCTGTTGATTCGGCTATACCAAGCTCTAGGTTCTTGCTTTAGTCCATAAAGTGTTTTCTTCAATCTGTAAACTTTATCTTCTTTACCTTCAATTTCATAACCTGGTGGTTGCTGCACATAATTTTTTTTTCTAAAATACCATTCAAGATGGTTGATTTCACATCCATGTGATATACCTTCCATTTTTTATGAGATTTTGTGGCTAGAACTGATCTTATAGTATCCAATCTGGCTACCAGAGCAAACGTTTCTCCAAAATATATTCCTAGTTGCTGTGAGAACCTTTTTCTACAAGTCCTGCTTTAAATTTGTCAATTTCACTTTTATCATTCAAACTTTTATTGTACACCCACTTCACACCATTGATGTTTTTATCCTTTCAAAAATTAACCAAATCCCATTTATCATTATATTCAATAACTTCAATTTCTTCATCCATGGCTTGCACTCAATTTTCATCTCTCATTACTTCTTCAAACAAATAAGGTTGGAATGATAACAATGAAAAATTTGAACTAATATCCAAATCATCATAAATAACTTTTAAAATTCTCACATTTCTCTTAGCATTGCTTTATTCATCACCTGATTGGTTGTTGGGAGAATTCCGACTTGTTGATCTACTGGAAGATCCATGCTGCTCTAAAAATATTAGAGTCCTTGTTGGTGTGACTTTGTTTTTTGATGGCTCTTTTGATTCTTGTTGCTCCTTTTCTACTACATCATCCTCTTCTATCAATGGTGCTTGTGCATCAACTGTTTTATCTATAGTCCCACTACATGACTCTTGTTATTTGAACAAAAAATCTTTGTTGATTATGGTATTCTTCGTGACAGGGGTATACAATTTGTAATTTTTTAACTGCTCACTATAACCAATAAATATGCGTTTTTTGCTTTTAAAGTCAAATTTTCCTCTTATCTTCTTAGGCACATGTGCATAGGCTACACATCCAAAAACGATGATATGAGATTCGCTGCATGACATACCTCACCATGATTCTTCTGGTAATCTATTCATCACACTATTTGTAGCTGATCTCTTTATCACATAAACATCACATGAAACTACTTATGCCAAATAATCATTAGACATGTTTCTTCCTTTCAAGATACTAATTTTTATGATCATAATTGTTTTGTTATTTCTCTCTGCTACACCATTCTGTTGTGGTGTGCACCTCGTTGTAAAATGTATCCTGATTCCATGTTGTTTGCAGTAATCATGAAATGTCTTTGAATCATATTCTCTACCATGATTTGATCACAATACCTTGGTATGTCGATCACTTTTGTACTTTGCTAAGAATTTGAATTCTTTGAAATTTGCAAAAGTTTAACACTTATGCTTCAAGAAGTAAAACCAATTCTTTCTGTTATAATAATTAATGAAAGTGAGAAAGCAATAACTTCCACCAAATGATCATGTCTTCATATGTCCACAAAAGTTTGTATGCACCAACTCAAGAGGTTTTCTTGCTCTGTATGCAACAACCTTTCAAAAAATTTCACAGTGTTGATTTCCCAAGATGCAACACTCACAAGTACTAGCAGATTATTTGATGGGAGGTATCCTCTCACCATCTGTTTCTATTGCAACAATGATAAACCAAAAAAATACAATCGTCCAAACCAAAAGTTCCATAACTAATATTCATTAGAACATGCAACTGTAAACAAATTGACCTAATCATTGTAATTCATGATTAGATGAAATATTTTTTTCCTCGTCATCTGCACCTTTACTATCAGCTTCTTGCTTGGGGGCTTATCATAAATAACACACTCTTTTCCGTAAAGATAACTCTGTATCATTTTTGTGTCAATTGACCAACACTTATCAAATCGTATTTAAGACCAAGAACATAATACACCTATGAGATTTTCTTTGGCCCCCCCTATTTGGTCAGAGTGTTGACCACTCCTTTGTCATCTACATCCACAGTCTTGTCAGTCCCCAACTTTACCTCTCTCTTTACACAGATTGATCCAAACATGCAACCAAATTCTTGTTGTATGTCATGCCGTTACTACAACCATTGCTTATTAGCCACATATTATCAGACGATTCATGCATGTTATGGAAAGATATAACCACGGAGTTAGTATTCTCTGTGCTAACATTAATTATGTAGTTTCCTTGATCAACTATCTTTTTCCTGCAATCATGGGTATAGTGACCAAAGTTTTGCAATAATAACATCTCACCTTTGATTTGTAAAATCTTTAATTATTTTTGAAGCTTCTATTGTTTCTCTACTTTCATGTTCATGCTCTTCTCGGCCATCTTATTTGCCACCATATCTTCCTCCTCATCCTCTACCTCTCGATCTACTTTTGCCTCGACCTCTATCTCTTGAAATAGAAACCTAGCTTTTGAAAGCAGTTTCTAGAATGGAATCCTTATTTCTTTCTATCCTTGTTTTATGTGATAAAAGTGATCCCATCAAATCATCAATTTTTGGTGTTGCGAGATCCATGGATTCTTCTATGGCTACTACCACAATATCAGATTAGGTAAATATCTAAGGACCTTCTCAATCACTACTCAATATTTAATATCATCACCATAATTTTTTCACTCGTTTACCACAGACATGACCTGATCCACAAAAGAATCGATTTCCTTTGTCTCCTTCATCTGCATACTTTCAAAATCTCTATTAGTATTATGCAATTTAACAATATTGACTTTGGTCATACCTTGATAGCCTGTCGCCAAAGTTTCTTATGTTATCTTTGTTGATGATGTAATCACAATCTTCTGGAACACAACTCAGTCCACTCCTTGTTGGATAAGCAGTAATGCTTTTTCATTCTTCTTTTTGTCTTTTTTCCATTGTTTCTTTTTTGCAGTAGTGAGAGCTTGTTCTTCTGTTTCATTCTGAGATTCTGAAAGCCCAAACTTGACATGATCCCAAAAATCATATGCGTTCAACATGGTATCCATCTTAATCACTCACACATCATAATATATCCATGTAAAAGTGGGAAGTTGTGGCTCAAACTCATTGTTTCCATATTTCTTATAAAAAAATCCTAAATATCTCTTTTAAAAAAAAATAATTACCCCTTCAATAAAACTCTAATTTTTTTTATTTAAAAAAAACAAAAAAATGTTTGATTATTTTTTTATATAATTTTTTTTAATAAAAAATCCATTTTTTAAAATAAACTTTATAATCCAAAACAGTACTTTGACCTCTTTAAATAAACAGTCACGTTTCACGAAACTCACTTTAATAAATACCCACGTAAGTTTTCAAAGTTATGTTCGACAAAAGGCGTTTTTACTTTTAAATGGGTCCCACGTCAATTTTTTGAAGCTCTCTATGACGAGTTTATGATTTTTCTCTCTAATGACGAGTTTATGAATTTTTAATAACTCACCAATGTTTTCCGATTGTGCACCCAAAACACACAGTTTTTGAACTAAAGAAGTGTGGATTTCGCACCACGTGGGCACTCTTTAACTGCCGGATGATTTTGCAAAATTAAAAAAATTCAGCGTTATGCTTTTGGCCTTTTTCTTACTCGCTCACCACTCCCCACGGATCTTGTGATTGTTCGGCGGCTCCAAAAACAATTTGTTGGAATGGAAAAAGATACAAGATACAAAATAATTCAAATAAGTCACATGCTACTCTGGTATGGATATCACAAACATCAATTAATACAATGAACTCATTGAAAGATATTTAATTTTTCTACTGCAACTTGCTAATATAAATTTACATACACATAATTACTAATTTCATCTATAACAAAATTCAACTTGACTAAATATCCAAGTAACTAACTCTCTAAATATAAACGCGACACATAAAAGTTGAAGTTAATTAGTTGTATTAACACATACGAATTTCACTTTATTAAATAGTTTTGTAACTTCTCCAAAAATTGTGCCATACTTCTTCTCATTCTCAACGACACCCAATAAATATCTCAATTTACATACACACAATTACTAATTTCATCTATAACATAACTCAACTTGACTAAATACACAATTAACTAATTCTCTAAATATAAAAAAGACCTACACCATAGGCTCTCTAAATTTATAGTTCTAAATTTAAACATTCCATAAAATGAAAAAGCTGTTGAAAATAAATTTGAAGGGTCATCATGGTCAAAATCAGAAAAAGTATATTCGAGACAAAGATTTCCTCAATCTGAAAATATAGATAACACAAAATATTTCCCACCCCATCTTCGTGAAGAAGAAAAATCTAACATGGAAATATAAAGGATGAGAGAAGGCAAGTGCAAACGTTGCAGTGAAAAGTGGGACCCTAAGCATAGGTTCGCTAAAAGAAATGAAACAAAGAATCTATATAACTGTGAAGCAACTAATGAGTCTAACAATGATGAATCAGATGCATCCACCCCAAAACTAGATGACTAAAGCATTACACAAATGTCCTTATCAACTATAACAATTATATCACAACCTCACATGCTGAAACTAAAAGGACATATTAAGAAGAACAACGTAATGGTTCTCCTTGACACCGACAGTACCCACAATTTTTTAGATTCGACCATGGCCAAAGACTCAACATATTTACGTTTCCCATGCCCAATATGAAGGTAATGGTGGTCGATGGTAATAAAATTGAGAAGGTAGGGAAATGCCATAAATTCAACTTGCGGATTCAAAATTTTAATTTAGAATCTCCATTCTACACCATGTCATTACACGGAGTAGATGTAGTCTTACGAATTCAATGGATAAAAACCTTAGGTGCCTATTCTACCAACCATCAGAAGCAGTTTATAAGTTTTAAATGGGAAGAGCAGAAGCACAAGTTGTATGGATTCCAAGCCCAGGAAATCAAATCATATAATCACCTTAGATGACGAAGATGATTCGAAAAGGAGCGCCAGCCTCTATAGTAAAATGTCATCAGTTAGAAACGTTATCTGCAAAAAGGAACCACAAGAAGTCACCAAAAGTACAAGGACTCGTTCAGGAACACAAAAAGGTATTCCAAGACCTGCCAATGAAAATGCCTCTTAATAGGGAAATCAAACATCCAATAGAAGTCAAGATAAGATCTGGCCCTGTCAATATCAAATCTTGTCGCTCTCCACATCACCAACAGATTGAGCTCGAGAAGATGCTCCACGATCATTTAAAAATGTGGGAAGCAAGATCCCGCCTCTCGGGAAATCCAAGCATTCATCAACAATGTCCATCATTACATATGCTTTGAGTAAAAATCATCTTTAAGAGAGGGGCAATGTTATGTATAATTTATTAATTATTAGTTAAATATAGTTATCTTAGGTTTATTAAGTGAAAGGGCATGATCAACGATCATGCCTCTTCTTCAAGGGACACCGTAAGGCTGTATTTAAAGCCTTGGTGATTCCCCATTGTAATCATCTCATGCATATGGATGAAGAAGTCAGAAAAAATATCGCAGAGAGAAAAGCTAAAGTATTTGTATGTGAAGCATAGGAAGAACATATAGATGCTCAAAAACTCCATTTTATGGTGGATGGTGAATTTTATGGTGAATACCACTCTGGTGAGACACATGTGGATGATGATTGCAAAGTGAGATGTGAATTGGTGAATCTAGCAACAGTTGATGAATTTGGTGAAGATGAAATTATAAATGAGCACATGCATCCTCAGATATCCCACCATAGGGTGGATGCAAATAATGTTGATGGTACGTGTGTGTGTGTTTCTTTTTTGAAATAGATATTGATTGTGAAATTATGGTAAGTGTTATGTTTCATGAAGAATTGAATATTGAAGTTTCTAATGTCGCATTAAGTTATGAATCAGTTGGAACTACTCATGAAATAGTGCATGGTCTAGTAGTAGGTGATTATCAAGAAGTGGGCAAGGTGACTCAAGAGGTTTTGATGATAATATCCAGTAACCACATAATAGTGGAAGATAGTCTGAATGCAATTTAATAGGAGATATAGAAGGAAAAGGAAGGGAATGAAACTATCAATGTAGAGCATAATGAAAATTATTTTAACATTGTTTTTTAATATGAAGGTGTTAAAAATAGTATGGGAGAAAAAATTGAAAATAAAGTTATTGAAAATTTTAATGCATATATGAAGCTCATTGAATAATGGATGAAGAAGCTAATTGAACAAATTGATGATAGTCTTAAAGGAAAATTTTGAATAAAAGTATTACATGAAATGGTGAATAAGAAAATGAATATTACTTATGATTTTACATGTAAGATTAATGATGATCTTGAGTGTGCATATTATAAGAAAAAAATAATAGTACCTCATGATGAAAGTGAAGATAAAGATGCAAGTTTCTGAAGACAAACAATAGAATTGAAACCATATTTCAGCAATGGATTGAAGAAGGAACCAAATTTTTCTATCAACAAATATGGCGGAAAGAAGATCAATAATATGAAGCACAAGAAGGAGAGCAAGGAAGACAGTTTGAAGATGAAGAGTTGTGGCAGCAATCCAGGATTGAAAGAATTGTTTAAAAGGAAGCTGTAGAAGGAAAACTCATAAAAAATAGAAGTGAAGTTAAATAAAAATTGTAGAAAGAACAAGTGAAAAAATATGGAGCTTACAACAAGAAAGAACATTAGAGAATGAACCATTTTTGAGGGTATAGAATTTGGAATTGAGGGAGCTAATTTATGATTGAGTTATTTTTTATTGTAATCCTAAGAGGCATAGTAGAGTTATGTTGAGTCATACAGTTGTAATTAAGGGGAAGTATTGGAAATAAATAACTACTCCTACATGTAATGTAATCTATATTTAGAGTGTGAGTCAATTTGAGTGTGTGAGTTACTTCGAGGTCAATCTATATTTTGAAAAGTTAAATTTAGTCTGAGTTTGCATGAACAAGTTAGCCGAAGTTCATTCAAGCCTAGTTCGAGTTTGCAAGATTCCATATTTGGTAAACTATGTCTTTATATACACATGGTTAGGTCATTGGGATATGTATGAGACCATAAGATCCAAGAGTCGTAGCTTGCTAATTGTGTATGTGAGAAATTTTTGAAATAATTGTCTTTTTGTGTGAATTTGTTTTTCTTCTTGTTCCTTTCCATCACTGATACTAACAAAACGCACAAAAATACACATGAAGAATAATAAAAAAGAACAAACAGTTCACTAAACTCTAAAATAGGAAATTCATTAATATATAACACCCATATATTATATTTAGTTAACAAGTGCTATTGGATACAACTCTCTCTCTCTCTCTCTCTCTCTCTCTACACACACACGAATAAATAAAAATAGATTAATACATAAAATGAAATAATAAAATATGATACACCGCTAGATAACTACTACACAATCGTGAAAAGAACACCTTCCAAATTTGGATAATTATAGAAGTGTTTCACTATTTTGATGAATTTTTAAGTATATTTATGTGTGTGAGTGTCTCTCTCTCTCTCTCTCTCTATATATATATATATATATATATATATATATATGAG
Source organism: Pinus albicaulis (assembly GCA_034641835.2). Classification (NCBI taxonomy): domain Eukaryota; kingdom Viridiplantae; phylum Streptophyta; class Pinopsida; order Pinales; family Pinaceae; genus Pinus; species Pinus albicaulis. The sequence continues at coordinate 235,019,951 of CM076584.1, read as the reverse complement.
AATTTATTACATAAGAAAAATATAAAATGAAATATTAGAAATTAATTTAAAATATAGATATGAAATTTTGATATAACAAATTTATAAACAAAAATTAAAACCATAGTTTATATTTTTAATAAAATATTTGAAATAATATTCTATTATTTTTATTTATAAATTTATTATTATTATTATTATAAATTTAATTTAGAAATAAAAAATTTATAAAATTTATTGAAAAGTAAAATTATATGAAATGATCTAAAAAAAAAAGGTAGCATTAAGATGAACCTACTGCACATATTATTTCTTCGCTACTATTCACAAATATCTTCAATTTATACCAACAAATACTTGTGTCTTGAATCTCACATTACAGAAAGAAACTATAGACTTGCAACACATATATCTAAAATTATTCTAAATAATGTAGCCCACTTATTGTAGAAAGAAGTTTTTACAAAGAAGAATATAACGTTTTCTCTCAATATTATACCGATTTAATGTTGATAGCTTCGAGTCTAAATAATACAAATATTTATTCTACGACTTTAGAAGTGCTTGATGCCTAGATCCTTTACGTTAGGTTATAGTAACAAGTTGCTGGGACTGATATTAAAAACCATTTTGTAACAAAATCATTATTACGTTTTTCATATCAATAAATGTCACGCCAGAAGGGTAACTCCATGAATTAACTTGTTTATTTCATTACTCAGTTCATCACTATATACATGAGTGTAGAAACTCATGTGGTTCCAATTCCAAGGTCTCTTGGTTTTCTCTAATGCATAACTGAAACTATTTATATTATTTACAATGATCCCAATCCTTTCGAATTAGGTGTCAAAAACCATCCCCTTAATCTGAAGGGATGTTGGTGATTCCAAGCATGATTCTGAATGTTTCAAACTTTTCCCTTCCAAGCACTTTACTGAAGATGTCTCCAATCTTCACATTTGTGGAACAATGTCGTAGGTGGATTGTCTTGGCCTCAATAAAATGTCAAATGAGATGATATTTTGTATTTATGTGCTTGATTCAGTCATGTAACTTTGGGTTCTTGGCCAACTTTATTGTAGAAGTGTTATTAATCAAAAGAGCTGAATGAACTTGTTTCTCCTCCAAATCCTTAACAATTTTACTCATCCACACAATTTCCTTTGTTTCTTTAGATCCTTCCACATATTATGCCTTAGCTATGTAATTTTCTATAACTGATTATTTGTGTGCATCTAGGAGGTAAATCTTGATCCAAAATTGATAACATAACCTGAAGTAGATACCCTAGTTTCTTTATCTCCATCGAAATATGAATTAGAATATCCAATCAAGATCAAGTCACCCACTTGTGTATTGAGGGAAAAGTATTTAGTTCCCTTGAAATACTTTAGAACTCTCTTGGTAACATACCAATAACCCTTAAAAGCCTTTTCCATAAACCTAGAGATGATTCTAACAATAAATTAAATGTCTATTTTAGTAGTAGTCAGGCACTTGATACTTCCTATGAGTTGTCTATGCTCTGTTGTATCCTCCAATTCTTTCCCTTTAGTCGATATGAGTTTTAAGTTCTGTTCCATTGGAGTAGTGAAAGGATTGCACTCAGCCATGCCAAACCTATTCAACAGATCTCCAATGTACTTCTTCTGAGAGATGAATATAAACTTCGGATGTTGAGTTACTTCAATACCAAGGTACTAGTGAACATAGCCCAAATTTTCCTTTTAAAAACCTTTCCTCATTTCTTTCTTTATGTGTTGGGAAAAATACTAAGAGTTGTTGATAAGATGTTAAGTGCGGAGACAATAAAACTTTGATATTTCTTTCTTAAAAACCATACGCAACTTTCCTGACGCAAACCCGCGTATATACGTGGATATCCTTTACAAAACTCGCGTATATCCAGTGATCTAATTATGCATTTAGTTCTTGACTTAGATCATTACATTACTCATTCATCAGATATTTAGAAAACAGTAAACAAGTGCAGGAAGAACAGAATAATCATCACACATAAGCAACCACACATGAACACCAGGATTTTTAGGTGGAAACCCAATTCGGGAGAAAACCACCGTTGCTGTAGTCTCAGTCTTCAATTTTTATTATTAAGAAAACTTCTTACAACATGTACTAGTGCAGACTCATACCAGTACGCAGGCACCCACCTACAGAAGGCTACAACCTTCTCTCGTTTACCAGCCTCTCCTGGAAGGGAGAAACAACCCCCTGCTCTCGTTTACCAGCCTCACCTGGAAGGGAGCTACTACCCCCTGATATTAGCACCAGCCTCTAGTGGCAGAAAGCTTCTACGTTCAAACTGAAGGTTTCAACCCTCAGATTCACTGCAGACCATGTTCATCAATTTTCAAACTGGATCAAACAGATCCAACACAACCCTTTACTTGTCAATAAACAACCTTTGCCCAATGCATCAAACAGAACAGTGAAACCACTGTAACCAGAATATCAGAGATAACCCAGACTTCAGAATAAATATGCAGAAACACATTCAACCTTGAGCAACCATAAGATCAGATATCATACGTGCTTTTATTTAATCAGACCCGCGTATATACGCGCTTTTTGTGAAGTGAACCCGCATATACATCTGTGCATTTTACCAAAATGACCCTAACTGTCCATACGCGAATTTCTTGAAACAGATCCGCGTATACACGCGCTTTTCACGAACTGAACCTGCGTATAGATCTGTAAAATATAAACTTTGCACAACAGATCAGATCTACGAACTTACCTAGATTTCTTCAAGTTCTTCAGCAGATTTGCGCCAGGTCCTCGTCACTTCTTTTCAGATCATCGAAGAGATTCACCATTTCTAGATCTAGAGATCTTTAACCTTTCACCATGTTCATAGATGCATCATAGATTCAGATCTATCAATCAAGAGCAGAGTTCAACCATGCAGATATACTTCAGAGTGAAGTATTCATTAAAGCCCAGACACTTTCGCACCCATGCACAATGATTTTCTTCTCCTTATATAGATTTGGCCTTCATCAATACCATGAGTCAAAACCACATCACTTCTGATGGCATTCCTGGACGGGATCAAATAGACAATCTAGCACTCAATACAATGGGTCAATACCATGGTAGTAACCCCTGGTTTTACATATTTAGAGCGCAATTGAGCATACGCGACTTGGCACGTTATTTCCTGCGTGCATATGCGACTTCCCCTAGACAAACTCGCGTATTGTGACATACACTTTTCATCACTGTTCTGGCCCATTCTGGAAATTCTTTCTTCTGCATCTTCTATACTGATTGTAGATACATCAGATGTATATCATTCACAAGCTCATCAAGAACAACTTCATTAAGTAGGTTGCCATCATCTTCATCAAGTGGGTTGCCATCAAGGACAACACTCAGCATCATATTGCCAACAATCTCCCCCTTTGGACTTGATGGAAACCATGATGGAGTTTGAGCACCAGAACAGATAGATACATTGATTATAATCAATATACAACAACCACGTTACTCTCCCCTTATTCAAACACCATGCCACTCTCCCCCTTTGACATCAAGGGCAAAGGGCGGGTCAAACCAACACAAGGTTTTCTTCTCAAGTGCAAGATGAATCTTCAAACCTATTATTCAATGAAGTACATGACACTATGACCTTTCCTATCACCAAGGAATCACACTTACATCAAAGATCCAACCAAGTGGATTTACATATGTGACCCAAGTACCCAACCACGTGGGTTTACACATTTTGACTCAATTACCCAACCAAGTGGGTTTACAAATCTGAACAAGCCCTTTACATGGCTGAATATTACAAATTACATCATAGGTCATAGCCTTTTCATCAAATTACACATATGAATTTTATAACCAATACCAAAAGGACCTCAAGAGAGAGATCATATTTCAGAATCATCATACTGCCAAAAAATGCATTACACCCAGCAAAGCTAATGCTCCCCCTGAAACTGTACAACCAATGCATCCTTTCCAAGTGACCAAAACTCCCCCTTAGCTTGTGCATCCTGAACACTTTCAACAACAAATAATCAAGGCATATTCACCCAATATCAGAGAAAGAAACAAAAATATAAGAGCTGAAGCATCAACAGAGATACCAAACAGTACTGCAGCTATGCTGAGAAATGCTGACCCAAAAATTTGTCAGCAACCAACCATATGCGGTTTTCTGTGTATGAACTCGTGTATATACGTGACTGTCGTTTAGGAAACCCGCGTATCCAATTTAATCTTCTGAATTTAGGCAGATTTATTCTTCTGACTGGCAGAGACTACTCCCAGCTTTTGTCTTAGATATTCAAATGCTTCCCTGGGCAGAGGTTTGGTAAAGATATTAGCAACTTGTTCTTTGGAGGGAACATACTCCAACTTCACCTTTTGTTCAAGCACTTTTTCATGTAAGAAGTGATATTTGATGGGAATGTGCTTGGTCTTCGAACGCATAACCAGATTCTTTGAGATATTGATGGCACTTGTGTTATCACACATAATGGAGATAGGAGATGTACATTTGATTTGAAAATCTTGTAAGGTTTGCATCATCCAAAGGAGTTGAGTGCAACAAGATGCGACAGCCACATATTCTGCTTCTGCTGTAGATAAGGCAACAGAATTTTGCTTCTTGCTAAACCAAGATACTAACCGGGGTCCCATATAGAATGTACCACCACTAGTGCTTTTCCGATCATCAACATTTCTAGCCCAATCTGCATCAGTGTAAGCATGAAGAGTAAGATTAGCATTCTTTGGATACCATAGTCCAAAGTCTTGAGTTCCTTGCAGATATTTGAATATTCTTTTGACAGCCTGAAGGTGAGACTCTTTTGGATTAGCTTGGAATCGTCCAACAATCCCAACTGCATGCATAATGTTCGGTCTAGTCCCAGTGAGATAAAGTAGGCTTCCTATCATTGATCTGTATTCTGGTTGATTCACCGCGGGAGAATCATCATGAGAACTGAGGTTACATCCGGTTATCATTGGTGTACTTACAGGTTTGCATTCTTCCATGCCATACTTCTTCAGAATTTGCTTAAGATATTTTTCTTGTGATAGGAATATACCATCTGCAGTTTGATGCACTTGCAAGCCAAGAAAGAATGTTAGTTCCCCAAGTAAATACATTTCAAATTCTTGCTGCATGACAGAAGCAAATTTTTGACTCATAGATTCTTCGTTACTCCCAAAAATGATATCATCAACATATACAACCACAATCAATAGTTTATCATTTTCAAATTTTGTGTATAAGTTGCTATTAGCAGACCCCTTTGAAAATCCTTGTTGATGAAGATATTTGTCAAGACGATAATACCATGCCCTTGGAGCTTGTTTGAGATCATATAGAGCCTTTTTAAGTTTACAAACAAGATTTTCATCATTTCCCAAAATGAATCCTTCCAGTTGTTCTATATACACTTTTTCTTCTAGATCACCATTGAGAAAAGCAGATTTAACATCCTTTTGATAAACTTTGATTTGTTGAAAACTTGAAAAAGAAAGAAACATTCTTATGGCTTCGAGTCTAGCTACAGGAGAAAAAGTTTCTTCAAAGTCTATACCTTCTTGTTGAGTATACCCCTTGCAAACCAGTCTAGATTTTTTTCTTATAACATCCCCATTCTCATTTAACTTGTTCTTGAATATCCATTTAGTTCCAATGACATTTTTATCATGTGATCTTGGTACCAAATCCCATGTTTGATTCTTTTCAATTTGATCAAGCTCTTCATTCATGGCTTGAATCCAACATTCATCTTTGCTAGCTTGATTGACATTGTGTGGTTCAATTGTGGATAAAAATGCTAGATAGCTAGAAGATCCCACAAGAGTCCTCCTTGTTTGTACACCTGATTCCTTGTCTCCCAAAATTTTAGATTCAGGATGATTCTTTTGAACATATCTGGATGGAGCCTTTTCAGATAAATCATCTTCAGGTTCTTCATTGGATCCACTGTCTATATCATTTCTATTTGATGTAGAAGGACAAAAATCACCATCATCTTCTTCTGTTATTTTTTTTTCTTCTTCAGGAGCTGCAGGAGACTCATCAATAACAACATCAATACATTCAACAATATTTCTAAGCCTTTTATTGTAACATTTGTATGCTCTGCTTGTAGATGAGTAACCAAGAAGTATCCCTTCATCTGATCTAGGTTCAAAATTGCCAAGCTTTTCATCATTATTTTTTATGAAGCATTTACTTTCAAAAACTCTAAAATGCTTCACAGAGGGAGAATTACCATACCAGAATTCATATGGAGTTTTGTCATTATTTACCTGAACATGTGCCTTGTTGAGAATGTTTGTTGTTGTATGTGCTGCTTCTCCCCAGAACATGTCAGGAGTTCCTGAATCATCAAGCATAGCTCTAGCCATTTTTTGAATTGTTCTATTCATTCTTTCTGCTACGCCATTTTGTTGTGGAGTGCCAGCTACAGAGAACTGTCTTTTTATGCCATGTTTTTCACAAAATTCAAGGAATTCATTTGATGTATATTCTTCTCCTTGATCAGATCTAAGACACTTGATTTTTAGATCTAATTCATTTTCCACCAGTGCTTTGAAAATATGAAAATTTTCAAATGCTTCATCTTTGTGTTTAATCAACCCGATCCAACACATTCTAGAGAAATCATCAATAAATAAGATATAGTATTCTTCCCCATGTGGTGAATTTTTCCTCATAGGTCCACATATGTCAGTATGAATGAGTTCAAGAGGCTCACTTGATGATCCTTCTTTGGCATTAAATCGTACTCTGGTCTGCTTACCGAATTGACAAGATTTGCATATGATACTTTCTGGTAGATTAATATTGGGAAGACCACGAACAGCTTGAAGTCTGCTTGCTTTGTTGATTTGAGAGAAGCTCAAATGCCCCAGCCTTCTATGCCATAGCCAATTTTCTGAAGATTTGCTCAAGTAACATTGATCTTTGTAGTTCTTCAATACATACAGGTTGCTTGGAGTTCTTTTCCCTTTTATAATAGTTTTACCTGTATCAAGATCACGAACCACACATTCTTTTGAACTAAAGACAACTTCAGTTCCTTGATCACACATTTGACTTACACTTAACAGGTTATACCTTAATCCATCCACATACATGACATCATTAGCCTTCACCTTTTCTTTTAGAAACACAGACCCTTTTCCTTTAATTACAGCAGGATTATCATTTCCAAATGTAACTTTCTTTTCCTTTTCTAGAGCATTATATGAAAGAAGTTTGCTTTTGTCACTTGTCATGTGTCTAGAGCACCCACTATCAATGTACCATTGATTTTCTTCACCTTCTGCAAATAACGCTATCCCACAATTTTCAACCTGTAATTCCTTCTTTTTCCATACTTTGGAACTTGAAGGAAAATGTTGTTTTGGCTGGACTTTGCTCTTGCATTCAGATTCTTCATGGCCAAAGTTATTGCAATAAGCACATTCAACTTCGTTTTGAAGAGGAGAAAAATTGTTATAGGTGTTCCTTTTTGGTTCAATATCCATCCTTTTCTTTCTTGCTTCTCTTGTCATGATGGTTTTATATGCAACACATTGAACAGCTTTATGACCAAAATTGTGACATGAGAAACATTGTCCATTGAAGTAGGAATTTCTGCGATCATGAAATCTTCTATTTGAATTTACCTGTTGGTTGTAGGTTCTTTGAACGATATCCCTGTTAGTGTTCCTTGAATTTTGATGATCATGCTTTACCTGTAAAGATTCTTTATTCCCTTGCTGAGTGGCTGAATGTAGTAAACCATCTGTGGCTGCTTTTAGATAATTTGATGCTGAAGCCTGAGAATATTCTACGGTATATCCAAGACCTGTCTTTATAAGAGGAGAACGTTGTACCTTGATAATCTCATCTAAGGTTTGAGATCCTTTAGCAAATCTAAGATTCAGAGTCTTTACTTTCTCAAGTTCTTTTCTTAGACTTACTACTTCACATTCTAATTTCTCATTGTGTTTCTTCGCTTCTTCATTCTGCCTTTTTAGAGTTTCTATGATTATTTTACTTTCTTCCAAGCATATTTTGAGTTGATTGTTTTGATCAAGAAAATAATTTTCATCTAGAGCATCCATAAAAGTATCCTTGTCATCTCTAGAATTATTTTCAAATGCCACGAGTAGTCTAAGATCGTGTTCACATTCTTCCTCACTATCAGATAACCCATCACTGTCATCATTTGTATAGTAACTTTTCTTAGTGCTAGATCGGTTCTTATTCCTTCTTGCTACTTCTTTCCCTTAAGCAGATGTTTTATAAGGACACTTTGTAGCATAATGACCAACTCTTACACAATCAAAACATTTGAAAGGAAGCTTACCTTTGAATCTTCCGGTTCCTAGTTGGAGTCTTCTCACAAAGTTTGCCTCATCTTCTTCTGAGATATATCCTGATCGTTCTAGTTTTTGAACTTCTTTCCCTTTTGTAGAAGCTTTAAACACAGCTTCTTTGACTTCAGATGATCCTCCTCTCCTCATTTTATATGCAGTCAATATGCCATGAAGTTGCACCACAGTAAGAGTTTGAAGATCCTGTTTTTCTTCAAGAGCAGAGACTTTTGATTCAAATTTTGCCGTTAGCGATCTTAAGATTTTCTCAACCAAAGTAGATTCCGTGATTGTATCTCCCAGATTTCTCATACGATCTACAACATCATCAAGACGTAAAAAGAAACTGGCAATATTCTCATCACTATGCATCTTTAAATTTTCATTTTCAATTCTGAGAGTTTGAAGTTTTGCACTTCTTACCTTTGCATCACCTTCATAACTTAGAATGATTTTGTCCCATATCTCCTTTGCTGTATTCAGCTGCATAACTTTGACAAATTCTGATTCAGTTAGACTTCCCGTTAGAGCATTGACTGCCTTTGCATTTATTTCATAATTCTTCTTTTCAGTCGGATATGTTGGTATTGCAGTTGGATATTGATATCCTTATTCAACAATGGCCCATACATTTGCTCGCATAGACTGAAGATAAGATCTCATCCTTATTTTCCAGAAGATTAAATTGCTTCCATTAAAGAGTGGAGGCTTGATAGATGTTGTTCCATCTGGATTGCTCATGTTGCTTGATCTTCCATCTAGCGGTTAAGCTTTTTCAGAAGGACCTGCTCTGATACCAATTGTTGGGAAAAATACTGAGAGGGGGGGTGAATCAATATTTAGTGTAGACAATAAAACTTTGATATTTCTTTCTTAAAAACCATATGCAACTTTCCAGAAGCAAACCCGCATATATATGCGGATATCCTTTACAGAACTCGCGTATATCCAGTGATATAATTATGCATTTAGTTCTTGACTTAGATCATTGCATTACTCATTCATCAGATATTTAGAAAACAATAAACAAGTGTAGGAAGAACAGAATAATCATCACACATAAGAAACCACACATGAAAACCAGGATTTTTAGGTGGAAACCCAATTCGGGAGAAAACCACCAGTGCCGTCGTCTCAGTCTTCAATTTTTATTATTAAGAAAACTTCTTACAACATGAACTGGTGCAGACTCATACCAGTACGCAGGCACCCACCTACAGAAGGCTACAACCTTCTCTCATTTCCCAGCCTCTCCTGGAAGGGAGCAACAACCCCCTGCTCTCGTTTACCAGCCTCACCTGGAAGGGAGCTACTACCCCCTGATATTAGCACCAGCCTCTACTAGCAGAAATCTTCTAAGTTCAGACTGAAGGTTTCAACCCTCAGATCCACTGCAGACCACGTTTCATCAATTTTCAAACTGGATCAAACAGCTCCAACACAACCCTTTACTTGTCAATAAACAAACTTTTCCCAATGCATCAAACAGAATAGTGAAACCACTGTAACCAAAATATCTGAGATAACCCAGACTTCGGAATAAATATGCAGAAACACATTAAACCTTGAGCAAACATAAGATCAGATATCATACACGCTTTTATTTAATCAGACCCGCATATATACGCGATTTTTATGAAGTGAACCCGCGTATACATCTGTGCATTTACTAGAATAACTCTAACTATCTATATGCGACTTTGTTGAAACAGATCCGCGTATACACGCGCTTTTCACGAACTGAACCTGCGTATAGATCTGTAAAATATAAACTTTGCACAACAGATCAGATCTACGAACTTACCTAGATTTCTTCAAGTTCTTCAGCAGATTTGCGCCAGGTCCTCGTCACTTCTTTTCAGATCATCGAAGAGATTCACCATTTCTAGATCTAGAGATCTTTAACCTTTCACCATGTTCATAGATGCATCATAGATTCAGATCTATCAATCAAGAGCAGAGTTCAACCATGCAGATATACTTCAGAGTGAAGTATTCATTAAAGCCCAGACACTTTCGCACCCATGCACAATGATTTTCTTCTCCTTATATAGATTTGGCCTTCATCAATACCATGAGTCAAAACCACATCACTTCTGATGGCATTCCTGGACGGGATCAAATAGACAATCTAGCACTCAATACAATGGGTCAATACCATGGTAGTAACCCCTGGTTTTACATATTTAGAGCGCAATTGAGCATACGCGACTTGGCACGTTATTTCCTGCGTGCATATGCGACTTCCCCTAGACAAACTCGCGTATTGTGACATACACTTTTCATCACTGTTCTGGCCCATTCTGGAAATTCTTTCTTCTGCATCTTCTATACTGATTGTAGATACATCAGATGTATATCATTCACAAGCTCATCAAGAACAACTTCATTAAGTAGGTTGCCATCATCTTCATCAAGTGGGTTGCCATCAAGGACAACACTCAGCATCATATTTCCAACATCATGCTTGAGATAAAACAAATTTTCCAATTTGTTATGAAGAATTTTGCCTGTAAGCAATGTTTTTTCTACTGATGAACTGGTCGATGAACTAGCCTGGTTGTTAGCATACTTATTCAGTTTCTCAACATAGTTTTCCAGGCTCATAAGTTTATCCTCTAAAATTAAAGGACTTGGAACTCCTTTACTCTGCAAAATATTGAATCTCTTTGTAAAGGCATTGACTTCTTCCTGCATATCAGAGCATCTTCTTTCTAGATTCCGCATCAGAGTTCTTTTAGTAAAAACTCTTTTAATCTCCAAAATTGCTCCTGTTATGTCTTGGATGCCTAGTTCTTCTGTTGGATATAACACTGCCACCGATCAAATAGTAACCCGACCTCAAAACGGGAACTCTAGCCCAAAAAGTCTCAAAAAACATGAAAAAACACTCTCCAAAAAAGTGTTCTTTAATGCATTTGGTTTTTTCTCAAGGTCAAATTTCAACATTTTATTTAATTATAAAAACAAAATTGTTTATTGAAAAAAGGATTGAAAAAACACCCCAAAAACAAAAAGTGTGTATTCCAGAACGCACTTCGTTTTTTTTTAATGTCAAATTTCAACATTTTATAAAATTATGTTAAAAACAAAATTGTTTCTTGAAAAAAGGATTGAAAAAACACCCTCAAAACAAAACAAGTTGATGTTGGAATAACAAAAAAAATTTTTTTGTCATACTTTTGGCATTTTTAAAAATAGAAATAACATTTTTTGAATTTTAAAATTCAAACATTAAAAAAAAACCCTAAATTTTAAGAAAAAAAATAAATTAAAAAAATAAAAACATTTAAAAGCTTAAAATTTCAAAATATATGAAGATAAAAAAAAAAAAAACAAAAAACAAAATTTTTTTTTTAATTCAAACATTAAAAAAAACCTAAAATTTAAGGAAAAAAAAATTTAGATTAAAATTTTAAAAATATAGAAATTAAAAAATAAAAATAAAAACAAAATAAAAATATTAATTTAAAAAAAAAACAAGTTAAAAAAAAGAAGAAATTATAAAAAATATAATATTGAAATTAAATTTAAAAAAGAAAAAGAAAATGCTTATTAAATTTAAAAAAAAAAAAAAATTAAAACAAAAAATAAATTTAGGAAAATATATTAAATTTTAATAAATTTAAAAATTTAAAATAAAAATTTAAAAAAAAAAAACATTATTAAAATTAAAAGTTAAAAAATGAAAATTAATTAAAAATAAAAAATAAAAAATAAAAATACAATGAAAATATTAAATTTAAAACAATATATATTAAAAAAACAAACAAACTATAAAAAATAAATTAAATTTAAAGTATAAAAAATAATATATATATATGAACTTAAATTTAAATATGTATATATATCAGATTTTATTAAATTATAAAAAAAAAATATATATATATATATATATATATATATATATATATATATATATATATATATATATTAAAATAACAAATTAAATTTAAAAACAAAAATAATAAATTTTAATAAATAAACAAATAAACAAATAAATTTTGAAAGAAAAAAAAAATTTAAATATAAAACGAACAAAAAAAAACAAAAACATTGTTAAAATAAAAACTTTAAAAATCAATTAAAAATGGAAAATTGAAAAAAATAAAAAAAATAAAATAATATTAAATAAAAAAATATTTAAAAACAAATTAATTTAAAAAAATTACGTTTAATTTTTAAAAAAATCTAATTTTCAATACACAATTTTAATTGAAATATAAAAATATAAAAAATTTATGTAATTAACAAAAAAAAATTAATAAAAAAATAAAACATTTAAAAAACAATATTAAATTCAAATAAATTTAAAAAAAAAAATACAAAATTTATTAAATTTTATAAAATAATAAAGAAAAATTATGAAATTAAAAAAAAAAAAAAAAAACAAAAAACAAAACAAAACTTAATAACAATTACTAACAAAATAAATTAAAAAAAAAAAAATTAAAACAAAAAAAATAATAAAATTTACAAAAAATTAAACAAAATTAAAAAAAAAAAAACACACAAAAAACAAATTATATTTTATATAAAAAAATTAAATTAAAAAAATATATATATATATATATATATATATATATATATATATATATATATATATATATATATATATATATATATATAATTTAAATTTTTTGAAAAAAAAAAAATTAAAAAAAAAATCAATTTAAAAATAAATAAATAAAAATAAAATAAAAATAAATGGGGGTCAGGGGGGTGGTAAGGGCGTGCTGGCCGGGCGGTGACACGGGGCTTGCGGGGTCAGAGAGGGCCGCTGGGCCGCCTGCCGGCCCCTGCCGCCAGCGAGCGCCGCCCCGCCGCCCCCACCACCACCCAACCCTTTTTATTTTTTTATTTTTTTATTTTTTTTTTTAATTCATTTTTTTTTAATTTAATTTTTTTATTTAAAATAAAATTTTTTTTTTTTTTTTTAAATAAAAATTGTGTTGTATTTTTATTTATTATTATTATTATTATTATTTAAATTTTTAATATATCTATATATATATCTTTATTTTATTTTATTTTTGCTGTTTATTTTTTTTAAATTTTTAATATTTTTATTTTAATTTGATTTTTTAAATTTTTTTTTAATTTCAAAAGATTTCAAATTATTTTTTTATTCAATTTTTTTATTTTAAATTCAATTTGTTTAATTTTTTTATATTTAATATTATAGATTAAAATCTATAAATTGTTTTATTTATAAAAAAACATAAAAAATAAAAATAAAAATAAAAAAAACACACACACACACACACAAAATTTATGTATATTTGTTTTTTAATTATTTGCACGGGGATTTTTTCATTTTTTTTGTTTTTTAATGATAGTTTTTTTTATTTTAATTTTCTTTTTCAATTTTAATTTTTTTTTTTTTTTAATTTGTTTTTTTTGTTAATTTTAAAATTTGTATTTTTTTTTCTTTTTTTTTTTTTTAATTTTTTAAATTTTTTAATTTAATTTTTTTTTTAATTTAATTTTTTTTTTTAATCTAAATTTTAATTTTGTAATTTTAATTTTATTTCATATATATATATATATATAATAAAATATATATATATATATATATATATATATATTTTATTATATGGTTTTTTTTAATAAGTTAGAAAAAAATGTTTTTGAGGGTTTTTTTTATATTTTTGTTTGGTCAATTTTTGTTTTTTTCTTTAAATTATGTGTTTTTTTTTCCAAATTTTGTCATTTTCTTTGATATAATTTTCAAATATTTTTGTTTTTTTAATTTATTTTTGTTTAAATTTTTTATTTTTACGAGCTATTTTTGTTTTTTTTTTACATTTTTATTCGTTTTTTTTATTGTTTTTATATTTTTTTTTTAATCTAAGTTTTGTGTTTTATTACGAACATGAAAATCACCACTCTAAAAAAAAAAGGTTGATGCAGCATCAATACGTTTCAAAATTAGCATGAAAATCACCACTCTAAAAAAAAAAGGTTGATACAGCATCAATACGTTTCAAAATTAGTATGAAAATCACCGCTCTAAAAAAAAAAGGTTGATGCAGCATCAATACGTTTCAAAATTAGCATGAAAATCACCGCTCTAAAAAAAAAAAAAATTGATGCTGCATCAATACATTTCAAAATTAGCATGAAAATCACTAACATTTTAAAACAAATATTCATACTTCATAAATAAAAAAATTAGAGTGTCAAAAATGTGCACCAAAAAAAAAAAATTGGTGATTCTGCATCACCACTTTTCAAAATCGGGTGCTTTTTATGCTACCAAAAAAAAGTAGGTAACATTGTGGTTACCTATTTCATCGGTAACATTGTTATATATGTTCTTGGTATTCAAAAAGTGTATAAGTTCATTGGCTTCTTCAGGTATGTTTCCTAATTCTTCTCTTGCCTTTAAAATTTCTTCCAGAGCCAATTTAATTAAATCATTCTACTCATACATTATTTGGATTGATGGCCAGACATCTTCTATTGACTGAATGATGTTGTGCCAAAGAATTTCTTTTATTTCCTTTAAAGGCTTCTCCAATGTGAGATCCTTCTCCAATGCTTTGACCAATTTTTCTAATCTGTTGACCTCTCTTGTTTTTTATACAACACTTATTTTTGAGAGATCATATTTTTGTTCTAAAGTGATGAATTGTACCTTTGTTCTCTGGAGCTCTGTCACTTGGAGTTTCAATTCTTCCATTGATATTATTAATTATTCAGTGCTTAAATTGGAAGTGTTAACCTGTGATAATTTTGTTGGCTGACCTGTTGTTGTTGTACCTGGAATTACTTCTTCTGTAGATGCTGGAATATTAGGTTGTTTGTCTTTTAATGCCTTTTCAAGCTCTTTTTCAGTTTCATTAAGTTGCTCATTTAGTTTCAAAAGCAAATCCATCAATTCTTCTTCAGAGTTTTTCTTTATGATTTCTGCAGTTTGTGGATGTCTTGAGGCTGGTAACTTTAGTTGTTTTCTCAAGGCTGCAATATCATCATCTTTTTTCTTGATCAAGGCTTCTATACTCTTGACATCTTTGGGATTATGACCCAATCCAATAATTATTTCCTCCAAAGTCTTTATTCTGTTGTCCTTAGCTTGAGAAGAGGCTTTTTCAAGATGCAATTGTGCATTAGTATTCTCCAAAGAATCCTGTAATTTTTGGGTCATCATTGATTTATCAGTCAGAGTAGAATAAATCATTTCACCTGTTTGTTTATGCAGCTCAATCTGATCCAAAAGATGAATATCCTTTGCTATGACTTCAAAATTGGTTCTGATATAATCTGCAGCTTTTTGAGGCTACTGCACTTTGGGTTTGAAGTGACTCATTACTATTTTACCCTGCTGGATGTTATAGGCTGACATCAATCTTTGTTGATTTTTAGGAGCCATCTTCAAATATTGATTGTAGACTTGAAGTCTTAATGGATCATTTTTGGCCTTTATATTTATAAATGTCCTTTTAATATCCCAAGCATCCTTCACTGGTGGCTTGAAAGAAGATATTTCTACACTTTGCTGCCTTTGTAGTTCTTTTCTCTGAGAATTAGTGGATGTCCCACTGATTGTACATGTTTTTTGACTACCTAATTCTTCTCTCCTCTGACTATCAGGGATTTCTTGAACAGATTCTACTTCTGGAAGAGGATTTAATTTTTGTCTTTTAACATCAGGTTGTTCTGAAGATCCACTGATAGGGGTAGCTTCTTCTGCATCTCTCTTTTTACCTTTTTCTACATTGAGAGGAGTTTGTAAAACTGAAATTTCTGCCACATTAATCTGAGTAGGAGAAGTCTGTATTTGGCCCTGTTCCTTAGAAGTTTCGGGCTTTTCTATCATTGTGAATTTTTCTGTAACGTGTATATCAGCCTCTTTCTCCTTCCCTTTAGATGCTATTGTAGCTGATGCACTGATTTCCTGTAAATTTTGCTGAGAATTTCCAGCAAAAGAAGGACCAATTCCTGGTCTTTGCATCTGTCCAAAAGAGTCTAGGTCAAGTATTTTTTCAAGGTCTTTCATAATATTTTCAACACTGACCTATTCACTATCAAGCTCTATCAATGTTCCTTCCATCCATTCATCCATATTGGCATATTGTTCAATTTCTGGAATCCTATGATGAAGGAATGGTGACAATTTGTTTTTCATCCTCCTATCACAAATAAAGTTGTTTGGGTCATAAGGTACCCAGTAGAAACTTTTTTGTAATTTAAGATAGTCTTCTAGGATCCTTTCAACTTCTTTTCCTGCATCTCTAGAATTGCAGACAAAAGGACCTAATTGACTCTTAATTCTGAGTTGAGCTTTTTTCTTTGCATTGCAAAAATGGACTATGTCTAAATTTATCATATGTCTAAAATACTCTAAGGCAAAGAGCCTCATTGGGACATATTTTGGTAACTTGAAAGGACATAGCTCACACCCATATATTCTAATTTCTGTATGATTCTGGTATAGTTACCAATCACCTATCTTGTATTGCTTTGAGAGTTGGAGAATTTTATTCATGTCATTATTGACCCTAGGAGGGGAGACTCCTGTTAATAAAGTGGTTGCAGGGTGCACAAATAGGTCAATGAACTCATTGTAAGAATAAGGAGAATCAGAGGAATTATGAGTGATTGCAGACCAAAAGATTACAGACCTAGGATTTCCTTTGGCATCAAGTTTCTTGACATGGAAAGGGAAACTCTCTGATTGATAGTAAAGCATGAGATGGCATATAACAGAGTAATACTTGAACACTCTTTCATTTTCTAATCTCATGAACTAATCATGGATTTTATCAGCTATGTAGGAAGAAAAATCATACTTGACAGCAGGGGGTTGTCTAGGGGTAAAAATTGACAACAATACTAGGGTTAATTGATCAACATATTCACTAGTATTGAAACCCATTATAGAGGATATCATATTCAGAATGAGTCTGCCCACATCAGTGAAAAAGGTATATCCATAAGGGGGAGAGCCTCTAAGCTGATGTTCTGGCAACATGAAAGTTTGGCAAAGGCGATTTAACTCTTCTTGGGATAAATTGGCCGATTTCTCAAGTAAATTTCCCATAGAAAGGGGAGTCAAGGCTTGACCAGGCTGAAACTGTAACATTTCGTTGATAGACTGAGCAGTTATTGGGAAAAGGACGGTTTGACTCGGGGACAAGACTGCTCGTTGATTGGGATCATAATTTGCATGGCAGTAATGGATTATTTCAGGAAAAATGTGGACTGAGGGAAGAAGATACATGGGAAGATTAGATTCCCATAGTCCAAAAATGTCAGAACCATTCAGGTAGTTATCTCTGCAGTGGAAAAAAATTCGAAGAGGATTTTCACTGAGGACGAGGTCTTTAATTTGGAAATCCCTATCTGCAAGAGGCAGATAGTCTAAATCTCTATGAGGGGTATTCAGGGGTGTGACATTCAAAGCCACGGGAATTTCCATGTCTGGTTCTTGTGGATTCAGAATTGAATTCGGGTTTTGATGAAAAAAAAAATAGGCACAATCATAGGTTTGGAAATAAAATTGCAATTTTAGGGATTAAGGAATAAAATGAAGACAAATCTTGAACCCTGTTTCAGTTTTCGTGTGTGGAATTAAAACAAAAACCAGGATTTTGCAGATTTCAATCGAGAATTTGGGTAAATACCTATTTTCTGGGAAATAAACAGTGACGAAAACAGGTGTTGGCTATGGCGGATGAATTCTGGATTGCTCGACTGCAAATTTCCTCAGCAAGGTGGCGGTTGACAATCTTCACAGTTGGTTTTTGAAGTTTTGCATGGGACACTGGTGTTGTACAAAATAGTGAAAATGACACGCGTTGGTGTTTTATTTGCAAAGTCAAAGGTTGGCGGGTTTCTTATTATTATTTTTTTAATGGATGATGTCAGCAATTACGGTGGCTTCGTCACAGGAGGCAAGCGGTAAGTGGTATTCATCGCACAGCTTTTGGGGACGGACGATTTTCAACGGAGGGCGAGCGATTCCATACGATACACGACATGTGGCGCGACATTGTTCAGAAAACCACTCGGCCATCGCGCGTTATCGTTTGGATGTGGAGGCGCAGTGATATGGACGTCAACCATAGATCTCAGATTGGTCGATCAAACGGTCTTCGGAAAGGGAAGATGACGGGAAATTAATAGTGCGGGCCCAATGCAATTTATTATGAAATAATCGCATCGGGGGGGATTCTATTGGTGGATTAGGTTATTAATTAACCATGAGGGTTAATTTATTCCTTTATATAGCGGAGTGTCGGGTTTATTTATTAATTGGGAATTTTCAACAAATTAATCATAATTAATACTTATATGGTTATTTTTCAACCAAAGGGGCGGTATAATATATTAATTTGGGAATTTTATTAAAATAATACGGGGATGGGAAATTTGTAGGGATTTAAATAATAAGCTAGAAATTAATATGGAAAATGAATAAAAGTGTTAAGTGTAAAACATTAGGTTAATGTATTTAACTTATGCTTGAATGAATAGGGTTTTTATGAAATCTTGCATAATTTTCCTAAGTTAAATGGGATTTTACTTAAGAAAAGATTTTTTATAAGTGAATGAATGTCATGATGAATGGTTTTAAGTACTTAGGCTTTTCCAATTATTGGGCCGAGGGTCTGGTCCCTCCAAAAGTCAAGGAAATGCCTTGAGCCCCTCTAATTTTCAAATGCTTTAGTACTTAGGGGGAAATTAGTGAAATTTTTAGGGAAAAATGAGAAGGGAAGTTAATAATTTTAACTTATCTTTACTTGAAATTCTTCCAATGTAGTCTCTGTCTTTGCACTTGTGATGAAAGTAAAGATTTAACACATCTAGAATCATTATCCATCACATGTAATTCTGCAACATCATCTACCTACCCTACCTACTTTACCCTACCATTTTTTCTTCTTTATTAGGGTGCACTTAGACTGGCAAACCCTTATCACACTTTTTCTTTTTACATGTAGAAATATATCTAATTCTAACCTTATTACATCCAAGGGCTCAGATTAAACTATTGAGCTCATTTTATTTACTCTACCTATCTACTTATCTGCCAAGATTAAACAGTTTGGTCAGATTTTATTCTCTATCTCTAAAACATAAAATTGAAAGATGAACTAGCCAAGCTTAAACTGTTTGACTGTTCATAAATTGTGGCATAAAATACAAGTTGCACACAATTTGTTTATTTACATAAGAGAAAAAATTAGTGGCATTTAGACTTGCTCACTTTCCTTGGCCTTTCTTTTGGTGGAGTTCATTTTCTTTTTACTTTTTGGCCATTTTTATTTTTTCACCCTTTGATTTTTCTTTTAGGGTATACCCTCTTTACATTTTTTAAATTTTTTTGAATTTTTTGACAATATGGAAAACCTTTGCAACAAGAAAGGTATGAACATATTACATAGCTCATCAAGTCAATCATGATATATGACACCTATTGGTATAGGAGTCTAACAGGTGCCACATAGTTGCCATGTGAAAGTGTCATGATGATGTGGAAAGAGTTATTTGATTAAACTTAAAATGGGCATAACTTTCAATCTGAGAGTTGGATTGAGATAAACTTATTTTGTTGAAAAACTCTCGACAAGTCGAACACAATGCTTGCAACTTTTGTGAGTTTAAAATAAGTTGGAGAAAGAGGAATTTTGTAGCCCCATATTCATAATAAAACTTGAGGGTCAGTTTCATTATAAAGTAACACATTCCAAAACTCGAGAAGGTACAAGGGGGTGGGAGGGAGCATTACATAGTGGTATCAGTTCACCTAGGTTCAACACTCGGATTGAATGGGCCTAGGAGGACAAGTATAGAGCTATGCTACAAAGTGTAATATCAGAACAAGAGTTCAATATTGGACCCTTAGGAACATAAAATTGGTTTCCATCACAACACAATATAAATCACATATTGTGAAATTTAAAGGATAATTGTTTGCTATGTGAAAATATATGTCAATTGTATACTTTTGACTTGTGATTATGTGTTGTATGCATATATGAGTTGATATTAAAATTGTGAAATGGAAGGAATGGATGGCATGGTAGATATTGAAATGCTTGTTTTCTAACTAGCATACTAACTTGAGAATTGATGTTTCGTATAACCTCACATCAACATGCTTATTGCAAATATGTCAAGGTGATGGGTAAATATGTTTATTGTATTTTTGGTTGCTTAATAGTTATGTGTGTGTAGCAAAACATAAGAAAACACTAAGGAACAACAAGAGAGTAAATGGAATAGTAGCATAATGGTGCAGAAGGAAACAAATCTAAGAAAAGGCATAGGAAGGAAAGTGCAGATACAATGAGAGGAGGAACTCCACTAAGTACTCTGGAGAGAAGAACATGTTTTCATGAGCAAATATCTAGTGTTGCAATTAAGGACATTATCAACATAAAAAAAAGAGAAATATATTTGATGCCAGAAGAATTTAAGAAGGAAAAACCTCCTACATGTGATGGGGAGGTGAAGAAGGTTGAGGAAGTAGAAGCATGGTTATTGGGGATAAAGAAGTATTTCAGGGTGCATGATTACTCTGAGAATAGGAAGGAAAGAGTAACCATTTTCAACTTGAAAAAGGCAAGTCTAATATCTAGTGGGAAGACTAGAGGAATGTCAAGGAAATTAGATAAAAGGAGCTTTCTTAGAGTATATTTGAGAGATATTTCTAAGAGAAGTACTTATATGAAAGGTACTATGATAGCAAGATCAAAGAATTCCATGAGAAAAAATTAGGGAAATTGACAATTGATGAGCACACCAACATATTCTTGGAGTTGTTGAGGTATGTGCCTTATAGCAAGGATGAGAAAGTAAATATCCAGAGGTATCTCTGTGAATTTCCACAGGCGTACATGATAGAATATAGTTTGATAAGCCAAAAACCTTGGAGAACACCATATGAAATATGAATTATTGCTATTAGAATTCCAAGCATGAGACTGATTTCCAAACTAATTGGAAAGCAAGAAGTAGCTTTAGAGGAAAAGGGTAGAAATATACGAGACATTAGACAAGAGAAAGGAATGTGAAGTTTACCACTCCTGTCAAGGGTGAGATTTAGAAAAAGTCTACCACTAGATAGATTTGGCTTGGGTACATATTTAAAATTTAGTACATCATATCATCCTAAAATGGATGGATAAAATGAAAGAGTAAACATGGTGTTAGAATACATTAAGAATGTATGCCACCCATAAACCCAAGAGGTGGGAAAATTTTCCACCTTTGGTATATTTTTCTTACAACAATGGGTATTGAGAATCATTGAAGATGACTCGTTTTGAGGTTCTATAGGGCACAAAATGTAATACACCCATCAACTGGAATAATCTAGTGAACAAGGTGGTTCTTGGACGTGATATGTTGAAGGAAATGGAATAGAAAGTAGTTGTTACCAGGTAAAAATTAAAACTAGGTCAAGACAGACAAAAGAGATATGAAAATAAATAGAGAACACACAAGGAATTCCAAGTGGGGGAACATGTTTACTCCTTCATCAGAACAAGGAAGAGTTCACTAAGAATAAGCTCTTAAGCCAAGTTGGAACCAAGGTTTCGTGGATTATTTTAGATCTTAGAAAGAGTGGGGCAAATGGCTAACATATTAGCCTTACCACCCATAGTGAAAGCACATGATTGTTTCCATATTTATTTGTCTAAAAAGTATGTGAATGATGATAATCATATTTTTCATTGGTTTGTGATACATGTGGAATCTGAGGGAGAATTCCAACTAGAACCACAATGGGTTCTAGATTGGAGGTAGATCGCACTTTGAAATTGAGTAATCAAGAAGTTCAAGGTGTAGTGGAAGCACTTTGGACCAGATGAAGCCACTTGGGAAATGGTTAATCAAATGAGGGAATATTAACCATTTTTGTTTAATGTGTAAATAAATGTAAAAATAATTGTGTGTATATAACGATCGTTTTTGAATTTTTTTTGTTATGTGTATAGAACATCAAGGACAATGTTCCTATAAGGGTGTGGGGTCTATGACAACCCTTCTTGTTAACCCCCTTGTAAATTTCATTATGAATTGAAATTTATGCAAATAATGGAAAAATACAAATAATGGATGGGGTGGAGGAGTGGGCACAAATTCATAGGTCTAAGGAGGAGGAGTTTCTTAGGAAGTGATTAAACCCAAAACACTTCATTTATTTTACCACTTATCTCCCTGATGTATTATGGTCTCGTGGTGCAAGCATTGAAGTTGTGTATGGGTAGCCTACAGTAAAGGACAAGGCCCGTGCAACCTCCTTGTCTCATGAGAAGTGGCGAGAGATTAAAAACATAAGAGAAAAAGAGATCGATGGGAAGAAAAAAAAGATAGAGGTATGTGTGGATATATAAGCGAAGGGACGAAAAAAGAAAGTGTGAGAGAGATCGCAATAGAAAGCATATGTGCATTAATGGGAACATGTAGAGGAATGTGGCATGACATTGTAACAACCCCTGGTTGATTTTCTATGTAAATTAAAAATAAGACCAAGGCAATGGGACACATATTCCAAGCTGAAAGGGAAAAGAATAGTGATAGGTATCACTGGTGATTAATTGATTACTATGGAAATTGGAAAATGCATTGGAAAAGGAAAACATGCATAATTGGCATTTTATTTATGAAGTAAAGGGAAATCGGTTTAAAGGAAGGTGAAGAGACACATATTTGCATGAGAGGGAAATTGAAGGAAAATTATCGGAAAATGAAGAAAATAGCGGCCTCAATGATAAAAAGGCTTATGAGGATCAATTCATAACCTTTTTTTAGTTCAGGTTAGGAGTTCTTTTCTATTCTCTCATTCTCTCTTAGTCTTGCACACTTAGATAAATCTTAGAGCATTCTTGGAGCATTCTTGGAGAACTTTGGCATACATTGGATTTGGATAAAGAACGCAAAGGGAAGAAAGAAAGCACGAGGGAATAGGTGGATCAACAACTACAACTAGAATTATTTGCAAATAATAGGTTTCATGTGTGATTTTCTTGTTGATTTATGGATTCATGGAATGTGCATGTGATTATCCAGTTATGTGTTATCATTGGCATGGAGGATTTCCTAGATTGAAAGTGGTTTTAGTCATGCCTTGCCATTTCATGGAGAGTCATGTTGTTGTGGGTTTTTCCAGTTGATTATTTTCTTAATGGTGTTCATAATTCCTTATGGTTGTGTGTTGGAACTATTGCTCTAGAAGCCATGGAAAAACTTGGGTTGAGTTACTAGTCCTGTAGCCTAGGTTGGGACAAACACTCTGGAGTCCTTGGTGGGTAGATTTTCTTGCCCTTGAATGATCTGTATGAGATCTTAATGTAAATTTTCTTGAGGGTTTATAAATTGCAAGTGTTAAAAAGTGAGTTTTATGAGCCTTTATGTTAAATTATTAAACACATAAAGCATGAATTTAAAACTCTAAAAGAGTAGAAACAACAGAAAAATGCACCATAACACAACACAATTGATGAAGGAGTTCACCCCTCCTGGGCTAAATCTCCTTGGTCCAACTTCCAATGGCTTGGCTCTATATCATTATGCTCAAAATGGTGATTACATACATTTTCAGTGCTCAAGTGGCTTCAAAACATGTTCCATTGGCTCCAGAATTGTAAAAAATGTTATTCTAACACCTTTTTGCTCCAAAATTGGTCAAAAACTGAAGAAGTTATGAGCCTCCCTAGCTTTGTTGCTAATCACACCACAAATTCCCAAAAATTCGGAATTGTCTTACAAATTTTCCCTAATTTTAGCTAACCGAGAAAAAAATTCGCACAATTTCGGGCAAAATTGTCGAACAGTTAAAATGCCCAATAATGCCCAAAAACCTAAATTTCAAATCATAGTATATAGTCATATTAGTTTTTTTGTTTTTTTTTTAAATGAAATTTTGGTGGGCTCCGCCATGCTGCGCCCCCAGTCCTGAACCATGGTCATGTGGTATGCGTATATGGGGGGGTCAAGGCTAAGCCCTGGCCCCTAACCCCAACTCCTCTACCACTTAACCTTTAAATAGTTGTTGGTTTGTATGGTTAACAAGAACCATTTTATAGTCTGTATCGTTAACACGTTGCACTGTTTGGTATGCAGTCTGGTGTTTGATCCCGTGGAGGTGTAGTTTGGCATACCAACCAAATTTTGGTGGCCCCTGTGTTGCCATGTGGCAGCCTTCGGTTGGGCCACATGATAGCATGTGGTTGGCCACCAACTAACCAATAAAAATTTCCCACAACAGAAACAATCAGCGCCTTCCACGTGTCAAGTTGTGGTAGGCCAAAAAAGAATTTGACTTTCGACCA
This sequence comes from Pinus albicaulis, assembly GCA_034641835.2. Taxonomy (NCBI): domain Eukaryota; kingdom Viridiplantae; phylum Streptophyta; class Pinopsida; order Pinales; family Pinaceae; genus Pinus; species Pinus albicaulis. The sequence goes on along the minus strand of CM076584.1, from coordinate 234,995,316 downwards.
ACCAAAAGAGGCCACATGGCAGCCTGCCATTGGCCCCAAATTTTTCCTAATCAATTGTCCTTTTTGGAAAATTTGTCTATTTGGGAAAATAAACAAAACTCGTTTCTGGGATCATACGGTGTATATTTTCCGCAAAATGAGTTGCGTCAAATTCAGAATGACATCCAAGGGTATCCAAGGGCATCCCAGCGAAGAGTATCCTAGCGGAATCGAACGTCAAAGTATCAAAGCCTGCTAAATATGAAAGCTCGATAACTTTTCGCCCATGTGCTCACCATCCTAGCCACGCCCAACGAATGAATAAATCCTGCCACCTATAGAAATTTTATTAAATGCAAATCTTTGACAATAAAAAATCCATTTGGGTATCCTCAATGAGTGATATTTCCTCGGACCCTCAAAATGAAAGATTTCTCTAAATTCAAATAGTGAATGATAGTATTTTTTGAATAAGGTCAAAAAAGACTTGTTGCCTGCTCCGAGTCAGGTTGGTTGTTGTGGTTAGGTCTCTCCTGGACCTCATTCGGTCATCCAAGTTCCACACCATTCCGATAACTTTCATTTTTTAGCATATTTTTGAGCACCTAATCACACCTCCCCAGTGGAACCTTTTGTACCCAAAAATCTCTTTTATTACTGAATATTTGGATGAGGGTACAACCCCTTCACCCTTCCAATCTCAATCCATTGGAATTTTCTTGAATTCAACAATTTGAGCTTTTCATGAAAACTGATATTTTTCCCCGAATTTGGAGTCCTTGACTTTTTGTTGTAGATACCATCTTGCTGCAATTTCTCACAATTTGCAGAGTAGAAAATTGTCCTTGAAGAAACAAACATATTCCCTCATCAGTCGTCAATCAAAGAAAACTTAAACAACTTGAAATTCTTCTCACCTCGAACATTGTCGACATGATGATGTTTAGCTTGTCTAGCCTTGTGCTTGGCTCGACTCTTGACCAAATGTGATTTCCATCGCCATGCAACATCCCATTTCAAAGACAACACTTTGTGAAACCCACAAGAATAAATTTTGAACCCAATTCCTTCTTTTTCAATTCTCTTTGGTTCTTTCTATTTGACCTTTTCATTCTCTTTCACCTACATCTTATTCACATCACTGCTCAACAATGATGCATGATACTGCAATTCTTTCTCATCTTGTTGACCTCTTTTTGGAGGAAACATGTTAGACTCTTGAAACATCTTATCACAACCTTTAGCAACCTCAATAAAATCAGAATTTTCATTTGATGCGTCACCTTGAAAGACGTCATTCACAACATATTAATGCTTGAACATTAACAAAGAAAATTTTTGACTAGCATTCACAATTCTCTTCATTTTTCCAACATGCATAAGAGACAAACTCATCTTCTTACTATGCACTCTAACAATGTACTCAATCCAATTCTTGAAAAATTTATACTTATTCTCGTGGCGATGAAATATTGCTCTCCTATTATAAATATATGGGTTACTCGAAACAATACCAGAAATATCAAGTGAAACAACATCAAGTTCAACTTCATCAAGAACGTTTGCAGTGATTGAAAATCTAAGTATGCACTTCCTCGCCACTTGAAAAATTGCATTCTTTCATATCCAACCTAAAGGATAAGGTTTTGGATGAGGAATGGTTTCTAAATTCAACTTCTTGACTAAGTCTTCAGAAATAAGGTTTGCTTGTGAACCATTATCAAATAGGGTGTCAATCTTGGTATGCTTTAAAATAACTCTAAGATGGAAAATTTCAATTCTTGTTTCATCATCTTGAGTACTATTGAGACAACTTGAAGAACTAGTACTTGTAATGTCCTTATCTTTCAAACCCACTGTGGTGATCTTTGTTTCATCTCTAGATTCGGAACCTAAATCATGTGTTATTGTTGCAATTGTCTTCTCCTTCTCCTTGTTTTTAAGCTTGTTGGGTCTCATCTCTGGATGCAGTTTCCAACAATGATATTCATAATGCCCATCTTTGGAACAATGTTTGCATGTGAGTTTTTCTTTCTCCATATTTATGGAATCATTCTTCTTGCCTTTACCCTTTCCTTTCTCTTCACACTCAAAGGTATCCTCACTTGTCTCCTATGAAACATGTTTCCATGTTGCCTCTAGATGTGTGGCCTATACACATACTTCATCTAAATTTGAAGGATTAAACATGATAATAGTATGACTTAGGTAACTATGAAAACCTCAAATGTACATTAGCAAATTTTCTTGAGACATCAAATCTACACCCAAAATTAGTGTTCTTCTCCTAAACTCTTAAGTATAGCTTTGCACATTTTTTCCTTTACCTTGCCTAAATTTTTTCCAGTCCATTATAGCCTTTTGCATGCATTTTAATGGATAAAATTATCTCCTTAAGGAAACAACAAAATCATTCGAAGAGGTTAAGACCTTACCATGTTTCTTCATGTCCTCTTGAGCTTTGGCTTCCCACCAAATGAGTGCTGCACTTTGCAATATCAATGAAGTAAGTTGAATCTTGGTGTCATCATCCTTAATTCTTTGTATCCTACAATACACTTCAAGCTGATGTACCCAATTTTCTAATATTTCAGCATCTACCTCTCCATCATACATAGGAAAATCAAACTTAATGTCAAGTTTCAAAAATGGAGTTTTACCATGACCTTTTGGAGAATGTGGAGGTGTTTTTGAAGGGCTTGTTGTGGAAGAAGATGATGGTGAAGATGGTGGTGAGGATGGTGGTGAGTAGAATGGTGGTGTCAAAGGAGTTTTGTCACTAGTCCCATTAACTTTTGGAGGCTTTTCTCCATCTCCTTCTCCTTTTGAAGACTTATCTCCCTTTGGAATATTGGAGCTCTCACCTTGCATCCTTGTGCTTCTCTCCTCATAAAGAAATCTCACAATTCTTGTCATATCAAAGAATGCTTTCTTGAAGGATTTTTCATCCTCTGACATATTTTCAGGCTCTCCTTCATGTGACATGCTTGTTGAAGTGTCAACTACAATTTGAGGAAGAATTTGTGTTGGAGATTGTGGAAAATTTGTTCTCCTTGTCCTTGACCTAACTTGAGGATTGTCAACCACAAACTTTATTTCTCCTCTCTTGAGCTTCAACCTTGTAAGCATCACATACACTTGCAAACAATTAAATCCTCATAGCATCAAGAAAACCAAATCTCTGATACCAAATTTGATCTATATGAGATATTAATGTAAATTTGATTGAGGGTTTATAAATTGCAAGTGTTAAAATTGAGTTTATGAGCCTTTATGTTAAATTCTTAACCACAAAAAGCATGAATTTAAAACTCTGAAATAGCATAAACAACAGAAAAATGCACCATAAAAAATAACCACAACACACAAGTGATGAAGGAGTTCACCCCTCCTAGGCTACGTCTCCTTAGTCCAGCTTCCAATGGCTTGGCCCTATATCGTTATGCTAAAAATGGTGACTACATACATTTTCAGTGCTCAAGTGGCTTCAAAACACGTTCCATCAGCTCCAAAACTATCAAAAATTCCCATCTAGCCTCTTTATGCTCCAAAATTGGTCAAAAACTGAAGAATTTATGAGCCTCCCTAGCTTTGTTGCTAATCGCACCACAAATTCCCCAAAATATGAAACCATCCTACAAATTCACCATGATTTTAGCTAACCAAGCAACAAATTCACGCAATTTAGGGTGAAATTGTCGGACATTTAAAATGCCTAATAACACCCAAAACCCAAATTTGAAACCATAGTATATAGTCATATTAAAATTTTCTTTTAAAATGAAATTTCAGCGAGCTCCACCGTGTTGCGCCCCTAGTCCTGAACTATGGTCATGTGGTATGCATATATGGGGGGGTCGGGGCTAAGCCATGGCCCCTTACCCCAACTCCTCTGCTGCTTAACCTTTAAAGGGTTATTGGTTCACATGGTTAACAAGAACCATTATATAGTCCAGTTGGTTAACATGTTGCGCTATTTGGTATGCGGTCTGGTGTTCGAATCCGCAGAGGTGCAGTTTGGCATACCAACCAAATTTTTTTCACCCCCATGCTGCCACGTGGCGACCTCCAGTTGGGCCACGTGCCAGCATGTGATTGAAAACCAACCAACCAATCACAGTCACCCACAACATAACCAATCAATGACTGCCACGTGTCAGGATGTGGTAGGCTCAAAAAAATTTACTTTCAACCAACTAGAAGAGGCCACGTGGTAGTCTGCCACTGGCCCAAAATTTTTCCTAATCAACTGTCTTTTTTGGAAAAATTTCCTGTTTGGGAAAATGAACAAAACTCATTTCCAGGAGCATACGATGTTGGCTTTCTATGAAACGAGCTGTGACAAATTCAGAACGAAAAGATCTACATGGTCGTCCAGCTTCCATGCCATTGCAAAAAAATCATTTTTGAGCATATTTTTTAGCACCTGATCACTGGAGTTGGGCTAGATAAACACTTTGGAGCCTTGGAAGGTTATGGGTTGAATTACTAGTTCACGGAGCCCTTGACATCTTGGGTAGAGATTGACTTGGTTAGTGATTGTGATGTCCGGCCGTGAGGTGGAATCACTGGTTGAGGGCTGAAGTGGTTTGGACTTTGGAAGCTCTGGTTTGGTTTTTCTTGGTTTATTCCATGAGATCCCACATTTATTCTTGGAATTTGGTGCAAGATTGATTGGAAGAAATAGAGATTTGGTTCAACCCAATATATGGTCGGGTGGTATGTGGAAGTCTCAGACTTGGTTGGCATTTTCATTTTTTGAAGATTGGTTCTATGATCTTAATCGGGGATTTAAATATCACCATTTATGGAGAGGTGTATCAATGGGGATATCAGTGTCAGTTTGACCCTATCGGAAATCATATTTGGGATATTCCATGCTAAAATATCGAACCATACTCCCATTATATTTCAATGGAGGGGGGGGGGGGGAATCTGATCAAGCCTCGAGAGTTTAAGTTCAATCATACCTGACTTGATGAGGAGGATTTCAATAAGATGGTCCATGAGTCCTAGGTTTCTTTTGAATATTCTGATGATAGATCTCCTATGTCCCTAATTATGGATAAGTTACTGAGGTTAAAGAAAGTAGTTTATTCGTGGGAACGGGAAAAAAAAAAATAGGAAGAAGGACCTTGAGGGAATTGAGGAAAAAATGACATGTCTTTTTCAGTGCTTGGAAATAGTGGCTTTATCCCCCTTACAACAATCTTTACTGAAATAATTGGAATTGAAAAAATGACACATTCTAAAGTTGTAGGAGGCCTCATGAAAATTGAAAAGTTGAGCGATTTGGGTTAAAGAGGGGGATCATATTACCCGTTTCTTCGAGCGTTATTCTACACATAGGAGGAACACAAATACCATTTGGGAAATTGAGATCGACTCCAGAGAAGAGTTTTTAAAACAAAAGATATTCAAAAATATGTTGTTTAGTATTTTCAGGGTATATACAAGGAACGTAATTCTATGGAAATCCACAATTAATTATGGTGCATTGAGGTATATCCTAATATGTTCTCAGTTGAAACTAATGTTTTTGTGGGTCATCATGTCACGTTGGATGATATTTCCATGGTTCTATGTTCATTCTCAAGGGATAAATTCCCCGGTCTAGACAGGTGGATGATTGAGATTTTCATACACTTTTTCGACATTATGGGCAACAATATTTTGAACATGGTGGAGGAGTTGCGACACACTGGATAGGTCACTAGGGTGATAAATTCAACTTTATTTCTCTCATATCGAAGTCCTCCCACCCTACTTCTTTCACTTATTTCCACCTGATATCTCTTTGCAGTATCACATATAAGTTGATTTATAAGAACATTGCTTTCAGATTAAAAGAGATGTTATTTTTTTATATTTCCATGAATTGATTTAGATTCTCCAAAATTGATAGATCTAGGATGGCTTTCTGATAGCACAATAATTAATACACTCTATTTGAATGAATAATAAATATGCACTGGTGCTGAAGCTGGATTTGCATAAAGCCTACGATTGCGTAGATTGGTATTTTTTGCAGATGATTCTTACCAATATTGTTTTATCCCTGGAAAATGTCAACTGGATTATGGTGTGTGTCTCATCGATTAATTTCACAGTTCTGATTAATGGAGTTCCATCAACATTATTCTAAGCTTTCAGAGGTGTCCAGCAAGGGTGCTCATTATCTCTGCAGTTATTTATCTTGGTTATTAATGGCATGAGAAGGAAAATTAGTGATGCTCGAGCTGGTGGATCTTTATGCAGTCTACAAGTAGCTAAAAGGGTCTTTGTTTATGGATGATATGCTTATTTTTGGATAGGTATTTTTGTCCTAATGGAATGCTTTACATTCTATTATATGTATATTTGAAGATGCATTGGGATTATATCCTAATTTCCGTAAATATATTTTGATTCATTACTCTAAAAATAATGAGGAGGTTGTTGAGATTGCTATACTTTTCGAGGTGGTTGTTTCTAGTCTTGATGCTAGCTTCACATACCTAGGCTTCAAGATGAAGCCAAACAAGTACCAGATTATGGATTGGCAATGGCTCTTGAATAAATTTCAGAAGCTTCTATCCCTTTGGTCTCATTGTTTGTTATCTATGGGGAGGAATATACATTCTCATAAAATAGGTTCTCCAACACATTCAGGTGTATTGGATGCACCCTTACATGTTACTGAGGAAGATCATCTAGAGGATCAAGGTCGTTCTTGCAAATTTCCTGTTTTCTGGGGCCAAGAGGGTCATAAATATCATTTTGTTAGTATGGATGTAATAAATCGGGGTAAGGAGTATGGTGGTTGGGGTTTATTGGATCTAAAGGTTTTTGGTTTGGATCTTCTGACCAAGAGTTTATGGAGATCACTAAATGGTAACGATATCTGACTGGACATCATAAAAGAGAAATATCTAAATGATATGTCATTGTTGGGCTAGTTCAGATGTGAGGATGTTGTTATGAGGAAAGGATAATACATTTGGAATGGATTTCAAAAATAAGGAGATGGCTTTTTAACAACATGAATTGGTCCTTTGGTAATGGAAGTAAGATCTTAGCCAAGTTTGACACTATCTGAGGTATGTTGGATAAACATATCTTCCTATGTGAGTTTTAGAAGCCCTGCATGCAAAGGGTATTTACTTCTTAGCACATACCTATGAGGGTTTTGATATTATGAATTTCCATAAAGGAAAGAAGGGACGAAGATTGTTCTTGAAGGTTTCCATGTTGTTAGGTGGGATCAATATATTTCTAATTTAAATATGACAAAAAAATTTATGGGTGGTAGTGAATATGTTTTGCGTTGGAATGGTTCTTTACAGGATCGGGATGTTGTGGTATCAAAATTATATAAATACATCTCTTGTACTATACAAGGTTCTATATATCAATGTTGGTATAAGGTGGTGTGGTGTTGGAAAATTCCCTTAAAGAATATTATTTATGGTTGGATTGCGTGGAAGAATCACATCCTCACTTTGGAAAATATTTGTAAAATATGTATCAATGGTCTGAGATGGTGTTATTTCTGTAGGGACTCGTAAGAGAATTCCCTTCATTTATTCCTACAGTGCCCCTTTGCCGTTGCGATGTGGCTAGAGGTTCTGGAGATTTTCCATTGTCTCCAGGTTGGGTCTTCTCCTCGTTAGAGGCATGCTTTAAATGTTGGTTTAGTAGGTGGGGGAGGCATAAGACATTACCCTTGTTCATCACCTAGGAATTATGGTAGGTGAGGAATGCAATAATTTTTGAAGGATTCCCTGTTGACATTGTTAGAATCTACAATAGCATACTGGTTCATTTCAATGAAGGAGATTGGATTAAAAATTGTTTAAGCAGCCCAAGATTCTTAAGAATTTCTATCTAGTTATGTATCCAGCAGGATATTGCTTCTCAACATGGGTGATGTGGTTGTGGGTTTGTGATTTTGGTCAACTCAAATATGCAGCTTCAGGTTTTTTGTTTTGGTGGAGGGGGCACAAATACTAGAGAAAATATTATATCTCTATGGGGGTTGTTACATATGGGTAAGAATCTCAATTTGGAGTGGATTTCCATGTATGGCGATTCCATGGTAATTATTGAATGGGCCTATGGAAGAGATAATCTATACTCCCCAAAATTGGAAAATTGGAAGTTACATGATTGAGAAGATAAAGAAATCTTTTACAAGCATTGCTTTTCAACATGTGTACAAGGACTTAAATTTCGTGGCAGGTGTGATGTCAAAGAAATGTTTGAATGTTTCTCTATGGGATTTTCACCATAGCTTTAGATATAATGGTGAGGTACAGGACGAAGACTCGTTGCCTATTTTCTATGATGGATTGTTTTTATTACTATTTTCTGAGTTTTTGATCTTAAGGATGGACGTTTCTGTAGTTTTTGTTGTAAATGAACTCTTATTTGAACATCTTGTTGGGTATTAGGCTTGCATAGTTAAGGTACTGAGGTCTAGAGGCATAGTTGCATATGATGATTATTATTTTTATATGTACTAGAATTTTCATATTAATGTGATTTCCAACGTTTTTTCTTTCCTAAAAAGGAAAAGAGAGAAAATAGTTTTATAATGTTTAATCTTATTATCGCTATAAGTTGAGTTATCAGAGGTGCTTCTTAGTATCTCATTAGAGGTATTTCTAATGTATTTGTTTTTTTTTATGACATTCCAGGTCATGGATTGAGTTTGAAAGATGATCTTTTCCTCTAATATATAATTTTTTAGAATAATTTTTTAAGCAGAAAGATAGATTCAAAGTAAAATTTTCATATCAATTATTGATTTATTTTTTTTTCATATCATAATTAAGCAACCCTTGTAACATCTTGAGAAAATGGGAAGCTTTTTGTTTTCAAGGAGAACTAGATTGCCTGTATTGTGCATAGTAGTTTACTAGTTTCCCAAAGCACCAAATCTATAAATTAAAGTTACCTTGATGACGTAGAGATCATAGTGTAGTTCATCAACCTCATTTATTTCAACCTTATGAATTCTAGTTCCATTTAAATCTTTTAAATCAAAATGTATTGATCGTAATGTGTGTCGTTGTTGCATCAAGTTTGGTTTTTACACACCCAATGTCTCCACCAACTAGCCTTAATTAATTAATTGAACTCTACATCCACATGATTGGTTCTTCTAATTTTTTTAGAAATACATGCTTACCATTTTCTAAGTGTCCTTTTTCTATTACACAATTAGATATCTCTACTAAATTATAGGCCCCATAATAAGTCCAAGGCCAATGAAAGCCTCCAACCCCCATGGTTTGATCTTATACGTGCTATAGTTCACCCCATCATTCATATCTTTACTGAGCACATCTTTAATGGTTTTCATTTTCATTTAATACATGACACAAATTCACAACCTGTGGCATTTATTTCAAAAAGGGTACCCTTAAACTTATCCATTTCCCGATGCATTTAGGGAAAAACCTTTCATCCCTATCGAATAAGACAAAGGATATGGATTTTCTTTTAGGTAAACCATATAGCTTCCTTGAAATACAAAGGTTCATTGTGGTGTTTGAGAGTGAAGAGGATAGGGAAGGATGCTTCCTTTTGTTATCCATATTCATTTTAAGTTAATATCATACTTATAACAATCATAGTTTTCCTTCTTCTCTTGAGAGATAATGGATTATACTCAAATTAAATTTAATCATATTAAATGCAAGATATGACCATGACAATGAAGATCGAATACAACATTAAGAAGCTTTAATGAACCTTGACTAACATGACAACCATTATAACCATTATAATGCAATCATTATAACCATACAAAATGATTAAAATAATAAAAACTACTCAACTTCTCAAAATAAAATTGTAATAAAATGAAATCAAAATTATATTTTTAAAAACCAATCACTTAAAATAACATTGAAGAAGATTCTCCTTAAAAATGAAACACCCTTAAAAAATACATTAACTAAAAAATATCCTTAGAGAAAGTGCTTCTTAAACATGAAACACCTTTTAAAATATAAACAAGACTCACGAAAACTTTCCCATGCAATTTGGGATACATTATGGATAAATATTGAAACATTAATAAATGTTGAAGAGACTAACAAACACCTACTAATTTAGAAACAATGAAGGAGCAAATTGTGTGTGTATGAAACATATGTATGGAATTTTTCTTCAATTTAAGTCACAATCTAAAATCAATAAAAATCTTATAATCAATGATGTGCTCAACTACAAGTGTGTAGAAATGAATGTAAAGGTGAGAAGCTATCATCAATTTTCATGACTCTATAAAAATCTAATTGACTCTAAAAGTTTATTGTACAATCTAGTTTGAGGGGATGTGTAACTCCGTCGATCACTCTATCAAATTGACAAGTGTATCTTTAAAATAAAAATAAATTATGCTTTAAATAGAAAAATAATATCCATTATAATAATAAAAAATTATATATATATCATGAAAAAAAATCTATAGTTAAAATATTTATTTGATTTTATATAACATTCAAAAATATAATTTAAACAACAAAAAAATATACATTATAATTACACTTCAAAAACATTTATGAGAAATTTGATCTCACTAACTCATAAAATCTGTATTTAAAATAGATATATACTAATTTTAAATCAATCTCGCTCGTCCAATCTGATCAAATCAATCATGTGTCGGTGAACATTGAATTTCGTTGGATTTTCTCCATTACCCTCCAATTATGTCATCCTTAATTTTCTCATCGTAGTCATCCTTAATTTTCTCATCGTAGTGGGAATATGGAGGCGCGTCGTGTTGTTTTGTTGGTGGGACAGTAGGCACTGGGTCGGTTCTCACTCGGATCAAGCGACGCAAAACTATCTGAGATACAATAGATCAGATCCCACACTAAAATTCAACCAGCTGTTGACATGGCCGAGTTGGTCTAAGGCGCCAGATTAAGGTTCTGGTCCGAAAGGGCGTGGGTTCAAATCCCACTGTCAACACATGTTGCAGGTCAGGATGGCCAAGTTGTCTAACACGCCAATTGCCAAGTTGTCTAATACTGAACTTTTATTCCAGATTCACATGCAATCTGTCCGATACTTTTCTTCTATACTGGCTGGCTTCATATTTGGTGGTACGAGTTCAATTCTCGATATGCCACCGAATCTCATTCTGTTCGGTGTACCCACGAACGTGGGTTCAAATTCCACATCTGACATTTTCTCTGCTATGCTTTTGTTCGGTGTTATTTTCGGTGTTCGGCTTCTTTTGTTGGAGGCGCGTCGTGTTGTTTTGTTGGTGGGACGGTAGGCACTGGTTCGGTTCTCACTCGGATACAGCGATGCAAGTGGTAAAACTATCTGAGAGACAATAGAGAAGATTCCGTACCAAAATTTCAACCAGCAGTTGAGATGCCCGAGTTGGTCTAAGGCGCCAGATTAAGGTTCTGGTCCGAAAGGGCGTGGGTTCAAATCCCACTCTCAACACATGTTGCAAGTCAGGATGGCCGAGTGGTCTAAGGCGCCAGACTCAAGTTCTGGTCCTCGATTGAGGGCGTGGGTTCAAATCCCACTTCTGACACTTTCAAATTTTGTTGCAGATTCACATGCAATCTGTCCGATACTTTTCTTCCATGCTAACTGGTTTCACATTTCGATAAGCCACCGAACTTCTTATTATGTTCAGTGTTATTGCAGGGTTATGTTCAGTGTTATTGCAGGGCTACAGTGCATCTGAGGGCATTTGGTCTAGTGGTATGATTCTCGCTTAGGGTGCGAGAGGTCCTGAGTTCAATTCTCGGAATGCCCCCATATCCTTGATAAGGAATTTAACAGGTTGGTGGGGTTTTCAGTTTTGAATCTTCCAAAGAGATGAATACAGTAATATTTCAGATGATGAATGGCGCTGGTCGTAACAACTGCAGAATGACTCCAAAGAGATCATTTTTTTTTCTCTTCGGAAAGCAGGGTCTTGGGTTATGGAAACACAAATCTCCGAGTTCAATCTGCATTGGAATTTTAGAATATCAAGTCTCTCGTGCCCACAATATTCGAATCAAAAGTCTCTAATGGCAATTAGGGTTTGCATCAAACTTGTTGGGGTATCCTTGAGTTCAATCTGCATTGGAATTTTAGAATATCAAGTCTCTTGTGCCCACAATATTCGAATCAAAAGTCTCTAATGGCAATTAGGGTTTGCATCAAACTTGTTGGGGTATCCTTGAGTGGGAGGCTTTTAGTTTGGCACAACTTCGCCTGGCTGAGATGCTCGTCATATATAGCCTTCATAGAGCTCTGTTATAACATGTTGTTGCCAATTAAATAGAGCATGAGCTTTGTCCAATCTATATAATCGTCTCAATTTGGTACCAAACTAGTATTTGTCTCACCATCTTTTAATGAAGGCAATGCAAAGTGTAAAGAAGGAATGCTTCATTTCAGAGGTAACAAATTATTAGAAAATGTAGTGAGAACTATTTCTTTTTTCCGAAGATTTCACTATTATTTTTCACTATCAAATAGACTAATAGAGATTTCAAATATTTAGGCAGAAAAAAAAGGGAAAATACTTTCAAAAGAAGAAAATGTTGTCTTTGATTCAAAGGATTTAAAGGCATCTAACACAATAAAAATGCATGAAGCCATGGGAAAAATATAGAATATGTCATCACTGAGCATGAGGAATAACTTGAGAGGTTAAGAGAAGAGGGTTGTTGAATTGGAAAATGTTTTGAATTCCAAACCCCTATTACAACATCTTCTTACTATTAGGTACCTAAGGAAATCTATGAAGGCTCTTCAAAATGGACTACTAAGGTGAGGGTGACTCGGTGATTATTATTACGAATAAGGAAAATTGTGAAAGGAAATGTGGAGGATTTAATGGTTTTTTTATTTGATTTATAGGAAACAATCAATAAAGCTTCTACTCTAGCTAAAAAAATACTTGTGCTTAAGTAATCCATAAATTATAAACTAAAATAAGATGCAAGTCAATGATAACTTTTTAGAAACATTTATTAGATGTCTAAAGACTAGAGGAATTTAAAATAAAATATCCATTTTGATAACAAATTAATGGAAATAAGAAAAGATGGGATGAAAAAACCATAAGACTCTATCTAATAATTGAATCTTGTGATAATATTGAGTGTAGAAGGTTTTAAGATTTCTTCATTGAAATTAAGAGTATGAAAGGTTTGGAAGGACTACCACTTGTCCAAGATACAAAGATGTGTCAACCAAAAAGGGAGTAGAATTAACATGCTTCTCTTGCAAACCTTCAGGTATTTTCTTGAGCCACACAATCTCCTTTGTTTCTTCTACAACAACCACATGTTCTTCCTCTACTATGGAATCTATTGGAATTGATTGCTTGAATGATCTCTAGGAGAAAACCACTGATCCAAAGCTCATGAGATAGCTTGAGGTTAACACTCCATTTTCATATCCCCGTCAAAGTTTGAATCAAGATATACAATTAGGTTTAATTCGACCTTAGAATACTTGAGTCCAAAATATTGAGTTCCTTCACTTATCTTATAACTCTTTTTGCAGTAAACCAATGTTTTTCACAAGGTTTTTGCTTGAACCTAGAAAGAATACCAATAATGAATGAAATATCACTATCTAGTTGGTTGCATCCTCAAATTCATTCATTTGTTTTGATGTGAGCTTCAAATTTTGTTCCATTAGAGTTAAAAGAGTGTTACACTTAGCTATGTTGAAACTTCAACAATTATGCAATGTACTTCTTTTTGGAGATGAATATGTACTTTGTATTTTGAGTCAAGGATTTTGAATTTTGTTGCATGTCTTGTTTCTTCCTTAGTAATTATAATTTTCCTTATGTACACCACTTTTTTTTATCATTATATGCTAAGCATTTTCTACCATTATTTATTATAATTATAGAGATAGGAGCGATAACAGATTATAATTGTGCCTCTTGGAATCACATCATGATTGTGACAACCCTTCTTGTTACCCCTCTTGTAAAAATCACTATGACTTGTAATTCACATAAATAATGCAGAAATACAAATAATGACTAGGCTTGAGGAATGGGTATTCGTTCAGAGGTTTGAGGAGGAGGAGTTAATTGGGAAGTGATTAAACCCAAGCCACTTCATTTGTTTTACCACATATCTCCCTAATGGATTAAATGGTCTATTGGTGCAAGCATTGAAGTTGTGTATGGGAATCTTGCAGTAAAGGAAAAGGCCCATGCAACCTCCCTATCTCAAGGGACATGTTGGGAGAGTCAATGCGCAAGAGAAAAAGAGACCAATGGGATGAAAAATAGGAGAGAGGTGTGTGAAAACATACAAACGGAGGGAGGCAGATAGAAAGCACAAGAGAGCTTGTAGAAGGAAGAGTATGCATAGGAGAGGGAGCACACAAAGGAGTGTGGCATGAAGTGAAGACAAGATAAGAGAAGGTGGAGACATTGCGTGCTCTAGATTCCTATAGTGTTTAGCAGGTGGAGACACTTTATGCTTTGGATTCCTGTAATGTTTAGCAGGTGGAGGCACTCTGTGATCTATATTATTGTAATGCTTACGAGGTGGACGCAATGTGTGCTTTGGATTCCTATAATGCTTTTTAGGTGGAGGAAATATGTGCTCTGGATTCCTTAGCAGGTGGAGACACTGTGTTCTCTCGATTCATGTAGTCCTTAGAAGGTGGAGACACTGTGTTCTCTCGATTCATGTAGTCCTTAGAAGGTGGAGACACTATGGGCTATGGATCCCTATAGTGCTTAGCAGGTGGAGAGGTTGTGTACTATGTATTATTGCAGTGCTTAGTAGGTGGAGACAATGTGTTCTCTATATTCCTATGTGATTTGGTTGACTGGTATTGGCGTGAATTCCCTTGAGCACTTAACTCCTCAGACTTTGAATCCATCTCAAGGGTGATTAGTTACAAGAAATATTTCAATGTAGTTGCCTTATGGTTAGGTGGGATTTGAAGTCCCTCCCTCATTTTCTAGTAATACAAGCTATATAAATAAGTGTATTTTCTTACATATGGTTGCACTATGAATGATGAATAACATTTGATACATGTGATAGAAATGAATGTGTCAACATTGGAGCAATGTGATATTTCTGTTTTTCTAGAATGAGATGCGTATGTGAATGTTTCTTGAGCTACGAGGGTCCTGGAGGCATCTCAGATTGTTGATATGTTTATAAAGGGTAAATGTATTTTCATGGTCATGAATGATTGATTGATGCACTTAGGTAGATTGTTGTTGTGTGTGAAAATTCATTGTCTAATATGTTACGAGTTCCATGGATATTTGTTTGTTTAAAACTGTTGTTTGTCTATTTTGGTAAAGGGACAAGAATGTTCAAATGTATGATATATCAATGGATATGATAGTGTTGTTTGGGATCCATCCTATGGTTTAATATAATGATGTTGTGTTTGAATTTATAGAGCAGTATTAACTATGGCTTAACTTGTTTGAGTACCTGATAATAGGTTGGTTAATAGATCCATGAATTGTATTATGGTTATGTATAATATTTGGAATGTTCGGTATTGGATGAGGGTTTCATCCCTGTATAATTGGTGTTTTGAGAAATGCCAAGCTTCAAGGATAACTATGGCTAAGTCCCTTGAAGTTTTCAGAAATTATAAGTCTAAGTGTTGTAAAAGTTGGATTATGTATTTGAGGTCAGATGAGACATTGACAGATCTCGTATCCTGGACTAGATAAGTTATTGCAAAATTTGGCTTCTGGGGCCAGATGTGTTTTTAAGGTTTGAAATATATGTGCATCTAGAAATACAAAATGGATGGATACTTAAAAGGTTTGGTAGATGTATCTGGGATTTGGGTAATCTGGGAGATTGCACATAATGAAAAATATTTGTGGGGTTGGATATGCATTGAAATGGATTTACTACTTCGTGGATGTATCTGAGGTGGGGCCAGGTGTGGTGAATTATTTTCATGGGGCTGAATTTACTACCTCGTGGATGTATCCTGACATGGTGGAATATTTTTGTGGAGTCAGATTTACTGCCTTGTGGTGGGGCTTGACATGGTTGAATAATTGTGTGAGGACTAGTATCCTTTGGAGATGTTGCATTCCGAAGCTTTAGGGGTTCGGGGAAGAATTCCAAAGTGAAAAATCCTATGGATTTCCCATTAAAACTAGATCTATAATGTGAAATCATTGATTTGCATGAAGGGTTTAGAACTTGTGAAACCTATGAATTAAGATGAGGTGGAAAGTGCCATGAAGACACAACTATGGCCATGCAGGTGCCACATGGATTCGTGAGTGATGTGTACTATTAAAGGTGACATGGAAAATCCATGTAGGTGCCATGTAGGTGCCATGTGGAAGTGTCATGATGATGTGGCAAGAGTTATTTGACTAAACTTCAAATGGGCATAGATTTCAATCTAAGAGTTGGATTGAGATAAACTGATATTGTCGAAAAACTCTCGAAAAGTCAAACACAGTGGTGTAAAATATTGTGAGTTTCAATGAAGTTGGAGTAATAGGAAGCTTGTAGCCCCATCTTGATGATAGACCTTGAGGGCCAGCTTCATTATAAAGTAACAACTTGGCATAACTTGAGAAGGTACAAGGGGGTGGGAGGGAGCATTACATAGTGGTATCAATTCACCTAGGTTCAACACTTAGATTGAATGGGACTAGGAGGACAAGTTTAGAGCTATGATAAAAAGTGTAATATCATAACAAGACTTCAATATTAGACCCTTAGGAACACAAAATTTGTTTCCATTGCCACACGGTATAAACCACATATTGTGATTTTTAAAGGATGATTGTTTTCTATGTGAAAATGTGTGTTGATTGTAGAATTTTGACTTGTGTGTAGAAGTATAAACATCGGAAAAATAAATCACACACAACATTTAAAAAATGAAGACATCAATTTTAACATGGTTCACCCAACCAATCTGGGCTACATCCACCAAACAGAGGTATCGACAATTTTATTCATCAACAGGAGATTACAATAGCAGATTTGCACATCTACACTTCCCCTCACACCTCACATCTCATATATTTTTCCTCTACAGGCTTACAATTTATAGATGAGAGAAGAAACTAAATAATTAATTCTATCACAACAAAATAGGATAAAATATCTCCTCATTGTGATTTGATGCAATCAGTTTAGGAACAAATCCTATTGTTGGCATTTATCCAAGAGATTTTAGCCAGCAAAATCTCAACAATCTCCACCTTGACAACAATTAGCCGGATACCTCGTTCTTGTTTAATTTTCATTTTCTCTGCAAGCCAAGAGAAGCCAGACACCATCGTAGCTTCTCTAATAAAACTAGTTTCGTGAACATGGATGCACAATTTTCCTTTGTATGCACTTTTTCAAGAGAGACTCCCTGTTCAGTGATAACCTGTCTTACAAAATGGTACTTTATATGTATATTCTTTCATTTACTATGATAGGCTGGATTTTTAGCCAAGTGAATTGCACTTTGACTATCACAAAATAACTTAATGTTGTCTTGCAACCTACCAAACTCTTTCAACCAAACCGCTTCTTTGCAAGCATGTGAAGCAGCTATGTATTCTGATTCTGTAGTGGATAAAGCAACAATGTTCTGTAGCTTTTACATCCAGCTAATAGCTCCACCTGCAAGAGTAAAGACATATCCTGACATTGACCTTATCTTATCCAGATCACCTGCAAAATCAAAATCAACATAACCGCAAACAAATTCACTACTTCTGTCATAAGTGATACAATAATCACTTGTGCCTCTCAAATACCGAAGCACCCATTTCACTGCTACCCAGTGTTCTTTCCCTGGACTTGCCATATACCTACTGACAACCCCAACTTCATGTGAAATATCTGGTCGTGTACAGACCATCGCATACATCAAAGTTCCTACTGCATTAACATAAGGTATTCGAGACATATATTCATTTTCTTCATTTTTATTAGGACATAAACTTGAAGAAAGCTTAAAATGGGAAGCTAAAGGGACTGAAACTGGTTTCACATTGTTCATATGAAACCTTAAGAGTATTTTCTCAATATACTTCTCTTGTGATAACCACAACTTACCATTGCTTCTGTCTCTGAAAATTTCCATGCCCAAAATCTGCCTTGCTGCTCCTGGATCTTTCATATCAAACGTCCTAGCCATCTGAGCTTTTAACCTGTTGATCTCAATTATGATTTTTCTTGCTAAAATCATATCGTCAACATATAACTCTAAGATAATGAATATGCCATTACTTAATTTCTTAAAGTAAACACAATTATCATATTCACTTTTTATATAATTTTGGCTCATCATGAAAGAATCAAATTTATTGTACCATTGTCGAGGCGACTGCTTCAGACCATACAATGATTTCTTGAGCCTGCAGACAAATTTCTTGTTCCGATTTTGAACAAACCCTTCAAGTTGTTCCATATAAATCTCTTCATCTAGATCTCCATGTAAAAATGCAGTCTTAACATCTAGTTTTTGTAATTCTAAATCAAGTAAAGAAACTAATGCTAAGACAATCCAAATTGAAAAAATTTTAACAACTGGTGAAAATATCTCATGAAATTCAATTCCTGATTTATGAGAAAAACATTTTGTGACCAACCTCGTTTTGTACCTGTCTTCTTTATCATCAACACCCCTTTTCAATTTGTAAACCCATTTACATCCCATAATTTTTCTGTCTTTAGGAAGTTCCACCAGATCCCATGTGGCATTCTTGTCTAATGCCTTTATCTCATCCTTCATAGCTTCTTTCCACTTATCACTGTTAGAACCTTCTACAGCTTCCTGATAGCATAAAGGTTCATCATCATTAGAGGTAAAAGCAACTGAAGTAACATAATCATCATACCTTTTAGGAGGATGTCTGATTCTCGTGGACCTCCTTAAAGATGTTTCTGGTTCTTCCAAAATTTGTTGATTATTATCTTTAGGAACTTTTTCATGATCTGCATCTAAAACTTGTTCATCTTGACTATCATCAGTATTTGAACTGGTTTCAAACTGAATATATTGAAACTTACGTACATTTTCCTGTTTCAATTTATTATCTACATCTGGATTATGAAGTGAAGATTCATTGAATTTAACATCTCTGTTAATGATGATCTTGTGAGTAGTAGGATCCCACAACCTGTATCCCTTAATCCCATCACCATATCCAACAAAGATATATATTTTTGATTTAGGATCTAATTTAGAACGCTGATGTTTCGGAATTAGAGCATATGCATCACAACCAAAAACGTTCAGTTTAGAATAATCACAAGGATGACCTTTCCATACCTCTTGAGGAATTTTGCATCCTATTGCAGTTGATGGTGATCGATTTATAAAATAGCAAGCCGTAGATACTACTTCTGTCCATAATTCCTTTTGCAAATTGGCGTTACTAAGCATACTTCTTGCTCTTTCTAAGAGAGTCATGTTCATGCGTTAAACAAATCCATTTTGTTGAGGAGTATAAGCAGTAGTTCTATGTCTTTCAATCCCAACTTCCTTGCAATAATTATCAAATGCCTTTGAAGTATACTCACCACCATTGTCAGTTCTAAAACATTTAATGGTTCTTCCAGTGATATTTTCTACTAATGCTCTAAACTGCTTGAAAACTGTGAATACATCAGACTTTCTTTTTAACATGTAGACCCATACTTTTCTAGAGAAATCATCTATAAAAGATACAAAATATGATGATCCTCCATATGAGGTTGTAGGAGATGTACTCCAAACATCAGAATGGATATAATCAAGGATTCCTTTACTAGTATGTTTTCCAGTTTTAAATTTCTGCTTGCTTTGTTTCCCATATATACAATGTTTGCAGAAATCTAACTTAAAATACTTTAAACTAGGAAGTAACATACGATCAAATAAAATTTTTAATCCTCTTTCGCTCATATGGCCCAATCGTTGATGCCATAGTCGAATAGAATCACTGTCATTTTTAGATACAGTAGAAGCATGATATGACTTTGTTCTTCCTTCTAACTGAAAAATATTTCCAACCTTCTTTGCTTTCATTACTAATAGGATTCCTTTGTAAATTTTTATTACTCCACCTTGAATAAAAGTTTTATATCCATTTGTGTCTAACACTCCTAGAGAAATAAGATTTTTTCTGAGTTCAGGCACATGTCTTACATCAGTTAAGATTTTATCTGTCCCATCAAACATTTTAATCTGGATGCTTCCAATTCCCACAACATTATGAGAAATCATTACCCATGTAAACAACTCCATCATTGATTAATTTATAAGATTTAAACCACTCTTTATGAATGCACATGTGATTGGATGCACCGAAATATAATAGCCAATGTTGATCATGATTTAACAAATTAACTGATAGAACTTCATCACTTATACCTGAACCGAATGCCGAACCTGAACCTGTATCTGTCGTGTTTGCCTCTTTATTTTTTGTTGAAGAGTCTCCTTTGGATTTTTGCTATCTCTTCCAACAGTCCTTCTTCAAATGTCTCAATTTTCCGCAAAACCAGCATTTTAGCTTACTCTTCTTCCCTTTCGATTTTGGCCGAGAGTTGTTTTTCTGACTGAAGCGTTTTTCTTTAGAACGACCTCTAACCATCATTGCTTCTGATGTAGAGGTTTCTAAATTTGATCTTTTTATGGTTTCTTCAGACAACATAGCTCCAACAACATCATCAAATTCAAGGGTTTCTAATGAACTAAGACTTATAGAAGTAACAAAATGATCCCATGACTCAGGCAACGAGCATAATAAAGTTACAACTTTATCTTCTGAATTAAATTTTACTTCTATGCTATCTAACTACACCAAGAGAGTATTAAAGGTATTCAAATGATCAGTTATTGGTGTACCTTCCTTCATGCGCAAGTTGTACAACTGTCTTTTCAGAAGAATCCTGTTGGTTAAGGATTTAGTCATGTACAATTTTTCTAGCTTTGTTCATAGACCAGTGGTTGTCATCTCAGATACGATGTTAAATAAAACATCATCCACCAAACACAATCATATGCCGCTCAGTGCTCTATCATCGATGTCACTCCATTCGTCATCTGTCATGGCGAAAGGTTGTTTGGATTTTCCAAAAAGTGCCTTCGCCACACCTTGTTGTACGAGTAAATCGTGCATCTTGACTTTCCAGATCTCGAAGTTATTTCTCCCATTAAACTTATCGATCTCAAACCGAGCACTTTGATTTTTTTCCATAGTTAAATTTTCCTTCTTCTCTATGGATCCTTAATTTCCTTTTAAATCAAATTAACAATTTGATAAAAAAATTCCCCTTTTTAAACATGCAAGTAATAATAATAATTGGATACCATTTCCACGCTTCTTAAATTTGCACGATTGATTTGCAGTGGATCAAATTCAAAAAACTGAATATCGGATTTTCACTTACCTCACTCCTTCCGATTTCAAGCTCCACCTTACTCTTTAGACCCAATTTGTTCCAAAAAAATTGTTCCTATTGGATTGTTTGGCAAGCTCACAATAGTCACTCTAATTCAATTCAACGCACTATTATGCCATCATAAAACATATGCCATACCCATCATGATTTTAAAAAATGGCATTCATATACCATATCTCCAAGGTTCTCAACCCTTGTAAGAAAACCCAATGCATAAATTTTTCAACGCACATAAGAATTTAACGGAGGAATACCATTTCCAGCATATTATACATTCAATGCAGAAACATCTTTAACTCACATTCAAAGAATTCCTCCAGCATTCACGTGTAATACATCCATCAAGTCACACATAGTGGATCTGCAACTACAACACTCTCAGACGACAACTCTCGGACTGGCACCCACTTGACGACAGCTTACAGTCTTCACAACTTGGCATCTCACGACTTACGAAGCTTACGAATTTTACGCTTAGCTCTGATACCAATTGTAGAAGTATACACAGCGGAAAAATAAATCACACACAACATTTAAAAAATGAAGACATCAATTTTAACGTGGTTCACCCAACCAATCTGGGCTACATCCACCAAACAGAGGTATCAGAAATCTTATTCATCAACAGGTTATTACAACAGCAGATTTGCACATCTGCACTTCCCCTCACACCTCACATCTCATATATTTTTCCTCTACAGGCTTAAAATTTATAGATGAGAGAAGAAACTGAATAATTAATTCTATCACAACAAAATAGGATAGAATATCTCCTCATCAGGATTT
This sequence comes from Pinus albicaulis, assembly GCA_034641835.2. NCBI lineage: Eukaryota > Viridiplantae > Streptophyta > Pinopsida > Pinales > Pinaceae > Pinus > Pinus albicaulis. Next base: position 234,973,162 of record CM076584.1, on the reverse strand, counting down.
GATGCAATAAGTTTAGGAACAAATCCTATTGCTGGCATTTATCCAAGAGATTTTAGCCAGCAAAATCTCAACATTGTGATTGTCTGTTGTATGCATATATGAGTTGAATCATATTAAAATTGTGAAATGGCAGGAATGGATGGCATGGTAGATTTTGATATGTTTGTTTTCTAACTATCACACTAACTTGAGAATTGATGTTTCAAATAACCTCACATCAAAATTCTTATTGCAAATATGTCAAGGTGATGGGTAAATATGTTTATTGTATTTTTTTATTGGTTAATAATTATGTATGTGTAACAACGCATAAGAAAACACCAAGGAACAACAAGAGAGTAAAGGGATGAGTAGAATAATGGTGCAGAAGGCAAAAAAACTCTGACAAGGCATAAGCAGGAAAGTGGAGATACAGTCAGAGGAGGAACTAGACTAAGTACTCTGGAGAGAAAAACATACAGTCGTGAGAAAATATCCAGTGTTTCAATTAAGGACATTATCAACTTAAAACAAAATAGAAATATTTGATTCCAGAAGAATTTATGAAGGAAAAACATCCTACATGTGATGGAGAGGTGAAGAAGTTTCAGGAAGTAGAAGCATGGTTATTGGGGGAGAAGAATTATTTTAGGGTGTGTGATTACTCTGAGAATAGAAAGGAAAGAGTAACCATTTTCATCTTGAAAAAGGTAAGGCTGATATCTAGTGGGAAGACTTGAGGAATGCCAAGGAAAAAGGATATTTCTTGGAGGTGATTTGAGAGATATTTCTAAGAGAAGTACCTATATGAAAGGTATTGTGATAACAAGATCAAATAATTCCATGAGAAAAAATTATGGAAATTAACAGTTGATGAGTACACCAACATATTCTTAGAGTTGTTGAGGTATGCGCCTTACATCAAGGATGAGAAAGTAAAGATCCAGAGGTATCTCAGTGGATTTCCACGGCTTTATAGGGATAGAATAGAGTTTGATAAGCCAAAAAACTTGGAGAACACCATATGAAATATGAAGTATTGCTATGAGCAATCCAAGCATGAGACTAAGTTCCAAACTAATTGGAAAGAAAGAGGTAGCTTTAGAGGAAAAGGGTAGAAAGATGCAAGACATTAGCTAGGAGAAGGGAATTTAAAGTTTACCACTCCTGTCAAGGGTGAGTTTTAGAAAAAGTCTACCACTAGATATATTTGTCTTGGCTACAGAGTTAACATTTAGTGCAACATATCATCCTCAAATGGACAGATAGAAAGAAACAATAAAAATGGTGCTAGAATACATTCTAAGAATGTATGTCATGCATAAACCCAAGAGGTGGAAAGGGTTTCCACCTTTGGTAGATTTTTATTAAAACAATGGGTACCGAGAATCATTGAAGATGAGTCCTTTTGAGGCTTTATAGGGAACAAAATGTAATACACTGATCAACTGGAATGATCAAGTGAACAAGGTGGTTCTTGGACATGATATGCTAAAGGAAATGGAATAGGAAGTAGTTGTTATTTGGTAAAAATTCAAAATAGCTTAAGAAATACAAAAGAGATATGAAAATCAATAAAGAATGCACAAGAAATTCCAAGTGGAGGAACATGTTTACATATTCATCAGAACAAGGAATATTTCACTGAGAGTAAGTTCTTGTGCCAAGTTAGAACCAAGATTTCGTGGATTATTTCAGATCTTAGAAAGAGTGGCGCTAGTTGCTTACATACTAGACTTTCCACCAATAGTGAAAGCACGTGATGTTTTCCATATTTCTTCACTTAAAAAGTATGTGTAACAAACCTGGTTAAAAATCCATGTAAAAATATATAAGACCACGGTGATGGGACACATATTCCAAGTTTAATAGTCACTACTACATTTGGGGGAAATTCCGACAATTGGGTCTGACGCTTTTGACCAAATGTCGGAAATTTCCCCAAATTTTTTCAATCTGGCTCAAAACCGTCGCTATACCAACGTTTATATAAAAGTGTCGCAATACCGACACTTATACAAAGTGTCGCAATTGCGACATTTGGAGGAAGACGTCGCAATTGCGACACTATGCCCCAAAGCGTCACTATTGCGACGGCTGCCTCCAAACGTCGCAAGTGTGACACAATGTCTAAGTGTCGCAATTGTGACGTTTGGAAGCATCCATCACAATAGCAACGCTTTTTCCACCGTCGGTATAACGACACTTATATGCGCGCTACATAAAAATACGAAACTTATATGCGCGCTACATAAAAATGAATTTATTAAAAATACGAAACTTATATCCGTCGCGATAGCTACATTAACGTCTGATATCACGCGCGCATTCGCCCTCCGCTCTTGCAGAACAGCATTCGCCCTCAGAATTCACCCTCAGCTCTTGCAGAACAACATTTTCCCTCAGCATTCGCCCTCAACTCTTGCAGAATAGCATTCGCCCTCAGCTCTTGCAGAACAGCGTTCGCCCTCAGCATTCGCCCTCAACTCTTGCAAAATATCATTCGCCCTCAGCATTCGCCCTGAGATCTTGCAGAACAACATTCGGCCTCAGCATTCGCCCTGAGCTCTTGCAGAACAAAATTCGCCTTCATTCGCCCTCAGCGTTCGCCCTCGGCTCTTGCAGAACAGCATTCACCCTCAGCTCTTGCAAAATGGTAAGTTCTTACTGCAGGCCCTTCCTCCTATAGTAGGGTTGACTCTATTTGGGTTTTTTTGGTCAATTAAATTGGATTGTGTTAGGCTGTAGGGTTCTCTCTAGATGTCAAGAATCAAGATTCAATACCCTCTATTATCTTCATCACCCAATACAAGATTTAAATTTTCCCAAAGAAACGCTTATTAATTTGGCAGCCATTATTTCTCCCTGCTTTAAAAACCCTACATTTAAATGAAAACAAGCATTGCATTTTAACTACAAAAATCTATTAGTGTTCGCCCCCAGCATTCGCATCAGAATTTTTCCCCGCATTCGCCGCCCTTGTAGAACAGCATTTGCCCCCACATTCGCTCTCAACTCTCGCAGAATAGCATTCCGCCCTTCGCATTTTTCCTCAAAGTTCAAGTAGGAACAAGATTCGCCCTCGCATTCGCCCGAGCTCTGCGTGCACGCATTCGCCCCGCATTCGCACTCGTTCGCCCCCGCCCTCTTGAACAACATTCACCCTCAACTCTTACAAAATGGTAAGTTCTTACTGCAGGCCCTTCCTCCTATAGTAGGGTTGACTCTATTTGGGTTTTTTTGGTCAATTCCACTGGATTGTGTTAGGTTGTAGGGTTCTCTCTAGATGTCAAGAATCAAGATTCAATACCCTCTATTATCTTCATCACCCAATACAAGATTTAAATTTTTCCCAAAGAAACGCTTATTAATTTGGCAACTAATTTCCCGCTTAAAAACCTATATAAAAATGAAAACAAGCATTGCATTTCAAATACAAAATATATTAGTAACCAAATGTACATGTCTCATCACTTGTGTAGGGCATCTCTTTTCCACTTTCACATTATCCAAGAATGTGTGCAGACAGCTTCATATTTTTTGTGATTTAGATTATCTTGAAAAAGGAAAGGTAAATTATTCCCATGGAAAAAAGAAGGCTCTTTACTAATTACCGGGAAATGGTACAAAAAAGTTCCATTTCTACCCGAAACTCCTATGAAACAGGAACCAAATAAAGGCCATGTCCTCAATGTACATCATTTGGCTTTGAAAATGGCCATTGCGCCATGTTGTTTCTTATATTACATCACGATAGTTTCTTAGGTCATTTCTTGTTTCGTGAGATGAAAAACAACCAAAGAAATCATGAAGATCCTTTCAAGAAATAAACGACCATTTCTCAATCATATCTCAAATATTTTTTATTTTATTCAATGGTTGCTTACTTTGAGAGAAATTTGACACTTTTATAAGGAATATAACATAAAAACACAAAATGGGAAGGAATTGATGAGGTAGATGTGCTTTAGTTGCTGTGAATTAAGAATTGATAATACACGATGCATGTTCTATACTACAAACTAGATTCCTTCCTGGAGTTAGGACACAGAGTATTTGAATCAAAAAGTTGTAGTTTCTAACTTCTTGTATTGGTTTATCAATATCTTGAAATCTCGACATTGCATGTCTTCATTGCTTCATGTTTGAATAATTTGAATCATATTGTACAATAGGAAATTAGGAATTATGATTATTATTACTTTATGGATCTGTTAAGTTACTTTTAAGTTTGCATGGTTTAGTGTGAAATCATTCTAGTGTGCCCCTAGGCCCAGGTGAAGGAATGCCAAGGACTGAGAACCCTAGTTTTTAAATGGTATTGTTTCTTATACCCAAAATCTCCTCAACATCACTTCTTATTAGTTCTTAACAATAGTGTTGTAAAAAATTTGAGAATTGATATAGCAAAATCTCGCACTTCTCAAGATATAGTCCTAAAGTTAAAGTGTGATACCATGTGTAATTCAATAGCCCCATTGTCACCTCACCAACCTCCTTTCACTTCGGGCTAGCTCTCCTCCCACTCAAGGGGGGTCCTCCCTAGTAGATGTTAGGGATCTAATGGCCTAACCAAACCAAGTAAAGAGCCCCCTAACTCTCTATGTTTACTACTATCAATCAAAATATTGAACAATAGGGTCAGACATGTATCCTCAAGATAAAATTGCCGTGGTATTTCGGGTAATTTCAAAGGGAAAGTCCCCAAACACATATAATCAAGGAATTATAACATGATTTCAAACATTAAATATCAACAAAATCATTTAAAGGATATTGAAAGGAAAAAGGTGATGGAAGATAGAAAAGCCTTACTTAACAAGCCGTAGTATTTTTCAATAGTTGCTCCAAAGCTTCACTTCAAGGCCCTTCAAGATCGTCTCCAACAATGCTATAATCACTAACAATGTTGCTCCAAAAATGTCCTCAAGGCCTTCACAAAATTTTACTAGAAGTTGCTCCAACAATATATTCAATAAGGTATTCATTGTCAACTCGTCTCTTGTTTGGGTGCCTTAATGTGCAATGACATGTTTCCAGGACTGAATTCAATGCAAGGCATATTTGAAACTCTAACTCTATCGTCCGCTGTCTTATTAGAAATTATTTCAGTTTTCATTTTGTGTTTTCAAGTTAGATATTGTTTTCAAGTTTTTACATTTATAATTTTATTGCAATGTGGCAAACCGATGAGAGCAGTGCAGGAACAACCCAGAGACGGGATGATCGCGGAAAGAGGCCAGCGGAAGAACATGTAAAGTGCCAGCATTGCTCTATCTTCAGGTATTTTAGTTATTTATATAATTGAAATAATATTAATTTTTTTCAAATATGCAGACACCTAGCCATGGTACGCCTGATGATTCCCTCTTCGAGGAAGAGCTTCTTCATCCCTATCTCCAGTGTTCTTGTTGCGAAAAAAGGCACGAAATGCAAGGTCGGAATTTAATACTTTGATAGACGCGCCTCAAACACCTGAAACATAAGATAAGATAAAACAACTTATGAGCCAGCTAGAAACATATCAGGTAATAATAAAAAGTCAAAAGGATATTTTTTTGTTCTGCATGAGATGAACTGTGATAGTTTGATTTTTAATTTTTACATTGAATAAACTAACAAAAATTTCTTTTGTATGTAGTGTGTTCTGGCACTTGCTGAACCCGGTGTTGGTGGTAGTGAGACACAAGGGCAAGAGATTGCCCAGTAACCCTCTCGTACACCTTCTACTCCTTTAAGTGCCAGCCAAGAAACACACCTTGCCCAAGCAGACACCCAGCCAACCACTGAACGTGTTGGTAGTGATGAGGCTGATATGGCCAACTACATTATTGTGTTTCCTGGAGCTACATGGCCGCTCCATTAAAAGTGACCATTAATGTCCAAAGTGACCATTAATGGCACGCTTTTGGTGATGAACGATGAAGGTGTCCCCCTAAAGCTCACGACAACTCCTGCAAATTTTAATATTTTAACTATTTCATGTACTTTATCTAAAACATATTTATCATGATTTTTATTTTTAAATTAATCATAATATCTTCTTCTTTTTTCTCTGTGTAGGAAACAATGAGTTCTACATGTTTTTGGAGAGCCATGCGTTGGTAATTTTTGGCCCAACCATACGCACAGGGTGGAATTCCCAGAATTCCAACCTGAAAAAAGAACTTCTAGATTATCTAGAAGCCCTTTTTGGGGTCGGCACATTAGACAGAACAGCGGTGGCTCGGGTAGCCGGCAAATATTTGAAATATACCGGGGACACCTATAGACGCACCGCAATTTAACCCTTAGATACGAGCTCCCTCTCATAGTTCCGTAGAGGAGGAGAGCACTCATCCAAGGACTTTAAAAGAGCAGGGCAAAGAAAGAAGGAAAAATGCCAACTGACCCGCAAGGTAAATTACAACTTTAATTCAATAGCTTTAATTTTCTATGTCTAAAATAAATAAAAGTGTGCTACGTCATATCTCGACTTCAATCTTTCGATAGCCGACACCTCAAAGGCAACCAAAGCTAGGATTGAAAAAAAGGGCCATCACAAGCTAGGCCAAGGTGGCTACTTGAAATTAGCCGCAAGAATTGTAATTAAGTAGCTAAACATCTCATAATTAATTGTATCACCTTCCAACGTTTTTGTAATCCTATAAAATATGATTAAAAATACACAATCATATGTAATGTAGGGTGATGAATTTGGAACAGAAACTACAGAGGAAGATAAAAATATCGCTTTCCATTTCGTCTATCAAGCCATAGTTGAACATCGCAGAAGCTTGGGGCAAGTCCCAAGATCCAGAATGCCTGATAAGGTAAAACATTGACCTTTCAATATGTTTGTTTTCATCCATAAATTTAATGTCTAACAACTTTTTTTAAATCAGGGGAGCAGCACTATCGATGAGGAAAATAACCTAGTTTTAGAGCCAGATGTAGATGATCCTCACGTGCAACCTGATCATTGTAGTGGGGACCAGGCCGACAATGCTACTATCAGTGAGGGTCGTGACGGTAATTAATTTCCACTTATATTTTTTCTCTAATTATACCTCGATGGTTGTCCTTATAACGTTTTTGGTTTAAATGACAAAGAATGTTTCCCTTGAGGATCTTACTCACTGTGAGAGGAAGATTGTGGCAATGAAATCTTGACTAAATGGCTAACCGGGTGCAATTCGTAAATAATCTCATTGCAAATTTTTTTATTAATATTACCGAACTAGTTCAATGATATTTAAAACCTACAATTAAAATTTAATATTATCTCGCGTAGGCTTATGCCCTGCCACTGATGAGACTTATTATCGTGACTACGCAACTAGGTCGGGCCGACGACAACCGGGTGCAACTGTGTAAATAATATCATTGCAATTTTTTTTATTAATATTACCGAACTAGTTCAATGATATTTAAAAACCGACAACTAAAATTTAATATTATCTGTTTTTGTAGGCGATGCCCCGTCACTGGATGAGACCAGACATCGTGACTACACAACTAGGTCAGCGGCGACAACTGGTGCACCAGGTAAATAATCTCATTGCAATTTTTTTTATTAATATTACCGAACTAGTTCAATGATATTTAAAAACCGATAGTTAAAATTTAATATTATCTGTTTTTGTAGGCGATGCCCCGTCACTGGATGAGACTAGACATTGTGACTACGCAACTAGGTCAACGGCGACAACTGGTGCACCAGGTAAATAATCTCATTGCAATTTTTTTATTAATATTACCGAACTAGTTCAATGATATTTAAAAACTGACAATTAAAATTTAATATTATCTGTTTTTGTAGGTGATGTGCCCACACGGATGAGACTCAGACATCGTACCTACGCAACTAGGTCAAGAACAGGTCGAAAGGCAAACACGATGATATTGAGGGTACGATGATATTTCGATGATGTAATTAGGAGCTTTAGAAATAGGAAGAAGGAAAGAAAATTTGATAAATGTAAAATATTGTGCTATTATAAGACAAACGTCACTATACTTGGAATGTATTATTTCGCATTATATAAAAAACTCATTTATCATACTATTTTTTATGTCAAGCATTATTGCAATTTTTTCCTTTGCATACTTTTTGTTGAATTGTTTTTTTATCGCTATTGAATATTTTTTTATGCTCATGAAAGAAAAAAACGAAATATAGATTGGGTATTGGAAAATTGAGAGTGATGTGAAGGGGGGGGGGGGGGAGAGGCCATAAGAGCTTCCACCTTCATGTGGTTGGCCCTATTTAGTAGAGAATAATTTATGGGAGCGATTTAATCTAGGAGCAAACCTCCCTCGATCCAACGTAGTAACAAAAAGTCACTATTGACTTAGTTGCTACTCTTTCAGATCATGGGAGGCTTGTTCCAAGTTCATGCGACTCTAATAAATTTTTCTTGAAACGAAGAGGAGCTTATTCAAGTATGTTTTGAAATTTTCAACATATGTTCTAACATTATCATAATAATGCATCTTAGAGTAAAAAATACTACATCAATTACTTGTATTTATTGTATAGATAATGATGGATTTTGATTTGACGGGCAAGCAGCAGTAATAAATCCTCTCGTGATCATGAGAAATACAATTGTTAACCAGGGTCATCTCCAGATATTTTTGCTTGTGCGCTTGACCAGGTTCGTAGTGTCACGTTTTGTAAGTTCCTTTAAAGTTCATAATTAAATATTAAGCTTGTTCATGATTATTATTTAGGTTTTTGTATGTGCTTTTTCATCTATCTGATTGTAAGAAACTCCACATACTGTTCACTATGATTTCTCCCATTACCACTCAGATGAATCAATTTATTGTTACATAGGTTAATTTATTGTTACTATGATTTCTCCATTTACGATTTCAGGGTTACATCAATCTCAGTCAGTGATGAGCTTCTTAGCCTTCCTCATGTCATTCCTCAGTGATCACCCTTTCATTTGAGTATGCCAATTGTCTACCACTTGTACCAATCTGGTACATGTCAATCTCCGAGTGGTGCCACATTTCCCACCTATTTTCAAGTGAGAGTTTAGGGTTTCTAACATAACTTCGTAAACTGACCTGCCTACTTGAATATCGTCACATAATACTCATGGTTTGGATTGATGAGCAGGCTCTGAATGGTTGGTTGATTCATAAGAACCACCCATATAGTCATATTGAGATATTTCAGAAATTTTCTCGGGTTTCCTTTTTCACCGTTTTAGTGGGTGGGATGGTGTGGGGTGATCCATCAATATCGGTGCTCTTGTAGTAGGGAATTTTTTTTTGGGGATATAAAGGATAATTTGATGTAGATATCCCATTGGATGCATTCATAGATGGGCACGAGAGGTCAAGAATTTAAATTAAAAATATGTAACCTCTAGCATGGCAACCTAAAGGCCGCGAGAGACATCAAGTTAAAGATTGTTTTGTGTTGGCCTTAATATAGTCGTGATTTCTTTGTATTATCTTAATGCAAATATATAGTCCGGTCTCATTAAAATGAGGATTGTGGTTGTATTTCTCTTTGGTTTTTTCTCTCTTAATTCTCTAGAAGTTTCCAAAATTTGCGATAGTTGTTTAGTTTGCGTGCTACAACTTAAAAGTGGTTTTTAGCAATGGGAGTTATGTATTTTAAGGTTCATACTAATATGAAGATCTTGTAATTATATATTCAGGATAAGAGAAGATGGCCTTTGATTTGGGTAGTATGACAACAATTTCCACATCTACCTCATTGGGTAACAATGGAAAGGGGAAGAAGTTGGGTGCCATGTTTGATAATTATGGCAGACAATTGTCTTCTCTTTCAGTTTTTTCACCCATTTCCTTTAATCGCCGCGTAAGAGGAATTCTAGATTACGCGACAAAGAGAGAAGGTAGTTAATACAAGAGCTATGGAAAAGGAGTTGTACTAACAAGGATGGCTCAGCTGACAAAAAATTGGCAGTCTGTGAGAAAAATTATGTTTGTTGAAGCTGTCACCGCACGTGAAACTTCACCGCGTGATCTTTCCTTGTCCACTTATATTCGATTTTAATGTGTGTTATTTTAATTTTTCAAGTAAGGGTTTTTTCCAGTATATGGTCCTGCATTCCATTGTACACTTACTAAAAGTATTGTCAATTTGTCTCTGTGGTGTGAACAAACTCTACGGGATTTTGTTGGAGTCACCCTTGGGCGAGGGGAAAAATCTTTGGGCGAGGGAAAAATGTTGTCTTGGAGAGCAAGCATGGTTCTCTGAAAATAGTTAATGATGGTGTGACAGTAGCTAAGGAGGTAATTTGTAGATGTGTGCTCGGGTTTTCTTTTTAACGTTGTATTAGTTCCCCCTCTTAAATGTCTTAGATTTGGTAGGCATAATTTGAAAACTCAAAGGTGAAAGGAAACATATTTGTTACCCAATGGTGTACTTGGCCTATGGACTAGCCACATTAGAGTAATGCATAAATATTTTCACAACAATAAAAGGAAAGGGTTATGGCTGAGGCAAATTTTATTGTTATTGACAGTGTAATGAAATTTATCTCAATGCTATGGTTTTGGCTTTTTTATTGGTTCAATTAGAGGACCCAGTTGAAAATATTGGGGCAAAGTTGGTAAGGCAAGCTGCAGCAAAGACAAATGATTTAGCTGGGGATGGAACCACAACATCTATTGCTCTTGCACATGTTGGAATATTAAAAAATTCCATAACAATGAATGGAGAATAAATATCCCTTCCTCTAACACAGAGAAAAAAAAAATTTCTTTGACAGGAGACGGAGTTTCAATACTTTGAAAACAAACTTCTATTTCCTTCAATAACTCAAAAAACTATTACACTTCTTCCTCACTGAGAGGGATTACAAAATTATGATTGATACAAAACACAGTGCATAAAACCAACTCACTGTCTGTTCAAAACAAACATACTCTGTCTCTAAAACACTCGCTGTGTTTTTGACTTTCGCACGGCTGTGCATACACACTTAAAAAGTTACACTCAGTCTTTCACTTTTTACACACTGCTGTGTAATAAAAAATTTACGTACTGTCTATAAAAAAAACTACCAAGTTTTTTTGTCCTTTTTATTTTCATATGCCGTAACATATAAAACATATTATAATAAACCCTCTTTTAAAAAAACAAAAATTAAAACTAAATTCTATGGCCCACCTTTCATTTCACATATATATATATATATAACATATGTTTAAAACATATGTATATATTAAAGCATACATAAAATTAAATTATCAAAACATTAAAGAACCCTTTCCGTCGGACTTCAAAATTCTGAATAGATTGAATTTCAAACCAAATTCACGTTCCAAAATGGGATGTTGATGTCTGCCTAATTTGTAACGTGAATTCTCAATCCAATGTGCCTTATAAAAATTCGTCCGTATTCAGTTTTCTGATTCCCTTCAATTTCATGTGATCTGGTATTAATGCTCCATGTGTCCTTCTTTTGAATTTACAAAACTAGGGGTTAAATTTATGTTTGTTTAATTTCTGGTTGGTGAATTGCGTTAATGCTGGTTTTTGTGTTTAAATACAATCCTGTACAGAAATATGGCTATGGCTGTCTACAAAAAAAACTTGCAGGAATTTTAAATGCTGAATTAAATTTCTGGATGGCATGCAAGCAACCTCCAAAAAAAAATGTTGCCGCCGTATCCTTCATTCTCACAAGTACAGCTGAAGTTAAATCTAATGTTATTTGTGGTTTAATAAGTGAGGGTGTAAAGGTAACTTTTTGTCAATAGTACTAGATTAAGATCATCTATTCATTTTTGTAGGGTCTTATGGTGTTTGGTTTTTTAGTTTTGGGTTCGGATTATTGAGTCTAAGATAGTTTTTGAGTGAAAAAATTGCTATCAGGTATTAAAAAATTTGGTTATTTTTTCAAAATTTATGAGCTTGTTAGGAAATAAAAAACTGACAATGGTTGTATCTTAAATTTGTGGAAAATAATTTGAAATGAAACCTTTTTGTTGGGGTTGTTCTTGTTCAATTACAAACGTTAAATTACTAGGGGCATTAACAAATAATAGCCTTGTTTGAACAAAATTTTGTCAAAGGTACTTCTTTTTACCTTTGTTCATTTGGTTTTCCTTTTTGTAATTGGTTTAATTATATCTAATTGAATTAGTTACCTAAAGGTATTTTTGGTTACGAACTCCTTTTCTGTTTTAATTGTTGACGCGCTGGAATACATTTGATTGTACGGTCTTGTTAGATCTACATGCCCATTTGTAGTTGTTGGTCTTATAACGATAATTTACTTTTATTATAGAAATAAATTTGTTTAATGTTATCATTTAATCCTTCTTTTCTTTTGATCCAACATCTTAGAAATTCTTGTGAAACATTTGGTATTCAAATGACATGATCTATGCTTATAATACACTTATTTAAAATTAATATTAAGTGTGCAGGACAATTCTTTAAAATTTCAAATATTTGTATTCATAAATATTATCTTTCATGTGATTGGATCTTGAAAATGAGAAAAAACTTTGGTATGAAACCAAGTGATAAACCATTCGACAAAACGTGACCATCAAAATGCGATTAGCGATACAGAACTTACACTGTACTTACAAACATATAAATATATCCTTGATCCATTGTCGATGTTTAGCTGGGTTATTTTTGGAAAATAACTCCTTATTCTAGAATAGTGATATTAATCTGGTAATCTCTTGGAAAGAGAATCGTAGCATTGACATGACCTATTAGCAAAAGTGAGCGAGGAATGATTATTAATTACAGCACTAAGTTTAGCCGGTGATTTTGTTATTTGTCTTTAACATGTAAAAAGTATTAAATTCCAAACTTACATCATCATGGTTTGCAGCATAAACCATTATTTATCTGCACCATGTCGCATTTCATTGTTGTCTTCATATCTGTGTTTCCAAATATTAGTAATAATAAGGTTCTATACGGAAAAATCCGGAATATCATATAATATTGGCAAGACAAAGTCAAGAATTGCATTTTTTAATATGACATAATAATCATCTATATCACCGTGGTACGTATCAATTCTTCATAATGGTCTTCAAGACTCATGTTGACATTGCCCATTGAGATATTTAATGATGAAAGATAGAACCTTCTTCATTGTTGTATATATAACAGTCTTTTTATTAATATAAGGTCGTGGTTTTGTCTTTACGAAAAATGAAATGTAAAAATAAGGAGCTGACAGCAATTGATTGAAAAGTTTTTAAGTTTTTCGTTATGGAAGAAGTACGACATAGACTATGCCTTCTAATTGGTCGGACTGCCCTTCAAATTTGATCGCGCTTAGCGGGACGTAACAAACAATGGCTTATTAACGCCGCGTTGTATAAAACATAACAAAAACCTTTGTCAAAACTGAAAACGAACCTTGTACATGGGTATTTCATCACGAATTGATCATTTTACCATGTAAATTCTTCTAGAGGAATATTCTTCCACTTGATTAGGTACTTCATAATGGTTATATGTCAAGAATCACAATTTTTATCGCCATTTTGTGGTTTAAGAATCAACTTTCATTCTTCACTTCAATTTTGGAAGTTCTATTTACATTGACGCCTTTTTTCCCAAAACCTTTTTTAAATGAAGAGATACATGAAAAACCTTATAGATGCAAGAAGAAGAAATATAACTTCTGTACCACTTGTGCAATCACACCAAGTAATTGTTTAGGGCCATAACATTTTTGAGCTAATTCTTTATTCTTATTTTTCTTTTGAATGAAAGTTGCTGTATAATGCTATAATCTAAAAAATGCCAGTACCTCCACAATTATCTTTCACTTCAATATTGTTCCCCTTGTTGTTTGTCATGTTTCATGTCATTTGAAGGTTTTCTGTCATTTTAAATTTCTTCTGTCCTTTCCATATAGCATTTCTTATCTTTGGACTTATCTTTACAAAAAATGTGAATCTTAGGTTGGATATCAAAATGTAAATAGAGGCTAATGAATGTGTGATAGAGATAGTATCATATGCCAGCTCTTCTTGTTACTTCATATTAAAGTTGCTTTCTAAAAATAACGGTATGAATATATAAAAACATTTATTAACTATTTTTGTTTGACCATTGATTGTTTAAGTATGTAGAACTCATGGCTGACTGATGTTTACTCACTCATATTAAATAATGCTGAAAATTTCTTGTTACTATTACTTTGAAGAAAACAAGACTACAGAGTTGTACGGACATCTTCTGTATGAAAACATTTATATGCTTTGGGCTCTCTGATCTACAAAGTTGTCATAAATAATACACCAAAAATGTTGCTTCTGCTATTTAATCTTCTATGGCAAAACTATTGATATATCTTCTAGTCTTTGAATATGTGTTTGGAATAGTTTAGTCTTCCTAAGTTTACTATCTCTCTTTGTTTATTATGCAAACACATTACTCTTCAAAATTTTGAATATGTTCTTTGTTCCTTCCAAAAATATATTTTTGATCATGAGATGTTTTGAGGAACCTATAGTCTACCATCGGAGAGACATGGGACTCCTTAATATTTGTTTATTCAAATATGCTTGCGTGCATAAAAATATTCTACATTTTGCCAAAGTATATCTCTCTTTCACTCCCAATGCTCCTTAGGTTCTTCATCCTTTATAAATTTTGGTTTGTTTAGTACTATTTCATTTTTCCATTATAGCGTGACTATTCTAGCCACCTAGGAATAGAAAATACATTCATTTGAGCTGTTTAGAAAAAACATCCTTTCTGCTAAATTTTCATACCTTTTGGAATATCTAAAATTAAAAAAACTTTGCATTTTTCTCCTCATTTTATTCAATCTGACAAAAATCAAACACAAAAAATACTTTATGCTATCATGGTATATCTTGACTTTAAAGTACCTCCCAATGATATACTATCCCCATTTTTTATTGCATGTAATATTGCTTCCATTTATTTTCATACGTAGATTTCACCAAATATTTTCTTTGAATTCCTTGCTTTTAAAAGCCAATGGTATCCCTTATTGTGTTAATGTTACATAAATTCCTTGTCCTAGTGCCTCACACTCTACTATGAATGTTTTACCAAAATTAGGTGCAACCAATGTTGGTGTAGAAGACATGGCATCCATTAAAAGAGAGAATGCCAAAGTAGCCTCATCATTCCATATAAATGATATTTTCTTCAAGAGATATGTGAGTGGACTTGAAATGCATGCATAATTCTTAACAAATTACCAATAATATCATGTAAGTCTAAAAAATCTTCTAGGAACCTTGATTTTCTTAGGAATAGGTCATTTTGTAATAGCTTGCATCTTTTGAGGCTCCAACTTCACTCCTTCCTTTAAAACAATATGAACCAAATACTTGAATTCTTATTTCCCAAAAGCACATTTGGATACTTTTACATAAAAATGATTGTTCTCAATAATTTATATAACTTTTCCACATGTTTAGTGTGGTATTCCCATGATTTATTATAAATATGTGTATTATCAAAGAAAACCAACACAAATTTTATAAGATGGGATCAAACAAAATTATTCTTAAGTCGAGCCCGCCGGACTTCAAACGACGATAAACCATAATTCAAACCAAATTCGCGTTCCAAAATAGCCTGCTGACGTCGGCCAATTTTGTGACGCGAAAACCAAATGAATTCCGCCCTAATCTTTTTCGGGTCCGAAGTTGGGCTGGCGTACGGAGGGAGAGTTGTGACACGAATTTCTTATCAAATTCGCCCTAATATTTTTTGGGTCCAGATTTCCACTGCGCGAGCGGCCCAAACAAAGATCCGCTCCAATCAATTTCTGCCACGTGTCCTCAATAAAAACTTGCCCTGCTCCCGGCTGCGGGTGCATTCGATGGCGTTTAAGGCGATGGGACATGGATGTGGCGATTTCATATCAATCGCATTAAGATTTAACGTTGTTCAATTAAGTTCCAAGGTTTGCACATCAAATCGCATTAAATTTTAACACTGTTCAAGATCGGACCTCCACTCCCGTTACTGATTTTGCATGCTCCAATATGATCCGGCCTTCGGCTCTCATTAATGATCATAGATTAATTATGACGAGCGTCCTTCGATTGCATTGCATTGATAAAATTCAGGTCCGAAGTTGGGCTGGCGTACGGAGGGAGAGTTGTGATGCGAATTTCTTATCAAATTCGCCCTAATATTTTTCGGGTCTGGATTTCCACTGTGCGAGCGGCCCAAACAAAGATCCGCTCCAATTAATTTCTGCCATGTGTCCTCAATCAAATGTTGCTCTGTTCCCGGATGCGGGTGCATTCGATGGCATTTAAGGCGATGGGACATGGATGTGGCGATTTCATATCAATCGCATTAAGTTTTAACGTTGTTCAATTAAGTTCCAAGGTTTTCACATCTAATCGCATTAAGTTTTAACACTGTTCAAGATTGGACCTCCACTCCTGTTAGCGATTCCGCATGCTCCAATATGATCCGGCCTTTGGCTCTCATTAATAATCAGATATTAATTATGACAAGCTTCCTTCGATTGCATTGCAGTCGCGTCGATAAAATGGCATTTTTCTATGGTTTTTCAGACGAGCCAGTTGCTGGGTTACACTGCTTGCTCACTGTGACGAGAAGGAGAAGTGGCCAGCTGAACTGCTGCTTAGACCTTACTGCATATCTGCATTTCTCTGCCCGTTCTTTTGTCCCGTTTCCTCTCGTTTCTTGAATTCCCGTTTCTTCGTCTCTCTGTGCCCACCGGGCCGAGATCCCACCCATGCTCGCCCGCGTTAAAGGAAGTAATAGCTGTAGGGTAGCATACTCTTCAGAGAAAAAGAGGTCAACCCCTGCACGCTCCCTCCATCCCCTCAACCGAGTCGACTTCCCAGTCCAGTGATTATCACGCAGGTCGCTATCCAGATACTAGAAGTGGGTGAGGTCGGGTTCTATGATCTGGCCACCATATGGGCTCCCCTGCTCCTCATTTCCCCACCGCTTCACCTTCTCCCACGACGCGCACTGCGCTTTTTTCCTTTAATTTCTCTCTGAACCGCCCACGAATCACAACTTCAATTACTGTGGTTTTCCGTGAGGAGGCCCAAATGGAAGAAAAATGCACCCGTCCGGCGGGTCTGAGCTCAGAAAAAGTCGGCCAGCATTCGAGCCTTCAGGAGGGGAGCGGTGGCATGAATGTGGAGGTAGCACCTAGCGATCCTAGACCTTCCGAAGGATGGTGCCAAATCGTCGAGCAGTTGGAGGAGTATTTTAGTTTTTTTTTTTTCTTGCTTCGCAGCCCACTTAATTGGGCTGCTTTTAGATTATTTTACTGTGCTGGACCTCTGTAATATTTTTGAATTCTGTAAATTAAACGTTCAAGACTGGTTTCCCCGTATGAGGGCAGTCTTCTTAATTTTTTGATTTTTTGATGACAAATTTGTCATGAGTCTGGGCAATGTTTTTGACTTCAGTGTAATTTTATTCCCACTGTTAATAGATTAACTTTACTTAGAAAATTTTTTTTTCCCTGTTTCTATTTTAAAC
This sequence comes from Pinus albicaulis, assembly GCA_034641835.2. NCBI lineage: Eukaryota > Viridiplantae > Streptophyta > Pinopsida > Pinales > Pinaceae > Pinus > Pinus albicaulis. Next base: position 234,955,701 of record CM076584.1, on the reverse strand, counting down.
CTGTTTTTTGAAATACAGAGCCATGTTTATATGGTCTACGTATTATACTCTTTCTCTGTATATCTACAGGAACCTTTTTGCTATGAACAAGGTGGATGCTATAGAGGGTTACTAATGGAAACAAGCGAGCCTGAACCTTACATCTCAGATGCAACAAATGGTTACCAATTTTGGAATCAAGCGAGCTTGATCTTACAAGCGAGCATGGGTTTCTGCAGATGGTTTTTATTTCCGGGAACAAGCAAGCCAGAACATACAATCGACCCTGGGTTTATAAATATTTTTGCTCTATCATGGATGCTTTTTGTGTGAGGTGTATATCAATAGTACATGTCTCTGCACATTTCCTGTATCCGCTTTATGATACTATTTTATGTGTTGACATGTTATCACTCTGCCTTCAAAACTAGCGATGTTGGTTTATTGATATGGTCTAATGGTCTTTTTATATTTTGGACATATCACACTCCTCACATGATTAGCGTTTTTCTCTGTTCAAGGATTTTGGGTACTTTAATTTGTATTTGGAACAATGGACGTCGATACTCTATCTGTTGCTTTACTATTCTACATACTGCTATTTCACTTTCTTATAGATGCCTCGGGCATATTTGGATGCTTTCTCAGATTGTCGATAATCTCCATGTGGACCGTTACTGGGTTTTATATCAAGTCGCTTTATGTGACATGGGGTATTTTTCTATCATTGTCTGGGGTGGGACTTCCACTTTTCTGGATGGATATTTGGGTTCCAATCTTCAGATGTGAAAATGTAATGACTTCATGGACTGTTTTACTTCATATAATATATTCAAAACAACATTTTTTCTCTTGTGAAAAAAAAATGATTAATGTTTATGACTCTGCCTTCAAAACTAGCGATGCTGGTCTATGTTGCTGGTTTATTGATATGGTCTGATGGTCTTTTTATATTTTGGACATATCACACTCCTCACATGATTAGCGTTTTTCTCTATTCAAGGATTTTGGGTAATTTAATTTGTATTTGGAACAATGGACGTCGGTACTCTATCTGTTGTTTTACTATTCTACATACTACTATTTCACTTTCTTATAGATGCCTTGGGCATATTTGGATGCTTTTTCAGATTTTTCGATAATCTCCATGTGGACCGTTACTGGGTTTTATATCAAGTCCCTGTATGTGACATGGGGTATTTTTCTATCACTGTCTGGGGTGGGACTTCCACTTTTCTGGTTGGATATTTGGGTTCCAATCTTCAGATGTGAAAATGTAATGACTTCATGGACTGTTTTACTTCATATAATATATTCAAAACAACGTTTTTTCTCTTGTGAAAAAAAAATGATTGTTTATAGTCGAAGCGCTGCGGGGTGGTTTATTATATTAATATTTCACGGTCATTGGAACACCCACAATTCATAACAAATATTGGAGATTTACTGTCCTGTTTTAAAGTTTCATTTTTATTTTTTAAATTGAACCCGCTGTCGGTATACCGACGCCTTGTAAGCGTCGGAATTGCGACAACTTAAAAACGTCGGAAGAGCGACAGTATAAAAATGTCAGACGAGCGACGTTCAAAATGTCGTACCACATTTCGTCGGCATTGCAACAGTTTACAAAAGTCGGAAGCGCGACGTTCAAAACGTCAGACCACATTTCGTCAGAATTGCGACAGTTTACAAACGTCGGAAGAGTGACGTCCAAAATGTCGGACCACATTGCGTCGGAATTGCGACAGTTTACAAACGTCATAAGAGCGACGTTCAAAACGTAGAACCACATTTCGTCGGAATTGCGAAAGTTTACAAACGTCGGAAGAGCGACGTTCAAAACTTCAGACCACATTTCATCGGAAGTGCGACAATTTACAAACGTCGGAAGCGCGACGGTTTGGGAAACGTCCGAAGAGCGACGCTTGTTTGGAAGCGACGGAAAAAGTGTTGATAGTGCAACACTTTTTAAGTGCATTGGAATTGTGACGGTATGGCAAACCATGTTTTGCTTGTCCTCGAACTATCGCTCTTGCGATGACTATGTGTCGGAATAGCGACGAATTGGCCGTCGGAAATTCCGCCAAATTTTCTAGTGAGTGGGAAAAAACATCGTAGTGGGTGTTCATTTCAGTTACTATGGCTAAAGCCTAATTGGAAATGGAAAGGGATTTGTAAAGGCATGAGGCATTAATTGGCATTTATTTATGAAAATAATGGAAAATAGGAGAAAAATATGGTGAAAGGTCACAGGTTGCATGTGAGGAGGAAAATGAAGGAAAACAATGGAAAATGAAGGAAAACAATGTACAATGAAGAAAATAGAGGCCTCATTTATAAAAATGCTTCTAAGGGTCAGTTGGAAACCTTTTTTCTCAAGATTTTTCTCACACTTATGCCTCTCATTCTGTTCTCGCTCTCTCTCATACTCTTGGACACTTAGGGTTTTCTTGGAGCACTTTGGCATTGGAGCAAGAAAGGAAAAGAAAACAAGGAGGAGGAAGTGAGCAAGGAGGAGCAAGAATCAAGCAGCTACAACATAATTCTTGGCAAGTATTGATTTGCATGTATGTTTTCCTTGCTAGATCTGGCATGCATGGTATTGCATGTGGTTCTTTTCTGTCTTCTCATGTGTTTTTTCTAGGTGTAACGGTGCTTTCAGCCTAGCCTTGCAATTTTCAGATAACCTTGATAGGATGGGTTCTCATACTTCAATTGAGTTGGATTGTCAGATTGGATTTGAAGTTGAGTTAGGTGGATCTTTGAATTGATATAACACATGATCTAGTAACCCATGAACCAGATTGTGGGTTGCAGTAAATCTGGATAGTGTGTTGCCTCAGTGGGCGTAGGAATCCTCGACCTGTGAATGGTGGGATATATGGTAAACTATAGAGGTGGTTTGCCTCGGTTTAGGGCCTGGTGATCTGGGATGGATTGTGGTAAGGCCCGAGAGGTGGTTTCTCTCCATTTTGGCCTAGTAGTACCGAGATGGGATGTATGGTAAAGCCTAGAGAGTATGTCTCTGTTTATGGCCTAGTGATCCCTGATTCGAACTGTGGATTACGGTAAAGCCTGAGAGACTAGGAGACAGGAAAATTCCTCACAGTGTAAGCGAAGAAATCTAGTAGCATTCATGCTTGTTTGGTTCTTTTTGGTTGGTTATGAGTCCCATATTCATGCTTGGAATATGGCACAAGGATGATTGGATAAAGAGAGATTTGGCTCTGCCAATCTATGGTTGGGTGGAACGTTGAAGTCCCATCTCCGGTTGGTTTTTAAATTCAATAATGAAGATCTCATTACTTAGGTATTTGGTATGCAAATGTACAGGTTATTAAGTGGATTATATTGTTGTTGTATCCACTATATTTCTATTTTTATTATGTTGGTTATAAGCATGTATTTTATCAGTGATGATGTATGTCTCTATTTATGTTTTTACTTGTAAATGAATGCACAATGTATCTATGGTCAAATAGATTGTATTGTAGCTAATAGTGTATGGGAGAAATGATTCTTAGTGATTCTCAGATAAGTATGAGACTACTTTTCTATGTTATATTATTTATACCTGTAGCTTTCATGTTTGTGACATGTTTGAAAAAATGCCTTTCATGGCTAGGAGGGGTCCAAATGAATTATTATTGATGTGATTTCTTTTGTATCATTGTCCTGATGTTATTTATCATCTCCGAACTTTTCATGAAGTTCTGGGCAGAGAAATGGGTTATGGGCTTGAAAAGGTGGCTCAAATCTCGGGTTGCTGACACAAAACTGATTATTTAGGGCCCTGACCGCTGGCATGTAGTGTTATGCATACAGCTATAGCCTCTTGGTTGCTAGAATGTAGTTTTTTTCCTGCAGCTATGGCTCAAAGATGTCGAAATGTCAGTGTGACCTAGGGATAAGAAGCCTGAATGGTTGGGTTACCTCCTGGGGGTGTTTTTGTTGTTGTACAAGGTCTATATGTTATGTTTCTATCAGTTCCACTTCCTTAAGGTCACCTAGGAGGTTGAATCTAATTATAGTAGCCTCTCGTTGCATATTTACCACAATTGGTTGATTGCTTGGGTAGATGTGGGAAGTTGGTGTTACAAAGTGGAATAAGAGCATGGTTGTGATCTCCTTGGGTGTTTTTTGGTTTCTGTTCTTTTTGTGTTATATATGATACCACAAAGTGGTATCAGAGCATGTTTCAACCCTTGGACTGGATGGGTGGTGTGTTGGTCATGCTTTTCTGTTGGTTTCATATGTGTTTCTCATACCTATGGTGTATGTGCTTGTTGCATCCATGTTGTGTTGACCATCGTGGAAGTGGTTTCGCCATGGGAGGGTTGATGTTGTTGTGTTGACATGTTGTCATGGGTATATGAATGATTATGTGTTGTTCATGCTTATGTATTGTTCATGCATGCTTGCCTACGTGTTTCTACTATTCCTTGCTTATGTTAGGGTTACATATTGGTCATGCTTCGGTGTTATCCATGCATGCTTGCTCGTGTGATGTCATATGTTGAACATGCATTGGTCATCCATGATTGGTTATACATGTCAAGTGGGTGCATATGGTCAAGTTTGCATTGGTTTGATTGAGGTTGTTATGCATAAGGTCATTATATGCAATTAGGTCATCATGATGATATTGGTATGTTATGATGCTAATGTGTTGGCTAAGATAGAGCAGGAGATGCAGATCATTATAGTGATGTTGCAACAATGGAATTTGGGGTAAGAGAAGATCATCATACAAGTTTGCATGCTTGGCATGCAGGTATTTGATTCATGTTTGTTTTAAGTGTTAGGCTTACTTATATGTTTTTCATTCTATTGTTATTATGGTTACATTTATGATAAATGTTGGTTGATCAGTGTAGTCATATGCATTATTTTTATGTGTATGCCTCTCATTCTATTGATGTTATGATAAATTTTATTTGACTAGTGTGATCATACGTACATGTGTTGGTTAGTTAGGCATGGTATTAATTGATCATTACGTTATATGTTGTTGATGAATATGTTATATGTTAACGTGTAGTTAGCTCGATGATTATGTTATATGTTGTTGATGAGCATGTTATATGTTAACTTGTAGTTAGCTTGATGATTAGGTTATATGTTGTTGATGAGCATGTTATATGTTGACTTGTATTTAGCTCGATGATTATGTTATATGTTGTTGATGATCATGCTATATGGTTAACTTTTTGTTATATGTTATTTAACTTGATTATTATGGCTATAGAATTGATATGTTGATGTTATATGTATCATGCTAAATTGGATTGGCCTAGGCAGATGGTTAGGGTTATGAAATTTAGGTATGAGTCAACTTATTTGTGCTATTATTTCATACTAATATAGTTTGATTGTGCATATGTGATTTTTATGCATGACCGGAAAATGTTTATGAGCTTATGGTGTGAACATGTTAGCTAGTTACTCTTATGGATATCATGACCTTATATAGGTTTGAAATTGATGTGTTGTGAAGTTATATCATGATAATCTAGATTGATTGTGTAGACAAGATAGCCCCCCCTAAACATACATTAAGGTATGATCTTGCTTATGTCATATACTTTGTGCTTGAATGTTTGATTATGTCGTCTGTTCAGTGTTTGAGTGTTGTTGCCTATTATGTTGTCTATATATTGTTTGAATGTTTTATTAGTTGCATGATATTAATATGTATCTATAATATTTCATGAAGAAATGATTTGGTTTTAAGATGGTTGTACTAACGCACTATGTGTTGAGATAGTTGATGTATACTTGAAGATAAGTAGGTGATAGTTGTGGTATTACGATTTTGACTATTAATTAATTATGACATGGTTGTTAGTCTTGGTAGAGGTTGATTTTAGTTAATAGATATGATGTCTTGGTATTTGGAACATGACATGTGCGAATAGTTGTAGGGAAACATGCTCAGTATTAACGTGACAAGGTAATTGTTGATGTGTTTATATAACTAAAAATTGGGAGATGTGCAGTGCATAGTAAGACTCAATTGCAGCAAGGGAAGGTAGAAGAAAGGAATTGGGTAAGAATTCTTTTGGCTATGTTTGGAAACCCTAATTCTAAATGAAATAGTGTTTTACATACAGTAAGCCTTATTAAACCTAATCTTGTTTGGAATTATTTGGATATGTGCTATATTTATGAACATGTGTTTGACAGGTATAACAGATGGTTTCTAGTTATGGTTGGATTTGTCGGGAGATTAGAGTCCCTTGAGAGATGATATATGTATGCATTCAAATACAAGGCAGTGTACCTAACATAATAAGATAAGGTAACTGGTATATTGTATGTTTATATTATGCACTAATAATTATATGTTTATGGTGGTATGTTGCAAGAGATTGCATGGCAAGAGACTTCAATGAAATCTTGAAGAAGGCTTGGGTTGATCTTTCCTTTGGAAGTATTGGGAACCATGGGGATTGAATCATGGTGCTTGTTACTAGTCTTGTGCTTTTGGTCTCTTGTGATTTGTTGCACTTGGTTTGCGGTCTTGATTGCATCTAGTGCATGGCCATGCCACTTTGTTGCAGTGTTGTATTTCTTGTGGTTTTTCATGGTATTCCTCTTATTTGTTATTTTTCTTTCATTTTATTTTATGAGTCTTGGGAATTGGCTTGGGAAAGAGGAAAGTTGATGGAGCTTTGGAAGAGCTGAATGAAACCTAGCAGGTAATGAAATATTTGGATGAAGCTTAGTGCATGTATAAGGGAAACTAAACGTAAGAATATGATAGCCAGTTGGATTCGTTGGGTCCATTAGGTAAATGGACGGTGGCAAAAAAATCATGAGAAAGCTATCACAAAAGTTAAAGTGAATGGATCTGAGTTGTTAGATGACGTGGCTATGTTGGGAACTGTTGTTCTCGACGTTGTGCATGTTGTGCACGAATAAAGGAAGTTCTCTTAACCTAGACCTAATGATATATAGAAATTGTGTTATGATCATGATTATGTTGATGTTTATATATGTATACATGTATTCATGTATGTATATCTTGTCTAATAGGGTCGTCATGGATCATGGTTGTTTGATGCTAAATATTTATACATATATAGATGTGTATGTATGTCATTGTCTAACAGGATGATGATTCTTTTATGCTAATGATTATATATGTATGTATGTATGTATTGATGTCACTATTTGACAGGGTTTTCATGGATCATTCTTGTGGAGGAATGATTTCTTATGCAGGTGAATGGAATGAAAGAGATTCCTGGTCTTATGGGGAATCAAGTTGGAAGAGTAACTCTAACAGATATATGAGGTCAGTATCATGTGGACATGTGTTGATATTATATGCTTGTACTATGCCTATGTTTATCTTATGGACAGATAATGTTAAGAGGCACATCAGCGAAGTGAAAGTAGTGTGATCTACAAAATGCTAGGATAAGCATGGATAGTAGAAAGAAACTAGAAGTATAATTTCTTGTGGGGTCAGTGTGTGGTCTATGAATGTGTAGTACTATTGTTGTGTATATGTTGCACATGTTGTATATTCAGTGATTGTAACTATATTGATGTGTACATGTAACATAGGTATTATTATGTACATATGATGTTGTATGCATGTTGTATATATGGTGTTGCTTGTATATTCCATATGTAGTGCTAGGTATAGATGATGTTATATACATGTTGGATATGCGGTGTTGTGTACCTACCGTACTGTGTGCATGTTAGATATGCAGTGTTGTGTGCATGTTGGATATGTGGTGCTATGTACATGTTGTATATGTAGTGCTAAGTACATATGGTGTTGTGTGCATGTTGTACATATGGTGCTATGTACATATGGTGTTGTGGTCATGGAACATTTTGTACATGTGGTGTTGTGTGCATATGGTGTTGAGTACATGTCGTGCATGTGGCGTTGTGTACATGTGGTTTCGTGTACATGTCACGCATGTGGTGCTGTGTACATACGGTATTGTGCACACATTGTATAGGTGGTGCGGAGTATATTTGGCATTGTGTACACATTGTGCAGGTGGTGCCGTGTACATGTGATGTTGTGCACACATTTTTTAGGTAGTGTTGTGTAAAGGTGGTATTGTGTGAATGTTGTGCATATGGTACTAGTATACATGTGGTATTGTGTGCATGTCATACATGATGCGTTGCAAGCATGCGGTGTTATGTATGTGCTTGGTGTGGGCGTGGTGTAGTGACATGTGCATTATGTTTTACTTTGTATATGTGTATATATTGTGTTGTATTGTACACCAGGTGTAGGCGTATGTGTTGTATGTCGACATAGGCATATCTATTGTGTTGTATTGTACACCGGGTGTAGGTGTGTGTGTAGTATGTCGGTGTGGGTGTATGTATTGTGTGGTGTTGTACGCCATGTGGGGATGTATGTGTTATGATGAACATTATGTGTATGTGTACGTGATTGAAGAGAAGCAAAGGCATTGGGTGCTTACCGAGGGTGGAAATTGATCCGGTGTGTGTACAGAAAGAACAAAGACAAAAGTAAGGACTGATGAAGGATCAGTATCAATATTTTATTTTAGTTCTATTATGCATGTGATCTACGATTCTGACTTATGATGGTTACATGTGATTTATGATTATTGCACGCGATTCATGATTTTGAGCTATGATGGTTTTGTTTTGATATAACTAGATGTGATGTGTTTATGCATGATGATTTGATCAAATAGTTAGTTTGACTTATGTAACAGGAAGTAAACGGAAGCGAAAGTGTACCTTATTGATGAGCTACCAATGAGGTATGAAGTGAATTTATTTTAATTTATTTTGAATCTAATGGCAATTATGTGCTTGGTACAAAAAGCATGGAAATGCCTAGTTGGGTGGTTGAAACTAATTGCAAGCATTAGCAGAAACAAAAAAAGGAATTGTAACATGCAACAGTATGCTGATAAAGCACTTCAGGAGCAGGGCCATTGTGGGACACTAGTACCCAATAGTGTCTATTGATTTCCATAAGCATTTTATGACTGGTATGATGGTTTTGAGGTAGGTATATGCCTTATTTCTTTGACCTTTCGATGTGAGGAAGCCTTGACAAGGGATGGACTTCCCGGGATGGAGGTGTCAGCGGAACTTAGAAGGTGTGTGACTACACGGAAGGGGGTGACCGAATTTCCTGAGAGGTTGTGTTGTAGAGAAGGGAAGGTTGGGGATGGATTTGTCTTGGTCATTAGCATTACCAAATGGAATCAAATGCACATTGAGAGTGTGCCCTGGAACAATATTGTTCACTAAGATGAAAAATGGCACAGGATTGTAGTGATGGGCATTGGATGTAGCTTTGATTTTGACAGTGGATTTTGGACTTCCTGGGAAGGAGGTGAATCTTGGTACTACTTTGAGGGTGGACATGTGAGACTTTGGATTCCCTTGTTGCGAATGTAGGCATCGTATCCTTTTATTTGTTGGTTGAAAAAATGTCTATATGTGTTCACTATTTTAAATATTGTAATGAGTTGTGCTATAAATCTCTAGTACATGGTATTATTTTCATGATTATTTTTTCTTTTTAGCAGGTTATTCATTGTAAATATCGCAATGAGTTGTGTTATAAATCTCCATAGGAAGTATGTTTTATTTTCAGCGGTTTGTTGGTTTTAGGTGTCATTGAACATTGAGGACAGTGTTCCCCCAAGGGGGAGGGTTCTGTGACAACCCTAGTTAAAAATACATGCAAAAATATATAAGACCATGGTGATGGGACACATATTCCAAACTAAATGGTGGGAAAAAACATCCTAATGGGTATTCATTTCGGTTATTATGGCTAAATGAAATTGGCAATGGAAAAGGCTTTGGAAATGAATGAGGCATTAATTGGAATTTATTTATGAAAATAATGGAAAATGGGAGAAAAGTAAGGTGAAAGGTCACATGTTGCATGTGAGGAGGAAAATGAAGGAAAATAATGGAAAATGAAGAAAATAGATGCCTCATTGATAAAAGGCTTCTAAGGATCAATTGACAAGCTTTTTTCTTAATTTTTTTCTCACACTTATGGATCTCATTATATTCTCTCTCTCTCTCATACTCTTGGACACTTAGAGTTTTGTTGGAGCACTTTGGAATTGGAGTAAGAAAGGAAAAGAAAATAAGAAGAAGGAGGAAGAAAGCAAGGAGGAGCAGGAATCAAGCAGCCACAACAGAATTTTTGGCAGGTATCAATTTTCATGTATGTTTTCCTTGCTAGATATGGCATGCATGATATTGCATGTGGTTAATTTCTATCTTGGCATGGGTTTTTTCTAGGTGTGACATTGTTTTCAGCCTAGCCTTGCCATTTCTAGATAACCTTGATGAGATGGGTTCTCATACTTCGGTTGAGTTGGATTGTCGGATTGGATTCGAAGCTGAGTAAGGTGGATCTCTGAATTGATATAAAACATGGCCTAGTAACCCCTGAACCAGATTGTGCATTGTAGTAAAGCCAGATAGTGTGTTGCCTCGGTGGGCATAGGAATCTTAGACCTGTGAATGCTGAGATTTTAAAGTAAATCCTAGAGGTGGTTTTCCTTAGTTTAGGGCCTAGCAATCCAGGATGGGTTGTGGTAAAGCCTGAGAGGTTGGTGCACTTCATTTTGGCCTAGTAGTCCCGAGATGGGATGTATGTTAAATCATGGACAATATGTCTCCATTTAGGGCCTAATGATCCATGATTCAAACTGTAAATTACGGTAAAGCCTTAGAGACTAGGAGATAGGAAAATTCTTCACGGTGTAGGCAGATAAATCCTATAGAATTCATGCTTGTTTGGTTATTTTTGGTTGGTTATGAATCCCACATTCATGTTTAGAATATGGCATGGGGGTGATTGGATGAAGAGAGATTTGGCTCAGCCAATCTATGGTCGGGTGAAATGTGGAAGTCCCATCTTCGGTTGGTTTTTACATTCAATAATGAAGAGCTCATTCCTTAGGTATTTGGTATGCAAATGTACAGGTTATTAAGTGGATTCTATTGTTTTTGTATCCACTATATTTATGTTTTTATTATGTTGGTTATAAGCATGTATTTTATCAGTGATGATTGATCTGTATATGAATTTGCTTGAAGTTTATGTAAAATTTTCAAGTGATTAACTTAGGGTTTTAAGCCTTTTTTGACAAATTATTAAACGCGTAAACATGGAATTAAAACTCAGTTTTTGTAGAAAAACAAGAGACAATATTACCATAACAACAAACACACAACAACAATTGATGAAGAAGTTCACCCCTCTTGGGCTACATCTTCTGGTCCAGTTTCCAATACTTGGGCCTCTTTCATTATTCTAAAAAAATGGTGTTTACATACAATTATAGTGCTGAAATGATTGTACTAGTAGCTCTAATGTCTTCAAAGCACTCGAAAACCCATGCTTAGCCTCTTTCAGCTACCAATAAGGATAAAAACTGAAGAAGTTATGAGCCTCCCAAGTTATTCAGCTATTCGTCCTACAATTTCACCCCAAAAAGTGCTAACTAAGTGACTTTTACTCCAATCACTAGCAAAAATTGTGGATTGTTTAATTCTCCCAATGTGCCCTATGGATCGAATATTTTATTATAAACGGGGGGGTTCGGGCTAAGCCCTGACCCCTGGTCCTGCCCCTTGTTTCTCGTGGGCACGGTGACCATGGTTGGGGCTAGCCCCGACCCACCCCCCAAACGCATCAATCATAACCTTTATAATAAATTTTTAAACTAATATGTTTAAGTAACTGTTGGATGTGGAGCCTGATTTTCTTCCTGATTCAAAGATCCTTGTTTTCGCTGGATGTATACCCCAAGAAAATTGTACACCCTTGCACGCGGGGGAAACTTACCCCCTCGCGGGGTCCGGGGGGGCCGACCCCCTCGGTAGGGGGGTCCGGGGGCCAGCAGTCCCTCGGCGGGGGTTTCGGGGGTAGCGCCCCCGAAGCCAAAAATAGATGTAAAATTGCCTTGTAAAAGTATAGTAATTTCTAGTCAATCTAGGTCGTTCATTAGGCGGATGATCTGACGGTAGAAGTTATGTTTAGTTTAGGGTTTTTTTCCCTAGAAGGCAACCCCTCGCTTTTATGAGGGTATTGTATTGCGGCTGTGTAGGGGATGTGTGTATTCTCTGAGCGGGAAACAAATAGGGAGACTGTGAGAGAGAACAGAGGATATTACAGCGGATCTGTTGTAGGTTTTGTCTCTTGATTTTGTTGGATAATAGAAAGGAAGGACTGGCTGTTCGGGGTGGACGTAGCCCAAACTGGGTGAACCATGTATATTTGTGTCTCTCTGATTTTATGTGTTTTGTGTGCTTGTATTTTCCGCATATTTTATGTGTTGCATTGCTCTGTAATATTTAATTTTCTAACAACTGGTATCAAATTCGAAGGTATATTTGGCTGATAAACTCGCAGGAAAGAAGGGTTCCTGGTTCGAGTGGGAGCAATGGCGGAAGATGCTAAGTTTAGGGTCAAGAAATTTAATGGCCAAAACTTCCCGCTGTGGAAGATGCAGATGGAAGATTATCTGTATCAGAAAGATCTGTACCTACCATTGAGCAGAAAAGAAAAAACGTTGGCGGCCATGACAGACGCAGAATGGAACATTCTCGATAGAAAGGCACTCAAAACAATACAGTTGTGCCTTGCAGCGTTTGTCGCCTTCAATATTTCAAAGGAAACAACAGCAAAGGGTTTGATGCAGACGTTGGCGAAAATATATGAAAAACCCTCGGCCTCAAACAAGGTATTTCTTATGAAACGACTATTTAATATGAAGATGTTAGAAGGTGGATCTGTTGCAGACCATTTAAATGATTTTAATACAGTTACCAGTCAGTTAAGTTTTGTAGGGGTAAACTTTGATGATGAAGTTAGAGCTCTGTTATTCTTGTGCTCATTGCTAGAGAGTTGGAATGGTTTAGTTATGGCCATTAGTAACTCTGTCTCTGGATCTAGTACTTTAAAGTTTGATGATGTTGTCGGTGCTATCCTTAGCGAGGAAATGCGACGGAAAAGCTCCGGTGAGACATCGGGTAATGCTTTGAGTGCAGAGTCAAGGGGAAGGAGAATGGAAAGAGGAAAGAGCTCGGGATATCACAGTAAATCAAGGAAAGGCAAATCCAAGTCTAGATTGGGGATAGTGTTCTGGAAATGAGGAAAGAAAGGACACCTAAATAAAGATTGTAGATCTCGGAAGGGAAAAGAAGGAGACGCGCAGCAAGAAAAAAATCATGAAGCAAATGTGACAGGTGATGTGCTACAAGATGCTTTGATTCTTTCTTTCGAAAATGTTACTGATTATTGGGTTGTAGATTCAAGGGCTTCATTCCATGCCACACCTGATAAGAAATATTTTCATGACTATGTTCAAGGACATTTTGGAAAAGTTCGTTTGGGTGATGATAAACCCTGTAAAATTGTTGGAATGGGTAAGGTTCTTGTAAAACAGCAGAATGGAAACCAATGGCTACTAAAGGAGGTAAGGCATGTTCCAAATCTAAATAAAAATCTGATTTCAACAGGGTAGTTAGGCGGTGAAGGTTGTGTGACAACTTTCACAGATAAAGCTTGGAAGGTCACCAAAGGAGCCTTGGTAATAGCAAAAGGAGAAAAAGTTGGTACATTGTATTTATGCAATGGTATTTCTAACTCTGTTAATGCTTTAAATTCCAAAGGAGCAGATGCAGCACTATGGCATCATAGGCTCGGACATATGAGTGAGAAGGGGATGAATATTCTTCACTCAAGAAATTTGTTGCCAGGTTTGAAGAATGTTGATTTGGATTTCTGTGAGAATTGAATTTATGGAAAACAAAAGAGAGTCAGATTTCTCAGAGTTGGGAAAGAAAAGAAGAGTGAAAAATTGGAGCTTGTGCATACAGATGTATGGGGACCTGCTCAGGTATCATCTCTCGGTGGCTCTCACTATTATGTTACGTTTATTGATGATGCAACTAGAAAAACTTGGATTTATTGTATTCAAATAAATCTGATGTATTTGATACTTTCAAGAAATGGAAAGCTTTGGTTGAGATTGAGACAAGAAAGAAGTTAAAGTGTCTCAGATCATACAATGGAGGTGAATATTGCAGCAAAGAGTTTGACAGGTACTATTCAGAGCATGGAATTCGTAGAGAGAAGACAGTTCCAAGAACACCACAAGAAAATGGTGTGTTAGAAAGGATGAACAGAACAATCATGGAGCGTGCAAGGTGCATGAGATTGCATGCAGGATTGCCTTTACAATTTTGGGAAGATGCTGTAGATACTGTTGTTTATCTAATAAACAGAGGACCTTCAATTTCCTTGGATGGTGGTATTCCAGAGGAAGCATGGACAGGTAAAAAGGTAAACTACTCTTTTTTAAAGCCATTTGGTTGTGAGGCCTTTGTCCATATTAATAAAGAAAATAGAACAAAGCTTGAGGCAAAATCAAAGAAATGTACCTTTATTAGATATGGTGCTAATGATTTTGGTTATCACTTATATGATTATGAAAATCACAAAATCATTAGGAGCAGAGATGTAATATTCAATGAAAAGGTCTTGTATAAGAATCAATTGCAGGAAAAGAAACAGGAAAAAGAAAGCAAGGAATACGCGGTTCTTGATGAGATAACTGAAAAAGTAAAGGTGCCTGAAAATAATAATAATCAACAACCACAGCAGCAGCCACAGCAGCAGCAACCACCACAATAGCAATAGGCACCTCAAACACCTGAAAGTGGTGTTAGAAGATCTACCAGGATAAGTAGACCCCCTGAACGATACTCTCCTTCATTATATTATTTATTATTGACTGATTCTAGTGAACCCGAATGTTATGAAGAAGCAATGCAGGCTGAAAGCAGGAAGAAGTGGGAGCCAGCAATGGATGAAGAGATGGACTCCTTAATGCATAACTAGACTTGGGACTTAGTCAGGTTTCCTGTAGGTAAAACTAAATTGCAGAATAAATGGGTTTACACGCTGAAGGAAGAAGATGGAGGAAAACAGAGGTACAAAGCTAGACTTGTGGCGAAGGGGTTTGCATAGAAGAAAGGTATTGACTTTGATGAAATATTTTCTCCTGTTGTTAATATGACTTCAATCAAAACTATCTTAAGTCTTGTAGCAGTGGAAGATTTACATCTTGAACAGTTAGATGTAAAGACATCATTTCTCCATGGAGATTTGGAGGAAGAGATATACATGCAGCAACCAGAAGGATATGAGGTCAAAGGGAAAGAAAAATTGATGTGCAGATTAAAGAAGAGCTTGTATGGCTTAAAACAAGCTCCAAGGTAGTGGTATCTAAAATTTGACAAATTTATGTCTGAACAAGGTTATACTAGATGTCACTATGATCATTGTGTTTATCTAAAAAGGCAAAATGATGGCAGCTATATTATATTATTATTGTATGTAGATGACATGCTTGTTGCAGGATCTAACATGCAGGAAATAAATGTGCTCAAAATAAAATTGGCAAATTCATTTGCAATGAAGGATTTGGGAGCTGCAAAACAAATCCTTCGTATGAGGATAACTAGAGACAGGAAAAATCGCAAATTAACACTGTCTCGGAATGAGTACATAGAAAAGGTGTTGAAAAGATTTAATATGCACAATGCAAAACCTGTTAGTACACCTTTTGCTAGCCATTTCAAACTTAGTAAGGAGATGTGCCCAAAGACCCAAGAAGACATGGTTTATATGTCTAAAGTTCCATATGCATCAACAGTTGGAAGCTTAATGTATGCAATGGTCTGCACAAGGCCTGATATTGCACATGCAGTGGGAGTTGTAAGCAGGTACATAAATAATCCAGGAAAAGAACATTGGATGGAAGTAAAATGGATTCTCAGATATTTGAGAGGTACCACAAATCAAGCATTATGCTTTGGTGGTTCAAACATTGCTCTACAGGGATATGTTGATGCAGATATGGCAGGTGACAGAGATAATAGGAGGAGCACTACAGGATATGTATTTACTGTAGGTGGAACAGCTGTCAGTTGGGTTTCAAAAATCTAAAGTGTTGTTGCACTTTCAACAACAGAAGCCGAGTATGTTGCTGCTATAGAGGCTAGTAAAGAAATGATTTGGTTACAAAGAAGCAGGTGAATCGGGGTGTTGTTGACATGGGCACGCGCATTGTTGAGCAAAGTGCCATTCATCTTGCATAAATCGCTGTTTATCTTAGACTAAACACATACATCTCTGGGTACTGCTCAAGGCAGCCATGGAAGAGAGTTGAAGTCGAAAAGATACACACTAGCTAGAATCACATATATGCTAACAGGCACAGAGACTAGGGAGAAACCGAAATGTTCCTGCCCAATTGGTCTTCAAGGATGATGATGAAGATGAGGAACAGCCAGGTCCAAAGAGGAGTCATTGTCCAGCAAATGAAGTAGCGATGGAGTTGCTACAATCAGTCTCCAAGTGGGAGATTGTTGGGTGTGGAGCCTGATTTTCTTCCTGATTCAAAGATCCTTATTTTAGCTGGATGTATACCCCAAGAAAATTGTACACCCTTGCATGCGGGGGGGACTTTTCCCCCCCACGGGGTCCAGGGGCCAGTGGTCCCCCAGCGGGGGTTTCGGGGACAGTGCCCCCGAAGCCAAAAATAGATGTAAAATTGCCTTGTAAAAGTATAATAATTTCTAGTCAATCTGGGTCGTTCATTAGGCGGATGATCTGACGGTAGAAGTTATGTTTAGTTTAGGGTTTTTTTCCCTAGAAGGCAACCCCTCGCTTTTATGAGGGTATTGTATTGTGGCTGTGTAGGGGATGTGTGCATTCTCTAAGCGGGAAACAGATAGGGAGACTGTGAGAGAGAACAGAGGATATTACAGCGGATCTGTTGTAGGTTTTGTCTCTTGATTTTGCTAGATAATAGAAAGGAAGGACTGGCTGTTCGGGGTGGACGTAGCCCAAACTGGGTGAACCAAGTATATCTGTGTCTCTCTGATTTTATGTGTTTTGTGTGCTTGTATTTTTCGCATATTTTATGTGTTGCATTGCTCTATAATATTTAATTTTCTAACAGTAACGATGTATGGATCATTGGTAGAGTTCCAGTCTTGCCACTCAGAGGTTTCGTGTTCGAATTCGCTAGATTTCATTTTGTGCATAACAAAATTTTGGTCCAATGTGGGGAGGCCATGTGGCTTCCTCCCATTGGCCCACGTGGCTCCCTACCATTGGTTAAACCTATAACCAATGAAACTCACCCATTTTACATCCAATAAAATGGTGACAAGTGGCGAACATCCATTGACCAAAAAATTCAATTCAACCATGCACAGTCAGGGTCCAGTCAGCAGTACGGACTGCTGAATGGGTAACCCTTTACATCCAAAAACAAATTTTGTATTCTTTACCCAAAAAAATATATCGTGATTGCAGGAGCATACGAAGTTGGTTTTGCATGAATCAAATTGCTCTAGATTCAAAACAATGAGATCTATGCAAGCGCATGGGTTTCGTTTCAGCCTGAGAACTTTAAATTTTCAGCATAAATTTGATCCACCAGATCATTCCTCCCCACTGGAAACTTTTGGACCTCAAAAATATCTTTATCTGCCAGTAAATAGATGAGGGCTCAGCTCCTTCACCCTTCCAGTCTTCATCCATTGAAAATTTCTTGAATGCAACATTTTGAGTTTTTCTTGAAAGCTGATCATTTTCCCTGATTTTGGAGACCTTGCCTTGTTATTGTAGATACCATCTTGCTGCAATTTCCCAGATTATGAAGAACATAAACCTGTCCTTGAAGGAACACACACATTCCCTCCCCGTTCTTCAATCAAATAAAGCTTAAACATTTTCAAATTCTTCTCACCTTGAACATTTTCGACATGACGATGTTTAACATGTCTGGCCTTGTGCTTGGCTCGACGTTTGACCAAATGGGATCGTCATCGCCACGCAGAATCCCATTTCAAATAAAATACATTTTTAAACCAAAAATAATGACTTTTGAACCCAATTACCTCTTTGTCAAATTTCTTTGGCACTTTCTCTTTGATCTTTGCACTCTCTTGCACTGACATCATGTTCACACCATTGTTCAACAATGATGCATGCCGCTGCAGTTTTACCTCATTTTTTTTTCCCTTTTTTAGAAGGCAACATGTTAGACTCCTAAAATTTTTTATCACACTCACTATCAACCTCAACGAAATAATATTTTTCATTTGATGCATCTCCCTAAAAGGTCTCTTTAACAACATCTTGATGCTTGACCATTAACAAAGCAAAATTTTGACTAGCATTCACATTTCTTTGCATTTGTCCAGCATGCATACGAGACAAATTCATCTTCTTACTATGTGCTCTAACAATGTACTCAATCCCATTCTTGAACAAGTGATACTTATTCTCATGGTGATGAAATATTTCTCTTCTATCATAAATATGTGGGCTATCCAAAACAATAGCAGAAATATCAAGCGAAACAACATCAAGTTCAACTTCATCAAGAATGTATGCAGTGATTGAAAATCTAAGTATGCACTTCCTCATCACTTGAAAATTTGCATTCTTACATATCCAACCTAAAGGATAAGGTCTTGGATGAGGAATGGTCTCTAAATTCAACTTCTTGACTAAGCCTTCAGAAATAACATTTTCTTGTGAACCACTATCAAATAGGGTGTAAATCTTGGTATGCTTTGAAATAACTCTAACATGGAGAATCTTAATTCTTGTTTCATCATCTTGAGTACTATTTACACAACTTGAAGAACTAGTACCTGAAATTTCCTTGCCTTTCAAACCCATTGTTGTGATCTTTGTTTCATCTCCAGAATTAGAACCTAAATCATGTGTTATTGTTGCAGGCGTCTTCTCTTTCTCCTTTTTTTTAGCATGTTGGGTCTCATCTCTAGATGGAGTTTCCAACAATGATCTTCATCATGGCCATCTTTAAAACAATGTTTGCATGTGATTTTTTATTTCTCCAACTTTATGGATACATTCTTCTTACCTTTACCCTTGAACCTACCCTTTCCTTTTTCTTCAAACTCAAAGGTATCCTTACTTGTCTCAACTAAAACATGTTTCCCTCTTTCCTCTAGATGTGTGGCTTGTTTACCAAATTCATCTAAATTTGAAGGATTAAACATGAGAATAGTATGTCTTAGGTAACTATGCAAACCTCCAATGTATTTCAACAAATTTTCTTGACATGTCAAATCTACACCCAAAATTAGTTCTCTTCTCCTAAATTCTTGAGTATATCTTTGCACACTTTGTCCTTTAACTTGCCTAAATTTTTTCCAATCCATTATTTCCTTTTTCATGTATGCTAATGGATAAAATTGTCTTCTCAAGGAAGCAAAAAAATCATTCCAAGATTTTAAGACCTTACCATGTTTCTTCATGTCCTCTTCCCACCAAATAAGTGTTGCACTTTCCAATCTTAGTGAAGCAAGTTGAATATTCGTGTCATCATCCTTGATTATTTGTATCAAGAAATACACTTCAAGATAACATACCCAATTTTCTAATATTT
The DNA here is from genome assembly GCA_034641835.2 of Pinus albicaulis. Classification (NCBI taxonomy): domain Eukaryota; kingdom Viridiplantae; phylum Streptophyta; class Pinopsida; order Pinales; family Pinaceae; genus Pinus; species Pinus albicaulis. The sequence goes on along the minus strand of CM076584.1, from coordinate 234,936,223 downwards.
GAGCATCCTCTCCCTCATGCATTGGCAAATAAAACTTAATATCAAGCTTTAAAAATGGAGTTTTACCACTCCCTTTTGGAGAATGTGGAGATGTTTGTGAAGGGCTTGTTATGGAAGAAGATGATGGTGAAGATGGTGGTAAGGATGGAGGTGAAGATAATGGTGGCATCAAAGGTGGTTTGTTACCATTCCCATTACCTTTTGGAGGCTTGTATCCATCTCCTCCTTCTCCTTTTGAAGACTTATCTCCCTTTGGAGGATTGGAGCTCTCACCTTGCATCCTTGTGCTTCTCTCCTCATAGAGAAATTTCACCATTCTTGTCATATCAAAGAATGATTTCTTGAAGGATTTTTCATATTCTGACATATTGTTAGGATCTCCTTCATGTGATATACTTGTTGAAGCTTCAACTGCAATTTGAGGTGAAATTTGTGGTGGAGATTGTGGAAAATTTGCTCTCCTTGTCCTTGACCTAACTTGAGGACTTGCAACCACAAGATTTCCTTCTCCTCTTTTGAGATTAAACCTTGTAAGCATCACATACACTTGCAAACAAATTAAACCCTCACAGCAACAAAGAAAACCTAAGATCTGATACCAAAATGATATGTTTATGAATTTTCTAGAGGTTTATGTAAAATTTTCAAGTGATTAACTTAGGTTTTTAAGCCTCTTTTGATAAATTATTAAACACATAAACATGGAATTAAAACTCATTTTTTGCAGAAAGACAAGAGACAATATCACCATAAGAACAAAGAGGCAACTACAATTGATGAAGGATTTCACCCCTCGTAGGCTACATCTCCTGGTCCAAATTCCAATGGTTGGGCCTCTTTCATTATGCTCAAAAAATGGTGTTTACATACAATTAAAATTCTTCAATGTTTGTACTAATAGCTCCATTGACTTAATAGCACTAAAAAAACCCTATCTAGAATCTTTCTGCTCCCAAAAAGAATAAAAATTGAAGAATTTATGAGCCTCCCAAGATATTCAGTTATTCGTATTACAAATTCATCCTACCTACAAACCATCCTACAATTTCACCCCAAAAAGCGTTAACTGAGCGAATTTTTCTCCAACCACCAGTGCAAATTGTGGGATCGTTAATTTTCCCAATGAGTCATATGGACAGAATATTTTATTATAAATGTTAGTGGGGGCGGGCTAAGCCATGGCCCTTGGTCCCACCCCTTGTTTCCCAAGGGCACAGTGACCAGGTCTGGGACTAGCCCTAACTCACTCGTTAAACACGTCGATCATAACCTTTATAATATATTTTTTAACTAATGGTTAAGTAACAATGTTGGCATGTTGGTAGGTCGTCAGTATTGCCACTCAAAGGTGTCGTGTTCGAACCTGCTGGAGTGCTTTCCGCACATAACAAAATTTTGGTCCAATGCGGGGAGGCCACGTGGTTGCCTCCCATTGGCCCACATGGCTCCCTACCATTGGTCGAACCTCTAACCAATGAAACTCACCCATTCTGCATCCAATAAAATTGTTACAAGTGGAGAACATCCATTGATTGAAAAAATCAAGTCAACCATGCACAATCATGGTCCATTCAGTAGTACAGACTGCTGATTGGGCAGTCCTATACATCCAAAAACAATTTGTTTGTTGTTTACCCAAACCAACAGATCATGATTGTAGGAGCATATGGAGTCGGTTTTGCGCAAAATGAATTGCATCAGATTCAGAACGACGAGATCTATGCAAGTGCATAATTTTGGTTCCATTATGAGAAATTTGAATTTTGAGCATAAATTTGATCCATTGGATCAATGATGCATGAATCTATCTATGTCTTTACTTGTAAATGAATGCATACAATATCTATGGTCAAATAGATTGTATTGAAGCTAATGATGTAGGGGAGCAATGATTCTTAGTGATTCTCAGATAAGTATGAGACCCCTTTGCTTTGTTATGTTGTTTATACATGTAGCTTTCATGTTTGTGACATGTTTGAAAAAATTCATGTCATGGATAGGATGGGTCTAGATGAGTTCTTATTGATGTGAATGCTTATGTATCATTATATTGTTGTTATTTATCATCTCTGAACTTTTCATGAAGTTCTAAACAGAGCACTAGGTTTTGGGACTAAAAAGGTGGCTCAAATCTTGGGGCCATTGGCACAGAACTGAGTATTTGGGGAATTGGCCACTGGCATGCAATATTATTCCTGTGGCTATAGCCTCCTAGTGTTATGCCAGCGACTATGGCTCAAAGAGGTCAAAATGTCGGTGTGACCCAGAGGTAAGAGGCCTGAATGGTTGGGTTATCTCCTGGGGTTGTTGTTGTTGTTGTACAAGGTTTGTATGTTATGTTTCTGTCGGCTCCACTTCCTTAAGGTCACCTAGGAGGTTGAATCTAATTATAGTAGCCTCTCGTTGCATATTTACCCCGGCTAGCCAGTTGCTTTGGTAGATGTGGGAAGGGGTTGTTACAATATGTGCATGATTCTAATCATATTTTTTATTGGTTTGTGATACATGTGGAATCCAAGGGAGAATTCCAACTAGAACCACAATGGACTCTAGATTGGAGGTAGATCACACTCTGAAATCGAGTAATTCAACAGGTCAAGGTGTAGTGGAAGCACTTTGGACTAGATGAAGCCACTTGGGAAATGGTTGATCAAATGAGGGCATATTTACCATTTTTGTTTAATGTGTAAATAAATGTAAAAATAATTATGTGTATATGAAGCTCATATTTGAATTTTTTTGTTTTGTGTATAGAAGACCGAGGACAATGTTCCTCTAAGAGGGTGGGGTCTATGACAATCCTTCTTGTTACCCCTCTTGTATATCTCACTATGAATTGAAATTCATGTAAATAATGTAGAAATACAAATAATGACTAGGGTGGAGGAGTGGACACAAACTCAAAGGTTTGGGGAGGAGGAGTTTCTTAGGAAGTGATTAAACCCAAGCCACTTCATTTATTTTACCATCTATCTCCTTGATAGATTATGGTCTGATGGTGCAAGCATTGCAATTGTGTATGGGTATCCTAGTAAAGGACAAGGACCATGCAACCTCCTTGTCTCGCGATAAGTGTTGGGAGATTAAACACATAAGAGCAAAATATATTTATGGGAAGAAAAACAAGAGAGATGTATGTGCAGATATATAGACGGAGAGAGATGTATATTAAGCAATGACTGTGTTAATGAGGGATCTATACCATATACCATTCGATGGAGTTGGCTCTACGCAGGAGTCAGGTTGGTTGGAGTAGCGCAGTGGTATAATGGGTCCGGTGGAGGAGTGCAGGGGTATTGACCTCCTGGAGGAGCGTTGTGAGGGGATTCGATAGATTCGGTGACTGGAGAGAGGGAGTCGCGAAAATCCAGAATCGTTAATAGCTGATAGAGAGGTGTTTTAGGATATGAATTGACAAAGGATATACAGTGGGACAGGAACCCACGCAGCAGATTCAGAGTGAATTATTAGCCCAGTTTTATAATAGCCACAAAATAACAAGTGGCTCAGGCTTGAGAAGGGCCAAAACTCACCAGTGCAGATACCATGTTAGACACACATGGCAAAGACAAAGATATGAAATATAAACATTCAATGGGTTTACTATTTACATTATATACATATTTATATATAATACATTATAGATTTTAAGATGGTTTTTTTAGGCTCTTAAAACTATTCAACTTCCAAACCAACTCTTAGAAGACTAATCAACTTCCACACCAACCAACTGTTAAAAGATTAGATTTCCAACTAGAGAAAATTTTCCTCATTATTCATTGATATTATAACGTGTTTAGAAAGAGTGTCCCTTGTGATGTGAGTGAATTTTAAATTTTCATCATGATTCATTGATCTTCTAGCATGTTTGAAAGTTTGGATTCTCTAAAACCTTTGATATCATTCCCAACTAGCGTAAAATTACTCGACATCGCCCAAAATACAAACAAAAGAGAATTGACGTATGTATATCAATTACAACAAAGTTGTGTATTCAAATGATATTGGTGAATCTATATTTGAGTAATTTTTATGACATCCTTAATTAGTTCCACTGCAAATCTATATATCTATCCAAAATGATTTAAAAGAGAGTCTAAGAAAACATAAAGGGTTTAAGAAAACATAAAGTGTTAAGGAAAATAAATAATAATGATAAATAATTTTATAAAGTATTTTAGTTTAATATATTATTAGAATAGGTATATAAATTAAATGGTTGGTAAATGTTGATAAATATCAATTCATAATAAGCATAAAAACACTTATGTTGTTTAAAAGGAAAAAAATGAAAACTAACTAAATTTTTCAGGTTGAATAACATTAAGATTTTTCTTTGGAAAAAAAAAATCTTAACTATGGACATTCACTTTACTTTATCATGAAAATTATTAATTTTTAAATTGGCTTTATTACAAATTCATGCCTTATTAATATCACATGCCTAAAAAACTATAATTCATTTGATATATCACTTGTTCATATGACATTTTCTTTAAGTGATCAATTTAATTAAAAGGGGAAAAAGGGCAAAACTACTTTGAAGATAAATCTCAACCTTTAATTTGTATATAATATTAAGAATTGTATAGAATATTATGTGGAGATTATATCTCTACCATCCATCTAATAATTATTGATAATTAAATTAAAATTCTAGAAGCACTATTCCAAAACATACACACTTATAGCTTAATAATTCATTTCTTTTTATTTTTTATTTTTTTGAAAGTGATATAACCTATTATAATTTAGTCAGTTGTGGTTATCTGGGGTATCTCGGCAGAGTGGTTGTTATATTTCCCACCCAGGTTCAAATCCCCGGTGACATGACAAACTATAATGTGAATATATTCCAAAATAAAAGTCTACATAATCATTATTTAAAAAAAAAAAAGTAAGATTGATTAAAGAAAGTAGGATAAAAATTAGGATTAAAGTGGGAAGGAACCATTGTTCTAAAAAAATATGATTAGAGAAAGTTAACTTGATTGTAGGAGGATACACTTTATAACTGGGAAAAGGGTATGCCAAGGAAAACCCCTTTCCAATGATCCTTAAGGCGAAAAGTTAAAGTTATTCTCTTGTCAAATGCCTTTAGGATTTGGGTAGCTATTAACCTATTTCCTTACATGTAAATAAGGGTAAGCATCCCATAGAGTGAAACTCTAGTATGGGAGTACCTCCAAACCTTTCATCCCTTACCGAGTCACAAGCTTTTATTAATATTGATTTACAAGCTTTAGATACTAACTACACTTTACCTTGAAAAACAAAAACTTTTTTTGTTTTCTTGATTAGATTCTTTGTGACTTGTAGGACTTATGGTACCATAAACAATGACCTAGGGGCATCTAAGTTGTCAAGATCACTTGGAGATCACACCTAGCCTAGGCCAAACCAAATCTTAACATGTCTAGATATTTTTTTGTATCTTGTCCTAACTACCATGAATTTAAAACTTAAAATTTAATTGCCTTATAAAACAAAACCCTTAAAATACAATCATAAAACTTTAAGTGTCTTATAAAACAAAACCCTTAAAATCCAATCACATTACACTTACAAAAAAAAACTAATTAACTAGTACAACCACATTAAAAATGTTAATGTAGTTGATATAGTCGAAGGCTTCATAAATATAACAAAAAAAAACTATTGCAACATGGAGAATGTCTTACTAATGCACACATTTACATGATTAACCATGAATAAAAAGGTTATGGATCAAATTTAACTTGACAATAAAAAAGTAATTACAAGTCTTATTGTAAAATGGACCATTTTGCTAAATAAAATTTGCTCATATATAAATGAATGTTATAAATAATAATGAGGAACTTATCATGGAGGAATTTATAATTGGAATAATCACAAATCCGTAGGAAATTTCTGGGTAGGGAGTCATTAAAAGTAATGGACCATTTTGCTAAATAAAAATTGCTTATATATAAATGAATGTTATAAATAATAAGGAGGAACTTATCATGGACAAACTTATTAGAATTGGAATAATCTCAAATCCCTAGGAAATTGGTGGGCACGGAACCATATGGCATAAATATAATTTTTAAATTTATTAAAAGTCAATGCAATCTAACAAACTAATACATTAGGATAATCATTAAAAAAGTCAACATATCCTTATCCACCTTAACTTGAAATTAAAAAAAAAAAAAATTGAAATAAAAAGCCTTGCCCAATAATTTCAAATATTTTAAAATTTTCCTTACAACCAAAAATAAAAAATTAACATCCAATTTTTTTTTAAATATATAAACTTAAGCTAATTTAAATTACTTTTAAAAATACCATTAATCTTAACATTATCTAAAATTGATTTCGATAAATTTAAATTATTTTTTCACGAGCTATTAAATTTATTCCAAATTAATTATGTTTAAGTGATTTCAATAAAAAAATTATCGGTGACTATACATTGCTAATAAAATTTTATAGTTTTTATGGAAAAGTTTAATACATTTTATATACGATTATTAATTTATATATTTTATTCATAATTAGAAATTACATGGAGATGTGTAAAGGAATGCCGATAGGGGGAGTTGGAGAATGTGGAAGGCAATAACGAAGTGAAACATATGGACAATGAAATACAATTGAGATTACATAAAAGAATATGACCTAATATCATCCCAATTTGTCTAGAATCATAATGGAGTTGGGGAATGTGGAAGGTAATAACGAAGTGAAACACATGGGCAATGAAATACAATCAAAATTACATAAAAGAATATGACCGAATATCATCCCAATTACACATGGACAATGAAATACAATGGAAATTACATAAAAGAATACGACCGAATATCATCCCAATTTATCCACAATCATATAAAAAAAGAATCATAGTCTTCCACTAGAAGATGATCTATCATTACATATCCAACAAAATGATACAAAATTGCCTTCTATATTATATGTAATTCTTACCTCCTATTTATCTATCTAACATAAACATATAAAATAAATACAAAAGAAAAACATTTCAAATACACACTTACTAAAAAAAAATACCTAAAAAAAACATTTTGAAAATTTAAAATCTAATAAACTTTCAACATCATAAAATTAATTTTTTCTCTAAACTCTTTCTACTTATCTCTAAATAATTTCATTTAACCATCATATGCCTTCGTTTAGTGAATATCATTTTTTATATAAAAAATGTATATATTGTATACACTAAACAATAAAACTTTAAAAAATATATTACTTAAGTAAAACTACAATTTTAAATAAAAATACAATCTTCTTTATCATAGTGATGATATTATGATATTGTTATGATATTTATGAGCCTTTTCATTAAATAAAAGGAACATGCAATATTTAACTTCAAAAGCTCTTCAACTACATACAATCTTCCAAGTGTTATCCAAAGTGGGTGGCCTTCAAGTGGCATGCTCCAGCCTCCATGTCATCATCCAAGTGAATTTGAATTGTCTTCCAACATAATAGGATTCATAGAGCCATTGGATTTGCGATGAGTAGGTGTCCATTTATCCTTAATAAAGCATTTAGTCATATGTGTTGTTTTTTATTATATTGGTGTTGTTCTACCGTACATATTTTATTATATTGGTACATATTTTATTCTATTGGTACTCTAGAATTTGTTGTCAGTTGTAATTGTGTATGGTTGATTATTGGTAAAATTACTTGTCTTGTTATTGAGCTTATTGTTGTTAGTGTTCGACTTACTACTGTTGCAACTCAAATTTTCCTCCTATTAATTATTTATATTGCCCTAGTTGTTTCAAAAATCATTAGTTTTCAAGTTTCAGGTTTCTGTTAAGTGTCTCAGGAAAGCTATTTTTTAAATATATAATGTATGAACAATCATATCAATAAATTCCTATAATTTATGTTTTTCTATAGATAATTCAATGTTGTTCAACTTTTAGCCTCCGTCAAATATAAAAATTCATAGTAATTTGATTTCAGTTTTAAAAAATTTTGAAATGTTTGGTTGCCTGTGTTCTAGCTTCAATATATTTCATGTATTGGGAAAGCTTGAGCTTATCCTTAGCTTCTAGAGCAATTGTTGCAACATACCAATTAATCTCAGCTGTGTTTATGCGATCAACAACATAACAAAAACACAAGATACCTTGCATATAAGTTTGAAAGAAAACACAGAAAGATCATATAATATTCACCTTGAAATATCAAATATATGATTTTTAAAAGATCCTATAATAGAAATGCAATGTCATTAAATACATTATTACTATGACAGTAACAAGAAAATCATTGGAATACAAAGGGCAATGGCTACTGCTAAGACATTAAAATAGTGAAAATTTTAAAGTACGCTAGTTCTCAGCATACAAGAGTAATGATATACTAAATTTTAGGAGTGTCGTTAAATAGTATGAGATTGGCTCCACAAAACAAACAAAATCTCAAATTTTGGAGTCTACCAAGAAATGATAGCAGAATAGATCATTGTATGGGCCTTCACACCATATGAAATATAACTATGATTGTGCAGGAAATGTTAAGTGTACAAGTAAAAGGGAACACAACATATGCATATATGGGCCATAGTTGTGATGATCAAGAAGAAAGAGCATGTTTTCATAAATGATCAAGAAAATAACCAATGTTCAACCTTGGGCTTTGGAAGAAATCAAACCTTGGTGTATAACTCTGTATCATCATGTTTTTTCTTTTTATATCCAGGAGGTGGGAATAGTAAACAACATGAATTTTTTTCAAAAGAGGTGAATCCTTTCAACAATAATCGTTGGTAGCCTAACTTTTGGGAATGTTGACACAACTCCGGCAAAGAACTACAACTTTGCTCCCAATCATGCACCATATCACTGCAAACATCTTTGGCCCACCCTATGTAAAAAGGATTAAAAAAATAAAAAAGTGGTAGATAAACTATTTGTGCTTTTGAAACTGCTACAACACTCTGTCTTAGCAAATCTTGGGCAGCACAAAGAGTTCAATGCTGGCAGTTCTTGAATTTGTCCGATCCCAAAAACTAGTTTAATAACAAGGGAACTGGATATAAACCGAAAATAGCTTATAACCAAAAAAGCCAATAAATAATCTTTAGAGATGAAAGATGACTTTTTAGCTACTTGTACCTTTCACAAATGGTGGAAATTGTAAAAATAAGAATGGCTCCATAATGATGTTCTTCTGGAGCCAATATCGGGAATTGGAATGAGCCATATGACATAAGCAAATAAGCCTCCCAGAAATTTGTAGTCGTACAATTACTTCTCAACATAATGCTCAAGGGAACTTCTAAATGTAAACCATAATAGTTCACCTGCCATTATCTCTATTAGATTCACCTTTCCACGTTAGAAGTCCTGAAGCTGATGCAATGCAATGCACAAATGCATAACAAAAAACACCCACTGCAAAGTAACTCCATTCCTAAAAAGGAAACGTGAAGAATGATCACATATGTATTACCATTATGCATGCATTTCTTTGAATGTTTTAAACCTTTCAGGGATTACCTATTCATCACCTACCCAAATTTTTCACTAGAATCACTTCTTCAATTGAGAAAATTGTCTTTGCATAAGTAATCATCTACAAAATGAAAATCCCTTATTTCTTTCTCTTAATTTCCAAAAGCGGTGATTTAAAGGATTTAACCATAAAATCCAGCAAACAATGTCGATCCTTCAAAGACAAATAAATTCAAACTTTTTTTCATTCAAAATAGCATCACAACTCATGTCTAGTAAACCCATATAATGAGGGTAGACTATTCAACTCTACACCACACTACTACATTTGGCGGAAATTCTGACACTTGGTTCCGACGCTTTTGACCAAATGTCGGAAATTTCCCCAAATTTTTTCCATCCCGCCCGAAACCGTCGCTATACCGACGTTTATAGAAAAGTGTCGCAATACCGACACTTAGACAATGTGTCGCAATTGCGACGTTTGGAGGAAGACGTCGCAATTGCGACATTATGGCCCAGAGCGTCGCTATTGCAACGCCTGCCTCCAAATGTCGCAAGTACGACACAACGTCTAAGTGTCGCAATTGCGACGTTTGGAGGTAGCCGTCCCAGTAGCGACGCTTTTTCCGCTGTCGGTATAACGACACTTATATTCGCGCTACATAAAAATACGAAACTTATATGCGCGCTACATAAAAATACGAAACTTATATGCGCGCTACATAAAAATACAAAACTTATATGCGCGCTACATAAAAATGATTTTATTGTTTCGTATCCGTCGCAATAGCTACATTAACGTCTGATATCACACGCGCATTCGCCCTTCGTTAACGCACACTCCTCAAATATTCGCTTCTCACCGCAATGTAAAGATTTGTCCTCGCACCCACCCCCGCCGTTCGCCCCCCGTGTACGCATTTCGCCCTCACTTCTCTTGCAAAATGGTAAGTTTCATCGTTATGCCCTTCCTCCTATAGTAGGTTGACTCTATTTGGGTTTTTTTGGTCAATTCCACGATTGTGTTAGGTCGTAGGGTTCTTCTCTAGATGTCAAGAATCACAGATTCACTCCTCATTATCTATCACCCAATACAAGATTTAAATTTTTTTCCTAAAGAAACGTTTATTAATTTAAGTAAACGTATTATTCGTTTAAAAACCTTACATTTAAATGAAAACAAGCATTGCATTTCAACTACAAAAATCTATTAGTGTTCAAATGTACATGTGTGCTACATTAACGTTTGATATCACGTGCGCATTCGCCCTCCGCTTTGGGGCAGCAACGAAAGATTCGACATTTAGTTTCTCTCTCTCGCTCTTGCAATTTCTCCAAAGACTCGCCCCCGCATTCGCCCCCCCCCCCCCCCGAGCTCTGCAACATTCGCCCCCGTACCGCCCCTCGCCCGTAGAACAAGATTCGCCCCCGTGTTCTTTCGAACATTCGCCCACATCGCCCCTCACTTCGCAAATCAAAATGGTAAGTTCTTACTGCAGGCCCTTCCTCCTATAGTAGGGTTGACTCTATTTGGGTTTTTTTGGTCAATTCCATTGGATTGTGTTAGGCTGTAGGGTTCTCTCTAGATGTCAAGAATCAAGATTAAATACCCTCTATTATCTTTATCACCCAATACAAGATTTAAATTTTTCCCAAAGAAACGCTTATTAATTTGGCAGCCATTATTTCTCCCTGCTTTAAAAACCCTACATTTAAATGAAAACAAGCATTGCATTTCAACTACAAAAATCTATTAGTGTTCAAATGTACATGTGTGCATCACTTGTGTACGGTATTTCTTTTCCACTTTCACATTATCCAAGAATGTGTGCAGTATAGTTCATATTTTTTGTGATTTAGATTATCTTGAAAAAGGAAAGGTAAATTATTTCCCATGGAAAAAGAAGGTTTTCCCTTTTTATAGGTTCTTTGGACTTACATGGAAAAATTTATGGTATGCCTTTCATATTATGTAGTTTAAATTTGAATTAACAGATTATTCTACATGAAAATATAATTACCTATGTGATGTCCTTCATCACTAATTAAAATTATAGGGTTTCAATTTCCTAGACTCTAACTCATCCGATGCTAAATTCTAGGTTCTCATTGGTGGATCACTCTTCCATTGATTTCCTTTCCCTTTGGATCTTGTCATACTTTAAAAGTCATCAATGATACATATATTATTTCAGGTATCCCAAAAGGCTTTATAGTAGAACATATTGTGAAGTTTTTTTGACACTTGAGGATTCTTTTTAGAACTGCAACGCGGTCTATGCTATCGAGTTACATACCAAGCAACTTGTCCTTAATAACCACACTATGAGGTAGGTTCAACCAGTTTGAACTTGTTGGGACATAGCATATGAAGTTGTGTGATGAGTCCATATCATAGGTCTATTATGGTGACAAAAGTGAAGACACGTAATGATAGTTATTATGTTAACATTACTAGAAACATTTTCGAAATTATCCATGCTATCAAGATGTCAAAATTCCAGGCATTAGGTGCCAATACTCGTAGCTAATAGATAATAATAATAATATAAAAAAATCACAACTTTATTCTTGAAATATGATTGTTACACATTGGTAACCTAGTTCATGAGTTACTATCACCCAAAGATCGCAAAACAAACTTAAAATATAAATTAAACCAACATGAGAATCCAACTAAGGGTTTCTCGACAAAATCATGCCATAACCTGGCATTTTGAAACCCAAATTTGAATCCATCATAAGTAATACAATGCAAACTCAGATGGATTTTCAATGCATGTTTGCATGCTACACTTATTCTCCGTCTAGATATCATTTTTTAAATGGAACCATTAGTCAAGCCCACAGTCCTTTTTATGTGAAAAATTTCAGCTCTATTTGAGCTCTTTTTTGCTCCACCACCTCCATAAACATATGCAAACATATACCATGATCTTGGAATTCCATTACATATGTATGTGCCAATGTTCCATAATCATGCCCCATCATAAATTTAAGAAATTTCCATGTAATATCAAATTATGGAGGGGGGGAACTTTTTGCTGCAACATTTGGCTCAAAATCAAGGACCATCTCCGTATGAGGTGAATGAGAACTATAGATATTTGAAGAAGTAGATTAGTGCCTTTTCCTCTGGCCATGGAGTCATATACAGTCATCCATCACAAAAATTTGTCTTTGTTCATTCTCACCTTGAAAGTTGTAAAAATTCATGCCCTAATTGAAACGACACTAAATTTGAAAGATATAATAAAAATGCAAGCTAGAAGTGCCCTATTAATACAAAGGGAAAACCTTCCTACCTACCCTAACCGAGATAAATTTTGATTGAATAGGAAACATGATATTTCCTATGGAGTTGATCCAACAACTTGTTAAATGTATGGGACTAAATCATGCATTTGATTTCCAGGGAAACATGCGCATGAAGAGAAAAAGTGCAGAATTAATGGAAAATCCATACATGCCACTTATGAAAACTACACCGAAAGGTCAAAAAATACTTAAGGCCTTAACTTAATTTGAACCCAAAAATGACAAAACAGGATTAGTGAAAACATGAGAGTGGTGTGGGTGAACAACATAAATAAAAAGTGAAGATACCTTTCCCCAAGATGCCTTTGTCACCGTTGTATGAAAACATGTTTTCCTTTCCCTTTATACATGCAAGTGAATGCATTATAGGTATGGTGTTTTCCTAGAATAGGAGAAGCCTACTTAAATATATCATTCGTGGAGTGAATGTTTCCTTGACCTAGAACCTCATAGAAACTTATCACTGAATTTGATGTTGGGATGGGATTGTAAAGATAGCAACCTCTTCATTCCTACAAACTAGATTCCTTCCTGGAGTTAGGACACAGATTATTGAATCAAAGTTGTAGTTTCTAACTTCTTGTATTGGTTCATCAATCTTGAAATTCAGACATTGCATGTCTTCATTGCTTCATGTTTGAATAATTTGCATCATATCGTACAATAGGAAATTAAGAATTATGATTATTATTACTTTATGGATATGTTAAGTTACTTTTAAGTTTGCATGGTTTAGTGTGAAATTATTCTAGTGTGCCCCTAGGCCCAGGTGAAGGAATGCCAAGGACTGAGAACCCTAGTTTTTAAATGGTATTGTTTTTTATACCCAAAAACCCCTCAACATCACTTCTTATTAGTTCTTAACAATAGTGTTGTAAACAATTTGAGAATTGATATAGCAAAATCTCACACTTCTCAAGATAAAGTCCTAAAGCTAAAGTGTGATACCATGTGTAATTCAATAACCCCATTGTCACCTCACCAACCTATTTTCACTTCGAGCTAGCTCTCCTCCAACTCAAGGGGGGTTCTCCCTAGTAGATTTTAGGGATCTAATGGCCCAACCAAACCAAGTCAAGAGCCCCCTAACTCTCTATGTTTACTACTATCAATCAAAATATTGGACAATAGGGTCAGACATGCATCCTGAAGATAAAATTGCCAGGGTATTTTTGGGTAATTTCAAAGGGAAAGTCCCCAAACACATATAATAAAGGAATTATAACGTGATTTCAAACATTAAATATCAAAAAAATCGTTTAAAGGATATTGAAAGGAAAAAGGTGATGGAAGATAGAAAGTGCCTTACTTAAATGCTCTAAGGATTTTTCAATAGTTGCTCCAAAAGCTTCACTTCAAGGCCCTTCAAGATCGCCTCCAACAATGCTATACCATCAGCTTCAACAATGTTGCTCCAAAAATGTCCTCAAGGTCTTCACAACAAGTTTACTAGAAGTTGCTCCAACAATATATTCAATAAGGTCTTCATTGTCAACTTGTCTCTTGCTTGGGTGCCTTAATGTGCAATGACATGTTTCCAGGACTGAATTCAATGCAAGGCATATTTGAAACTCTAACTCTGTCTTCCGGTGTCTTATTAGAAATTATTTCAGTTTTCGTTTTGTGTTTTCAAGTTAGATATTGTTTTCAAGTTTTTACATTTATAATTTTATTGCAATGTGGCAGACTGATCAGAGCAGTGCAGGAACAACCCCGAGACGGGATGATCGCGGAAAGAGGCCAGTGGAAGAACATGTAAAGTGCCAGCATTGCTCTATCTTCAGATATTTTAGTTATTTACATAATTGAAATAATATTAATTTTGTTCAAATATGCAAACACCTAGCCATGGTACGCCTGATGATTCCCTCTTTGAGGAAGAGCTTTCTTCATCCCTATCTCCAATGTTCTTGTTGCAAAAAAAGGCACAAGATGCAAGGTCGGAATTTAATACTTTGATAGACGCGCCTCAAACACCTGAAACAGAAGAGAGGATAAAACATCTTATGAGCCAGCTAGAAAGATATCAGGTAATAATAAAAAGTTAAAAGGATATTTTTTTTGTTCTGCATGAGATGAATTGTGATAGTTTGATTTTTAATTTTTACATTGACTAAACTAACAAAAAGTTCTTTTGTATGTAGCGTTTTTTGGCACTTGTTGAACCCGGTGTTGGTGGTAGTGGGACACAAGGGCAAGAGATTGCCCAACAACCCTCTCGTACACCTTCTACTCCTTTAGGTGCCAGCCAAGAAACACACCCTGCCCAAGCAGACACCCAGCCAACCGTTGAACGTGTTGGCAATGATGAGGTTGATATGGCCAACTACATTATTGCGTTTCCTGGAGCTACACGTGTCAGCTCCACAGGGACCATTAATGGCACGTTGTTGGTGAACGATGAGGGTGTCCCTATAAAGCATGTACAACTCCCAGGTAAATTTTAATATTTTAACTATTTCATGTACTTTATCTAAAACATATTTATCATGATTTTTATTTTTAAATTAATCATAATATCTTCTTCTTTTTTTCTGTGTAGGAAACAATGAGTTCTACAGGTTTCTGGAGAGCCATGCGTTGGTAATTTTTGGCCCAACCATACGCACAGGGTGGAATTCCCAGAATTCCAACCTGAAAAAAGAACTTCTAGATTATCTAGAAGCCCTTTTTGGCGTCGGCACATTTGACAGAACAGCGGTGGCTCGGGTAGCCGGCAAATATTTGAAATATACCAAGGACACCTATAGGACGCAATTGCAATTTAACCCTAGACATGAGCGTCCTCTCGCAGTTCCAGAGAGTGAGTGGAGAGCACTCATCCATGACGAAAAAGAGAAAAGGGCAAAGAAAGAAGGAAAAATGCCAACTGGACCCGCAAGGTAAATTACAACTTTAATTCAATAGATTTAATTTTCTCTATGTCTAAAATAAAAGTGTGCTACGTCATATCTGACTTCAATATTTTGATGCTAGGTTTCCTGACACCTCAAAGGCAACCAAAGCTAGGATTGAGAAAAAAGGCCATCACAAGCTAGGCCAGGGTGGCTACTTGAAATTAGCTGCAAGAATTGTAATTAAGTAGCTAAACATCTTATAATTAATTGTATCACCTTCCAACGTTTTTGTAATCCTATCAAATATTATTAAAAATACACAATCATATGTAATGTAGGGTGATGACTTCGGAACAGAAACTACAGAGGAAGATAAAAATATCGCTTTCCATTTCGGCTATCAAACTGTAGTTGAACGTCACAGAAGCTTGGGGCAGGTCCCAAGATCCAGAATGCCTGATAAGGTAAAACATTAACCTTTCAATATGTTTGTTTCCGTCCATAAATTTAATGTCTAACAACTTTGTTTAAATCAGGGGAGCAACACTACCGACGAGGAAAATAACCCAGTTTTAGAGCCAGATGTAGATGATCCTCACGTGCAACCTAATCATTGTAGTGGGGACCATGCCGACAATGCTACTATCAGTGAGGGCCGTGACGATAATTAATTTCCACTTATAATTTTTTCTAATTATACCTTGATGGTTGTCCTTGTAACGTTTTTTGTTTAAATGACAGAGAATGTTTTCCTTGAGGATCTTACCACCAGAGAGGAAGACAGGGCAACAGTCCCAATGGCGACAACTGGTGCACCAGGTAAATAATCTCATTGCAATTTTTTTTATTAATATTACCGAACTAGTTCAATGATATTTAAAAACTGACAATTAAAATTTAATATTATCTCTTTTTGTAGGCGATGCCCCATCACTGGATGAGACCAGACATCGTGACTACGCAACTAGGTCAGCGGCGACAATTGGTGCACCAGGTAAATAATCTCATTGCAATTTTTTTTATTAATATTACCGAACTAGTTCAATGATATTTAAAAAATGACAATTAAAATTTAATATTATCTGTTTTTGTAGGCGATGCCCCGTCACTGGATGAGACCGGACATCGTGACTATGCAACTAGGTCAGCGGCGACAACTGGTGCACCAGGTAAATAATCTCATTGCAATTTTTTTTATTAATATTACCAAACTAGTTCAATGATATTTAAAAACTGACAATTAAAATTTAATATTATTTGTTTTTTTAGGCGATGCCCCGTCACTGGATGAGACCAGACATCGTGACTACGCAACTAGGTCAGCGGCGACAACTGGTGCACCAGGTAAATAATCTCATTGCAATTTTTTTTATTAATATTACCGAACTAGTTCAATGATATTTAAAAACTGACAATTAAAATTTAATATTATCTTTTTTTGTAGGCGATGCCCCGTCACTGGATGAGACCAGACATCGTGACTACGCAACTAGGTTAGCAGTGCGAGTTGAAAGGCACGAAACAGGAGCAGAGCATGATGATATTGATGATGTAATTAGGAGCTTTAGAAATAGGAAGAAGAAAAATAAAATTTGATAATGTAAAATATTGTATTATTATAAGACAAACGTTACCATACTTGGAACGTTTTTTGCGTTGTATAAAAAACTCATTTATCATACTATTTTTATGTCAAGCATTAATTGCAATGTTTCCTTGTGTACTTTTTGTTGAATTGTTTTTTTATTAGTTATTGAATATATTTTTTTATGCTCATGAAAGTAAAAAATGAAATATAGATTGGGTATCGGGGAATTGAGAGTGATGTGAGGGGGGGGGGAGGGGCCATAAGAGCTTCCACCTTCACGTGGTTGGCCCTGTTTAGTAGAGAATAATTTATTGGAGCGATTTAATCTTGGAGCAAACCTCCCTCGATCCAGCGTAGCAACAAAAAAGTCACCGTTGACTTAGTTGCTACTCTTTCAGATCGTGGGAGGCTTGTTCCAAGTTCATACGACTCCAATAAATTGTTCTTGAAATGAAGAGGAGCTTATTCATGTATGTTTTGACATTTTCAACATATGTTCTAACATTATCATAAGAATGCATCTTAGAGTAAAAAATACTACATCAATTACTTGTATTTATTGTATAGATAATGATGGATTTGATTGACTTGGCAGTGTACGTACAAATCCTCTTGCATCATGAGCAATACAACTTGTCAACCAAGGTCATGTCCAGGATATTTTTGCTTGTGCGCTTGACCAGGTTTGTAATGTCACATTTTGTAAGTTCCTTTACAGTTCATAATTCAATATTAATCTTGTTCATGATTATTATCTATGTTTTTTGTATGTGTTTTTTCATCTATTTGATTGTAAGCAACTCTGCATGTTTCCTATTGTTCACTATGATTTCTCCCATTACCACTCCCAAGATGAATCCGACTTTATTGTTACTATGATTTCTCCATTTACGATTTCATAGGTTACATCATGTAAAGTTGTCAATCTCAGGTTGGTGATGAGCTTTAGTTCTCCAGATTTGGGGCTTTTCTGATATTTTCTCCCTCATGTCATTCTTGCATCACCTCGTTGTTTGAGCATGCCAATTGTCTACCACTTGTACCAATTGGCACATGTCAATCTCTTAATGGTGCCACATTTCACCTATTTTCAATGAGAGTTTTGGGTTTCTCTAACATAGCTTCAGAAATCCGATTCTGTGCTTGCTTGAATATTGTCACATAATACTCATGGTTTGGATTGATGAGCATGTTCTGAATGGTTGGTTGATTCATAAGAACCACCCATATAGTCATCTTGAGATATTTCAGAAGTTTTCTCGGGTTTCCTTTTTTCACCGTTTCTAGTGGGTGGGATGGTGTGGGGTGATCCATCAATACTGGTGCTCTTGTAGTAGGGAATTTGTTTTTGGGGATATAAAGGAGCATTTGATGTAGATATCCCATTGGATGCATTCATAGATGGGCACGAGAGGTCAAGAATTTAAATTAAAAATATGCAACCTCTAGCATGGCAACCTGAAGGCCGCGAGAGACACCGGTTAAAGATTGTTTTGTGCTGGCCTTAATATAGTCGTGATTTCTTTCTATTATCTTAATGCAAATATATAGTCTAGTCTCATTAAAATGAGGATTGTGGTTGTATTTCTCTTTGGTTTTTTCTCTCTTAATGCTCCAGAAGTTGCCAAAAGTTGCGATAGTTGTTTAGTTTGCCTGTTACAAATTAAAAGTGGTTTTTAGCAATGGGAGTCATGTTTTTTAAGGTTCATACTAATATGAAGATCTTGTAATTCTATATTCAAGATAAGAGAAGATGGCCTCTTCTTTGGGCAGTATGACAACAATTGCCACATCTACCTCATTGGGTAACAATGGAAAGGGGAAGAAGTTGGGTGCAATGTTTGATAATTATGGCAGATAATTGTCTTCTCTTTCAGTTTTTTCACCCATTTCCTTTAATCGCTCAAGCAGAAGAGGGACTCTGAGATTACGCGACAGAGAGAAGGTAGTTAATACAAGATCTATGGAAAAGGAGTTGTACTTCAACAAGGATGGCTCAGTGACAAAAAAATTGCAGGTCAGAGAAAAAATTATGTTTAAAGGAAGGTCACCTGCACGTGAAACTTCACTGCGGTGGATCTTTTCTTGTCCACTTATATTCGATTTTAATGTGTTATTTTAATTTTTCATGGAGGGTTGTTTTGGCATATGGTCTGGCATTCAATTGCACACTTACCGAAAGCATTGTCAATTTGTCTTGCAGGCGGTGTGAACAAACTTGTTGATCTTGTTGGAGTCACCCTTGGGGCGAAGGGAAAAATGTTGTCTTGGAGAGCAAGCATGGTTCTCCGAAAATAGTTAATGATGGTGTGACAGTAGATAAGGAGGTAATTTGTAGACGTGTGCTCTGGTTTTCTTTTTAACGTTGTATTAGTTCCCCCTCTTAAATGTCTTAGATTTGGTAGGCATAATTTAAAAACTCAAAGGTGAAAGGAAACATATTTGTTACCCAGTGGTCTACTTGGCCTATGGACTAGCCACATTAGAGTAATGCATAAAGATTTTCACAACAATAAAATGAAAGGGTTATGGCCGAGTCAAATTTTATTGTTATTGACAGTGTAATGAAATGTATCTTAATGCTATGGTTTTGGCCTTTTTATTGGTTGAATTAGAGGACCCATTTGAAAATATTTGGGCCAAGTAGGCCGGTTTTCCTTTTTGCTGATGGTTTGGTGTATCTAATTGAATTAGTTGCCTAAGGTATTTTTGGTTGCAAACTCCTTTTCATTTTCCATACAGTATTGGCCTTGTGGAATACATTTGATTGTGTGGTCTTGTTAGATCTACAACATTTGTAGTTGTTTAGTCTTATGGCCGAGGTGCATTTTTATTATGGAAATAGTTGATGCAATATTGTCATTTAATCCTTACTGCAGGGTAGCATGTTGAGAAGTTTCTTGTGAAACATTTGGTATTCAAAATGACACTTGATCCTATACAAGATCATGCACTTGACTTCAAAATTCATATTCAAAGTGTGCCAGACAATTCTTGCAAAATTTCAAATATTTATGTTGTTTTAAACCATTATCTTTTTCATGTATTGGATGCTGAAAATGAGAAAAAGACTTTGGTATGAAACCAATTGGTGAATAATTTCCAGCGAAACAACCACTTCCAAGACATGATTTAGAATTAGAACATATGTACTTATGAAGCATAGAAAGATATCCTTGATGCATTGTCAATGTTTGGCTAGGGTTATTTTTTGAGAAAATAACTCCTTATTCCTAGAATAGTGATCTTCAATACAAGTAAATGCCAGAGAAGAGAGATCATCGTGTGACGCAACAAAACTGAAATTGGACCCCTAAGGAGAGCTGGTGTGTCTACAATCGCTCTGTCAGCATTTTCCCTTGGTTTACCCCGTTCTTTTCCTCCAGCCTGAGTCTTAATTGACTTCTTCTTTCTTCGAGTTTATTTATCAAATTCGTAGAAATTCGTAGAATTTGATAAATAAATACTATCCACAATGGTTGGACTTTAATTTATATTCCCGACTTTATATTATCTCCAAGCCTTATAACCAATGTTTAACTTTCAACACTTTGTATTTATACTCCACGTTTATTTTTAAATAAATAACTTGTAATGAACTTTCGGCTCTATATTTCACCACCCAGCCTTACAACAATCACGCTCTAGACTTATGTTAATTATTCGCCAATCGTTTAATTAAACAATTTCATTATACTCCGGCCCCACCTATATATATCAATAACCAATCAAACACTCGTATCATACCTGGCTATCCTCCGCACACCTTAGTTAACCTCCGGGCAAGTTCAACGTGCGACCATCGTCCGATGGCCCTTCTCCAAATCAACGACTCTTGGCAATTTCGCTCGGCTTCCAACGTCGGGCTTTAACGTGCGATGGTGCGGGTTAAACGGTGGTTTTCCGGGGGTCACTTTGCCACGTGTCACATTCCCTATGGAATCGCTCGCGAATAGGAAATACCGCCTACTCCGCAAAAGCGGTGCGATATGGGCAACCCGCTTTTGTGATTCCGCTCGTGGTTTTGGTACAGGCTTGACCACGGGTGCAAGTCTAGTTCCGCTTTCCTTTTGTTTGTTAACTCATGTCCAATCCTCGGGTCAGGTTCCGAAAGCACAACAATCTTGTCTCTTTATTAAGCGGGATTTTTATATTTGAACAGTGTTCACGACCCCGGTTCTCTACACAGACCTCGCCTTTGGGTGGGGTGAGTTCACAGGGTTATCCAACAATTTACAGGAATTCAAAGACAGAAGAATGGAATTATCAGTACCCAATCGCCTCACAGTTAAACAATTCTTCACAATTAGCAGTTCGAGATAATTCAATGGCAACTAAGCTTGGAAATCATTTAACCGGAAACAATTGTTCACACACAGAGGTTTATTGCAGAAATCCCCTCTCTACTCTCCTCTTCCCTCTCTACTTTTATTCATCCGAGGAATTACAATTTATATACATAACATATGGCTCTTCGGTTCCTCTGAGAGGACCGTTCTAGAAATCAAAAGGTCTAATTATAATAATTCAACTAACTGAAACTGTTCGACTCCTACAACTCTAACTAGTCTAAGTAATACAGTCAGCTGAGGTATTGACACCTAGCTGTTACAAATCAAATGTTTTCGAACCCTCCTAGCCACAACATGTGGAAAAAACCTCCTACATTGCTGGCTAGTGCCTAATGCCCCTGCATCATCGTCTGACATAAACCTATTAACAAAAGTGAACAGGGAATGATTATTAATTATGGCATACTAAGTTGCTTTTCTAAAGAGTAACATTGTAGATAACCTTAAAAACATTTGTTAACTATTTTTTTTTGACCATTTGATTGTGTTTGATATGTAGAACTCATGGTAGCTAGTGTTTCTCCACTCATATTAAATAATTATTTCCAAAATTTTCTTGTTACTATTACTTTAGGAAAACCATGAAGACTATGAATTTCTTTCACAGACACTTCTGCCACTTGGCTTGTTGTTTATGTACTTTGAGCTCTACAAAAAAATATACAAAATTTGTCTATATAAATGACCACAAAAATGTAATACTTACCTTTATATTTCAGTAACCCTGTAATAAAGTCTATTGATATATCTTCTAGTCTTTTAATATGTATGTGGAATGGTTGAAGTAACCCTAGAGATTTTACTATCTCTCTTTTATTTATTATGCAAACCTGACCTTCTCTTACAAAATTTTGAATATTTTTCTTCATTCCTTCCAAAAATATATTTTTTGATCCTTTGAGATGTTTTAAGGAACCCTGCGTCCTACCATCAGAGAGACATGGGACTCCCTTAATATTTGTTTATACAAATATGCTTGTGTGCATAAAAATATTCTACATTTGCACCAAAGTATATCTCTCTTTCATTCCCAACGCTCCATATAGTTCATCCCATCCTTTATAAATTTTAGTTTTTGTTTAGTACTATTGTCATTTTTCCATTATGGCAAGCTTCTTCTAGCCACCTAGGAATAGAAAATGTAATTGGATATAAATTTGAGGCCTCTTCTATTTTAGAAAGAGCATCATGTACTAAATTTTCCTTACCTTTTTGCAGATTATCTCAAAATTAAAACTTTTCATTTTTTCTCCTCTTTTTTGTTAATCTTCCAATGAAATCCATAGCTTCAAAAAATACTTTATGCTATCATGGTATATCTTGACTTTAAAGTACCGCCCAATGATATACTATCCCCATTTTTTATTGCATGTAATATTGCTTCCATTTATTTTTCATACGTAGATTTCACCAAATATTTTCTGTGAATTCCTTGCTTTTAAAAGCCAATGATATCCCTTATTGTGTTAATGTTACATAAATTCCTTGTCCTAGTGCCTCACACTCTACTATGAATGTTTTACCAAAAGTAGGTGCAACCGATGTTGGTGTAGAAGACATGGCATCCATTAAAAGAGAGAATGCCAAAGTAGCCTCATCATTCCATATAAATGATATTTTCTTCAAGAGATATGTGAGTGGACTTGAAATGCATGCATAATTCTTAACAAATGATCAATGATATCATGTAAGTCTAAAAAATCTTCTAAGAACCTTGATTTTCTTAGGAATAGGTCATTTTGTAATAGCTTGCATCTTTTGAGGCTCCAACTTCACTCCTTCCTTTGAAACAATATGAACCAAATACTCGAATTCTTATTTCCCAAAAGCACATTTGGATATTTTTACATAAAAATGATTGTTCTCAATAATTTATATAACTTTTCCACATGTCTAGTGTGGTATTCCCATGATTTATTATAAATATGTGTATTATCAAAGAAAACCAACACAAATTTTATAAGATGGGATCAAACAAAATTGTTCTTAAGTCAAGCCCGTCGGACTTCAAACAGCGATAAACCATAATTCAAACCAAATTTGCGTTCCAAAATAGCCTGCTGACGTCAGCCAATTTTGTCACGCGAAAACCAAATGAATTCCGCCCTAATTTTTTTCGGGTCCGAAGTTGGGCTGGCGTACGGAGGGAGAGTTGTGACGTGAATTTCTTATCAAATTTGCCCTAATCTTTTTCGGGTCTGGATTTCCACTGCGCGAGCGGCCCAAACAAAGATCCGCTCCAATCAATTTCTGCCACGTGTCCTCAATAAAAACTTGCCCTGCTCCCGACTGCGGGTGCATTCGATGGCGTTTAAGGCCATGGGACATGGATGTGGCGATTTCATATCAATCGCATTAAGATTTAACGTTGTTCAATTAAATTCCAAGGTTTTTCACATCAAATCGCATTAAATTTTAACATTGTTCAAGATCGGACCTCCACTCTCGTTAGCGATTCTGCATGCTCCAATATGATCTGGCCTTCGGCTCTCATTAATGATCAGTGATTAATTATGACGAGCATCCTTCGATTGCATTGCATTGATAAAATGGAATTTCGCTATGGTTTTTCAGACGAGCCGGTTGCTGGGTTACACTGCCTGCTCACTGTGACGAGAAGGAGAAGTGGCCAGCTGAACTATTGCGTAGACCTTGCTGCATATCTTCATTTCTCTCGGTCTGGTCCTTGTCTGTCTTCCTTTGTTTCTTGGAATTATGCTTCTCCGTCTCCTCTTGTGCCCACTTCTAGTGAGACTGCACCCATGCCTCGCGTGCGTCAAAGGATGCGTTGCTGCAGGGGGAGCACTAGAGGTCAACTCTTGCGCGCTCCCTCCAGCCCCTCAACCGAGTTGTCTTCCGGCCAGTCCAGTGATTATGCAGGTCGCTATCCAAATACTAGGAGTGGGTGGGGTCGGGTTGTAGGATCTAGCCACCATATGGATTCCCCTGCTCCTCGTTTCCCCACTGCTAGTTCACCTTCTCCCACGATGCGCACTGCGCAATTTTCCTTTAATTGCTCTCTCAACCGCCCACAAAATACAACTTCAGTCACTGTGGTTTTCCGCGAGGAGGCCCAAACGGAGGAAGAATGCACCCGTCCGACAGGTCTAAGCTCGGAAAAATTCGGCCAGCATTCAGGCCTTCAGAAGGGGAGCCGTGGCATGAATGTGGAGGTAGCACCTAGCGATCCTGGACCTTTTGAAGGATGGTGCCGACTCTTCGAGGAGCCGGAGGAGTAGTTTGGTTAATTTGTTTTTCTTGCTTCGCGGCCCACTTAATTGGGCTGCTTTTAGATTATTTTACTGTGCTAGAACTTTGTAATATTTTTGAATTCTGTAAATTAAACGTTCAAGACTGGTTTCCCCGTATGAGGGAAGTCTTCTTGATTTTTTGATTTTTTGATGACAAATTTTCCATGAGTCTAGGCAATGATTTTGACTTCGGTGTAATTTTATTCCCAATGTTAATAGATTAACTTTACTTAGAAAAAAAAATGTTGCCCTGTTTCTATTTTAAACCTGTTTTTTGAAACACAGAGCCATGTTTATATGGTCTACGTATTATACTCTTTCTCTATATATCTACAAGAACCTTTTTGCTATGAATAGGGTGGATGCTGTAGTAGGCTACTAATGGAAACAAGCGAGCCTGAACCTTACATCTCGGATGCAACAGATGGTTACCAATTTTGGAATCAAGCGAGCCTGATCTTACAAGCGAGCCTGGGTTTCTACAGATGGTTATCACACTCCTCACATGATTAGCGTTTTTCTCTGTTCAAGGATTTTGGGTACTTTAATTTGTATTTGGAACAATGGACGTCGGTACTCTATCTATTGCTTTACTATTCTACATACCGCTATTTCACTTTCTTATAGATGCCTCGGGCATATTTGGATGCTTTCTCAGATTTGTCGATAATCTCCATGTGGACCGTTACTGGGTTTTATATCAAGTCCCTGTATGTGACATGGGGTATTTTTCTATCACTGTCTGGGGTGGGACTTCCACTTTTCTCGATGGATATTTGGGTTCCAATCTTCAGATGTGAAAATGTAATGACTTCATGGACTGTTTTACTTCATATAATATATTCAAAACAACGTTTTTTCTCTTGTGAAAAAAAATTATTAATGTTTATCACTCTACCTTAAAAACTACCGATGTTGGTCTATGTTGCTGGTTTATTGATATGGTCTGATGGTATTTTTATATTTTGGACATATCACACTCCTCACATGATTAGCGTTTTTCTCTGTTGCAGGATTTTGGGTACTTTAATTTGTATTTGGAACAATGGACGTCTGTACTCTATCTGTTGCTTTACTATTCTACATACTGCTATTTCACTTTCTTATAGATGCCTCGGGCATATTTGGATGCTTTCTCAGATTGTCGATAATCTCCATGTGGACCGTTACCGGGTTTTATATCAAGTCCCTGTATGTGACATGGGGTATTTTTCTATCACTGTCTGGGGTGGGACTTCCACTTTTCTGGATGGATATTTGGGTTCCAATCTTCGGATGTGAAAATGTAATGACTTCATGGACTGTTTTACTTCATATAATATATTCAAAACAACATTTTTTCTCTTGTGAAAAAAAAATGATTAATGTTTATCACTCTGCCTTCAAAACTAGCGATGCTGGTCTATGTTGTTGGTTTATTGATATGGTCTGATGGTCTTTTTATATTTTGGACATATCACACTCCTCACATGATTAGCGTTTTTCTCTGTTCAAGGATTTTGGGTACTTTAATTTGTATTTGGAACAATGGACATCGGTACTCTATCTATTGTTTTACTATTCTACATACTCTATTTCACTTTCTTATAGATGCCTCGGGCATATTTGGATGCTTTCTCAGATTTTTCGATAATCTCCATGTGGACCGTTACTGGGTTTTATATCAAGTCCCTGTATGTGACATGGGGTATTTTTCTATCACTGTATGGGGTGGGACTTCCACTTTTCTGGATGGATATTTGGGTTCCAATCTTCAGATGTGAAAATGTAATGACTTCATGGATTGTTTTACTTCATATAATATATTCAAAACAACATTTTTTCTCTTGTGAAAAAAATGATTAATGTTTATCACTCTGCCTTCAAAACTAGCGATGCTGGTCTATGTTGCTGGTTTATTGATATGGTCTGATGGTCTTTTTATATTTTGGACATATCACACTCCTCACATGATTAGAGTTTTTCTCTATTCAAGGATTTTGGGTACTTTAATTTGTATTTGGAACAATGGACGTCGGTACTCTATCTGTTGCTTTACTATTCTACATACTGCTATTTCACTTTCTTATAGATGCTTCGGGCATATTTGGATGCTTTCTCAGATTGTCGATAATCTCCATGTGGACCGTTACTGGGTTTTATATCATGTCCCTATATGTGACATGGGGTATTTTTCTATCATTGTCTGGGGTGGGACTTCCACTTTTCTGGATGGATATTTGGGTTCCAATCTTCAGATGTGAAAATGTAATGACTTCATGGACTGTTTTACTTCACGTAATATATTCAAAACAGCGTTTTTCCTCTTTTAAAGTTTCTTTTTTTTTTTTTAAATTGAACCTGCCGTCGCTATACCAACGCCTTGTAAGCGTCGAAATTGCGACAGATTAGAAACGTCGGAAGAGCGACAGTATAAAAACGTCGGACGAGCGACGTTCAAAACTTCGGACCACATTTCGTCGGAATTGCGACCGTTTACAAACGTCGGAAGAGCAACGTCCAAAACGTCGGACCACATTTCGTCGAAATTGTGACAGCTTACAACCGTCGGAAGAGCGACGTCCAAAACGTCGAACCACATTGCATCGGAATTGCGACAGTTTACAAACGTCGGAAGAGCGACGTTCAAAACGTCGGACCACATTTCGTCGTAATTGTGACAGTTTACAAACGTCGGAAGAGCGACATTCAAAACGTCGGACCACATTTCGTCGGAAGTGCGACAGTTTACAAAGGTCGGAAGTGCGACGGATTGGGAAACGTCAGAAGAGTGACGCTTGTTTGGAAGTGACGGAAAAGGTGTCGATAGTGCGACACTTTTTAATTGCATCGGAACTACGACGGTATGGTAAACCACGTTTTGCCCACCCTCGAACTGTCGCTCTTGCGACGACTATGTGTCAGAATAGCGACGAATTGGCCCTCGAAATTTCCGCCAAATTTTCTAGTGCCAAGTTCTGATTTGCGAAAACTTGGTCAAAAGTAGGGAAAATTATGCAAAAAAAAAAAATCTTTAATCAAAACTAGTGTATGAATTGTCTCATAAAACTCTCAAAAAAGTCTTTTAGCGTAAACTAACAACATTTCAGGGCTCTACGACTAATCGTGCCCCTCAATTTCCCCTATATATCAAACTTCGACATGAAAAATTGGGGTACACAGTTACAAATTTTTTAGCAAGCGAGCAATTAATTAGTTGAGGGAGGCCAGAAAAAGAAGAACGCCCAACGAAATTGACCTCCTTCTAACAGACACTTCTTGAGCCCTACCCTCCCCTTACATGCACGCATTGATGGCTGCCCAAAGTTTACTAGCTAAAAAAACATAACTTTTTTCTGTGAAACCTCAGGAAATAGAAATAAAATAGAAACTCCAATTCTTAGATTGAAAAAAAGTCAAGAAATCTCAAACCCCCAGCCATTCTAATGCTAGTTTCAACTTGTTAAATTATAATTTCAAAATATTTTTTTTTCTTGCTCTTGTGATTTTCCCTTAGGAAGTATACAAACCGCACTTGTTAAATTATAATTTCAAAAAACTTGCAAGAAAAAATTAAAGAACAACTAGTAGATAAAATTTTAATAACATGCCATGGTAATAATTGAACCTTCTCCACATAAAAAGGCACAGTATCAATTCGTAATACCAGGGCTAAATGAGGCATATACATGTGAAATCCTTTTCCTTTCTCCTCACAATCAACATCCCACATGCTCAAATAGCCTTCCCTGTCTCCACTCACAACAATAACCCACTCCCTACAAGGCAATATTTGGACTTTGAGTATTCTAGTTGGAGCAAGCCTCGCTATATCTTTGGCCTCCAAATTTAGGTCTTCCAGACTAAATTTTCACCCAACAAAGCCTCAACCTTCTGATTCCCTCTCTTTCTTAGCAGATATAAAATCTGCCAA
Source organism: Pinus albicaulis (assembly GCA_034641835.2). Taxonomy (NCBI): domain Eukaryota; kingdom Viridiplantae; phylum Streptophyta; class Pinopsida; order Pinales; family Pinaceae; genus Pinus; species Pinus albicaulis. The sequence continues at coordinate 234,907,497 of CM076584.1, read as the reverse complement.
AGGCGCATAGTGGCTGAGCACTCTGAGCCAGTTGAAATAATGATCATAACAATCTTATTCCCCATAAGTGCATAATTTTAAGTTAAACGTAGAGGGGCCTTCCTCGAGGATGTGGGAGGTTTCAGAGAACAAGAGCTTGGTGGAGTCAAACCTTCACGGGGTGTAGCAAGCGGGCCATCACTACCCAAATCCCCAATTCTCTGAGGGGAGAGGCATATGGTCCATAGGGGCCTTCGAAGTACAAAGGGTTTCAGTTCTCTTTCACACTTGGGAGCTTATAAGCCTTAGTCTTTGAAGTTTTCTCGATGAAGAACTAAGGTTCACAGAAGCAGAGTGAGGTTTTATAAGCTTCAAGGCGTACGCAAACAATGATGTGATCGTGGTGTTGAATGAGAGGTGACTGACCACGTGTCAATTTTTTATTTTTGTGAAGAGGACGAAAATGGACGTTGATTATTGGTTGGGGTGAACAATGTCTACTCACCCCAAGCCCGCAAAGAGAATTCCTATCAGCATAATTAGCTGAAATTTTTTTTTTTAGTGAAATATACATTTTTTTTTCTTTTTTTTTTCAAAATTTTAGATGTATTGAAATTGGAACACTTAAGAAGATGGGGAGATTATGTGCTTAAACTTGGAGGTAAAGCTATGTCCAAAACTTAAGTTTTTGTTAAAAAGTTATAAAAAATGCACTATATTTTTGGCACTAGACTAGTGGACGTAGTAATAATTTTCACTTAATTTTGTTTAGCTAATAAATTAAAACACATTAATAATATGTACTATGTATTGGTTTTGATTAATATAAAGCTCAGTGTTTTTTTCATCTAAGAAAGAAGAAGAAGAAGAAGAAGAAGCTAATAAATTAAAACACATTAATGTGTTTGACTTTTACACAAAAGAAACTTTAAAACCAACAATTGGGTCATGTACAACAACACAAAATTTAAGCCCCAAGAACATAATTCTTATTAGTTTTTCAACAAGAATATAGGACTCTAGTACAAGGGGAAATTACCTTATTATAATGTTCAGTAAATTCCAAATACAAGGAAAACTTACATAGAAAATCTCTTTACTTCACTGAAGTAAGATTCTTGTTGAAGGACTAAAAGTAATTTTGTTTTTGGGGTTGAATTTTTGTGTTTTTATGCATGATCTAATAATTTGCTAGTTTTAAAGTTTATGCATGATTTATTGCACAAATATAACATGGTATGTGGTGAGAAATAAATTTACTCACAGATGATTAAAAAGTAATAAGAAACAAATTACAAATTATAAACACAATGCACACAATGTTTATCCTAGAAAAAACCCAATCCAAGGAAAAAACATCTCAAAATTATAGTATTTCCTTGGCCAAAACTTGGCCAAGCCACCCAAAAAACCATCTAAAAAATTATATTAGTTCCTTGGCCAAAATCTGACCAAGCCATTCAAGTGAGCTTTCACCGCTCACCTCCCTTGGCCCATTACAATGATTTTTTCCCAAGCCTTTTAAAGACTTCATTACACAAAAGATCATGTGCAATTAAAACAATGTGCCCAAAAATATCACTATAAACCAACTTTTACGACTCCATTAAATGAAATTTTACACGATTTGTTTCAAAAAATCACTATCCTCAACGAAGTTTAACCGTTTCAAGAAAATATCTATCCTTCGCAAATTTGAACCAACTCTTGCTTGGTGTGTTAATTTCTTAGTAGATCTAGCGAATCGAAGTTTGATCAAGTTTGTCAACTTGACATTTTTCATATGTCCTAGAACTTTCTTCTTAACGTGACACTCTCATATGTCTCATAACTTGTACTTTCTTCTTAACGTGACACCTTCATACGTATCATAATTTTCATTTATTCAACCAATTTTGGAATTTCAAATATATTTTTTGTTAAATAATTTGTAACACCCCCTTCCCACATCTACCCAAGTAACCGACCAACCAAGGTAAACATGCGACGAGAGGCTACTATAAATATATTCAACCTCCTATGTGACCTTAAGGAAGTGGAACCAATGGAAAACACCGCATACAAACCTTGTACAACAACCACAACACCCCCAGGAGGTAACCCAACCATTCAGGCCTCTTACCCCAGGTCACAATGCCAGTGGCTAGGGCCCCAAATACTCAGTTTTGTACCTGCAGCTTCAGGATTTGAGCCACCTTTTCAGGCCCAAAGCCCAGGTCACTACCCAAAACTTCATGAAAACTTAAGGGATGATAAATAACAAGAGTACAATGATACGGAAGAAATCACATCAACAAAACTCATCTGGACCCCTCCTAGCCATGACATGCATTTTTTCAAACATGACGCAAACATTTAATCTATAGTTGTAAACATCAAATTTAAGCATAGGGATCTCATATTTATCTAGGAATCACTAAGAAACATTTCTCTCATGCATCATAAGCTATAATACAACAAATTTGACCATAGATACATTGTGCATTCATTTACAAGTAAAAACATGGATAGAGTCATACATCATCACTGATAAAATACATACCTATAACCAACATAACAACAGCATAAACATAGTGGATGCAACAACAATAGAATCCACATAATAACCAATACATTTTCATACCGAATACCAAAGGAATTATCTCTTCATTACTGAATGTAAAAACAAACCGAAGATGGGACTTCCACGTTCCACCTGACCATAGATTGACCGAACCAAATCTCTCTTCAGCCAATAACTCTCGTGCCATATTCCAAGCATGAACATGGGACTCATAACCAACCAAAAAGAACCAAACAAAACATGGATGCTACCGGGGTTCTCCACCTACACCGTGAGGAATTTGAGTGTATCCTAGTCTCTCAAGCTTTACCGTAATCCGCAGTTTGAATCAAGGATCACTATGCACTAAACTGAGACATACTCTCTAGGCTTTACCATACATCCCATCTCAGGACCACTAGGCCCAATGGAGAGAAATCCACCTCTTGGCTTTACCGTATATCCTGCCATTCACTGGCAAGGATTCCTAGGCCCACCGAGGCACACAATTTGGCTTTACCGCAACCCACAATTTGGCTCAGGTGTTGCTAGGTCAGTGGCTTTACCATGATCCATAGTCCAATTCAGTAACCGCTAAGCCATGTCTTTTTCATTTTGAAGATCCACCCCACTCAATTTAGAATCCATCCGACAATCCAACTCAACCGAAGCATGAGAAATCCATCTCATCAAAGCTATATGGAAATGGAAAAGCTAGGTTGAAAACAATATCACACCTGGAAAAATCCATGCCAAGACAGAAAATAACCACATACAATACCATGAATGCTAAATCTAGCAATGAAAACAAATATGCAAATAAATACATGCAAAGAATCATGTTGTATTTATTTGATCCTACTCTTCCTTGCTTTCTTTTCCTTTCTTACTCCAATGCCACAATGCTCCAAGAAAAATTGAAGTGTCCAAGAGTGACTGAGAGAGAGAGAGAGAGAATAATGAGAGAACTCCAAAAATGAACTGACAAAAGGTACCAACTGATCCTAAAAACCATTTTTATAGATGAGGCCTCTATTTTCTTCATTTTTCATTATTTTCCTTCATTTTCCTCGTCACATGCAACCTGTGACCTTTCATCTCCATTTTCTCCTAGTTTCCATTATTTTCATAAATAAATGTGCCAAAAATATCATTTTCATTTACAAAGCCTTTGCCTTTGCCTTTGCCAATTTCCTTAGCCATAATAAACCAAATGAACACCCACTAGGATGTCTTTTTCCCAAAATTCAGCTTCGAATAAGTGTCCCATCAATTGTGGCTATTATTTTTAACTTTTATTACATGGAATTTTCACCAAGGTTGTTACATAATTTTTTTATGATGGATGCTTGTTTTTTTATGGTGCTATATAGTTTAACTTGGAAGAGAGGTTGTAATGTTATGTGATCTAAATATTAAAATAAAGTTATTAATTGTAATTATTAATAATTATATTATCATAGATCATTTTAACTCCAAATTTATTAAGAGTTAAGAGGGATCAAATATCTTGAAGTGCAAACCATTCCTCAAGTTTTTCACTTAAAAAACATATTTTCACCTTGACAAATTTGATAGACCTACATTGATGCTTAAAATTTTATTTTTTAAGCAGATTTATAATTGTTCAATTATTCTTGCATTCTTATATCTTGATTTCGCTGAAGTCTTCTTCTCTAAAATTCAAACATGAACATTAAAAAAAATCAATTAAAAGAAACAAAAAAAAAACTTCCCAAAAAAATGTTTAATTTTGTTATTTTATCTTTGACTAAATTTAAATTTCGATATAATGTTTATTTTATAAAAAAAAAGCCCCAAACACCTATTGAATATATAAAATATAAATAATTTATATTATATACATTATTTTTCAAAAGAAAAAAGCGTTGTTTTATATTATGTACCAGTACATTTTCCAAAATAATGTGCTTCCATGGTTCCATACACTTCGAAAAAAAAGTCCCAAAAACTCATAGTAGAAAGAAATACAAATATAAATACAACCCCAACATAGACCCCTGAAGGATACAAAAGCATCAGATAATCCTCCATACAACATACTAATCAAAAATACAGTGCCAACAGTACCAACTAAATCAGCATAAAAGGATCGTCACAGAAAATTCAAGTGTTATGGCAGAGGAATCGATCCTTCCTCCCTTATATGGTCGAACTCTCGGAGAGTGTAATGTAAATGACCCACATTAACCAAGAGACCCTCCTTGGACAGTGTATCAGTAGTCACATTTTCCTCCCGGAAGATGTGCTAGAAAGAGATGGATATGAAATACCACTTGAGGAGATGGATCTGAGAAATCCATCCAATGAGATGAGGTGGAAAAAATTTTGTATCAATCGCCATCCCTTTAATAAGAACATGTGAGTCTCCATAGACATGCAATGAATCAATAGACAGATATCTAGATAACCATAGGAGTCCCCAAAGGGCCAAAACTCAGTACCTAGACCCCCAAACCAAGAGATCTCGTATTGACTACGATGATCCACCCAAAGCCACACTCCACAGCTGCAATAGCCTCTCAGTGTCACCCCGTCGAAGTACCCAACTGGGAATTGTGGATGCCGGGGACTGAGCCTCCATGAAATATATTTTTTCTTCTTAGTTGGAAAAGTCTTATTTCCCAACCACAATAATATGTTTTGTGTTATTTTGTGGATGTTGATTTGCACTTCGTCAAATACATACCCGTTCCTCACTTTCCATATTTCCCAAAAAAAATATAGAGGAGTTTCGTAAAATTTCCCACCATACTCCATCCACCACCTAATACATTGTTCTATACCTATATATCTCATTCTAGAAATCTTCAGAGAAAGAAATATGTTGTACCATATCATACAAACAGTGTTGCATTCCATAAATAGATGTATATTAGTCTCGTAAGTTTCACAACATAGTGGGCATCTTCTAGGATTGCTAAAACCCCTCTTACATATATTTTCCAAAGTAAGAGTTTTATTTTTCCAAACTAGCCACACATAAAGGATAATATTTAAAGGAAAATCAAGTTTCCAGACATTGAGGAACCAACAAGTATGATTAAGTGCACGAAGAGTGGATATAAGTTACTTGTAGGTTTCTGCGACTTCCACCATTTTTTTTTTCAATTTCCCATCCCAATCAATATGGTCGCCTTCATCAGATCTACAAAGTCCAGCCCACCTGAGGTTATGAGTGTAAGCCTTACATTCCATGGCTCAAAGCCTTTCCAGGCCAATTTCCCTGGCTGATTTCCAAATTGGAAAACTAACATACCAACCATATATGACCTAAGTTTAGAGAAATAGACCTCTAAAATGTAATCTTGTTAATGTGTCCCCTAACCACAAGAGTGCATCCTCCACACCATGGATATTATCCATGCCAATGATGATACAATTTCCACTACCAAAAGACCAGTTAATTCTATGCAGAAACAATTATTTCATCTTACTAAAGTCATTCCAAATGTGAGAACCATAATTAATCTCGATATGACCACTTCTAATCCAATCCTCAAAATTTTTGTGGCGAAGATATTTAGAAATAATGATATCTCTCCAAATTCCTTTGTTAAAAAGGGCCCTCCACCGGGATTTTATAATGAGAGCCAACCCGAAAATATTAACATCCATAATTCCCCAGCATCCATAATCCTTTAGAATGGAGATCTTCTCCCACTTGATGAGATGAATTTTATGACTTTCCTTTGATCCCGACAAGATGGAGTGTGTCATGATTCCTTTAATTTTTTTTATAACGGTCACAGGAAGAATATAAAGGTATTCCCAATAAACTACCATTTGTTGCAACACATCCAATATTAATATGGATCTACCTGTTAAACACGCAGATGTTGTATGAAGAAACTAAACACACAAATGGGAAATATAGGCATTCGTTGCTCATATTATTCACCATAGATGTACATTTATAATACAACGGTGTGACCCTTGGATTCATCTTCCAAGGTCACTTGGACTCCTTATGACTCTTCACCTTCCACACCTACCCATAGAGGATTAGGTGTTCAACATTCCCCTCCTTAATCCGAAGGGGTATGTGTGAGTCCAAGAAGAGATTTGTAATACAAATTTACAAAATATGCATGGCAGCAGTTAGGCTGAATCAGCTCTATGAAATGTTGGCATAAAGAGGTGGTTTAAGGATGACCACCAACACTGGAACGCAACGCTTATTGTAGTTCCCGGAACTCTTCCAAACTGGCAAGAAGCTGAGGGCTTCTGTTAGAGGAGGTGTCCCTCATATTTGAAGAGGGAGACCTTCAACCTAAAAGAATGGAAGTATAAAACCTCGATGGTTTAAGGATGACCACCAACACTGGAATGCTTAATGCATTTCCTGGAACTCAACCAAAACTGGCAAGAAGTTGAAGTCTTATGCTAGAGGAAGTGTTCTGAAAGAGGAATAATATCAACCTCACATAGATGGTTTAAGGTTGTCCACCAACCAAAGGCATGCTCAAGGGCATCCATGTATATGGCTACAACTCTGAATCTGGAATGACGAATTGTGGCTCAAGCTCACTTGAACTGCTATGTCTCTGGCTACAACTCTGAATCTGGAATGAGAGATTGTGGCTCAGGCTCACTTGATGTGGCATCGAAGCTTGTAAATGACCACCAATTTCCCCCATGTCAGGTACAAGGTGAGATGATGGAAAAAACTCAACTGCAAGATTGTTCAATATTCTAGAACAAGTTCTAACATGCGACTTAAACATCTTCTTGGCTATTGATGCCCATTTCCAAGAAGCAATCCATCCAAGATGAATCTTTGTTCTTGCAGGAGGCTTATTTCTAAAGCATCTGTGTGAAGAATGGGTGTGCCGACCACAATGCTTGCATGGGTGAAGATCAAAATAGTGATCTTTCATATGGCCAACGCAATCAAAGTGTTGGAATTTTTCAATCTGTTTTTGTTGTTGCTGTGGAAGAGGAGCAGGATCTGGAACAGATGAATGTAAACTATCATAAGGAAATTCGACACTCTGAAATTGAATGGGCTTGGAGTAGTTCGGAATATGAAAGGAAAAATCCTTCTCATATCCAAGACCTGTTCATTGCTTGTTGTGGACAAGCTCTTCCCAAGGTCTGATGATGGGCTTGGGAAGTGCAGACTAAGTTGCTGCATCTGCATGTAAATCTTCTCTTGTACAAGGAATTGAATGTGAATCGACTGCAACTTTATATTCTTGCTTCTGATGGGAGTCCCTCTCAATTTTCTGAATAGAAACATGTTCAGAATGATGACTCTTTTGTTGAAGTTCATCTTGCTGAAGCTGAGACTCCAACTGAAAAAACTCAATCGTGTCTTGTGCATCTTGCGAGAAAGTTTGAATATTAAAAAGAGAGTTCTTGCTCATTTTTACCATATCATGAACAATGGAATGAATGAGGTTATTCAACAACTCTAATGCATCATTGATTTTAGCCATTTTCTCAACAACTCAAATTTATACTTCAAACACTGGTTGCAACTATGAATTAAGAAGAAATGCCCACTCACAATGTCAGTACAATACAATGTCACTGAAAAATATTCTTGTAAATGTGCAACAAAAAGTCACTGTGCAATAACCCTTTAAGGCAAATGATTTATCTCTTCTTCAAAAGCGTTGTTTTACACTAACAACTCTAATTTGCAGAGAACGAACTGCTTCATACAACTAAACTATTTGTATCCCTTCTTTAATGAACGGGAAGAATTGTAAACATGGACCAATGGTGTCCAAAGTTTGTTGAATTCAATTCACACGTTGATCTGCAATATATTTCACATAGATATGAAGATTTCTATTATGGCTATAAGAAATCAAGGTGGCTTCCAAATTTCAACCTTCCATATAGAGATGTTGAAGGCATTCTCAATAGTTTAGCATTTGATATCAAACTTCGATGAAGACCAAAATTCCACAACGCACAAATATCTCATTGACAATAATGCTCAGTTGCATAGGAAAAAATATCGACGAATTAACACATCAAGGAATTTTTAAAAAAATGGAGGGACATTCCAATGCATAAGTGCAATTAATATATTCCTATCATATATATATACCACCGCTCCATCATACATATATAAACCAAGTCATATGGAGATAATGAGTCCACATTATATTTAAAGAGGAGCAACTGCTCACTTACTTCTCAAAGCATGCACAACTGCTCACTAAATAGAATGGATGCATATTATGAATCACCATCAGAACAGGAAAATAAATAACCAGCTACCAATTCTCAAATCTCAAAGTGGGAAAACTCATCTACTTCACTTGCATGGTCCACGACGCTTCCGCATGATGCTTCATTTCCCACAGCATTTTTTTTTTTTTAACCGCAAAACTCAATTCTGGTTTCAATTCTGCAAATAAAAAAGCTGTAAAAAAAATTTGGGAAAAAAATCAGAGGTGTTATCTGAGGGAGGGTTTATTTGGGGGAGGTATTTGCTGGGGGAGGGAATTACTGGGGGAGGTGATTTCTGGAGGAGGTGATTACTGGGGAAGGTATTTTCTGGGGGAGGCCAATCTGTAAAAAAATTAAAATTATACCATTTGCGAATTATAAAAAAAAAAACGCAGAATCTGCGTGGGAGGGGAGGGAGGGCCAAGCGGCCGAGATAGGGGAGGGGAGGGAGGGCCAAGCAGCCAAGAGAGGGGAGGGGAGGGCCGAGAGAGGGGGATGGGGGGATTTTGCAGTGAGCGGGTGGTTGAGGATGGTGAGGGAGCGAGGTGGGGAGGGCGAGGGGTGAGCGGGGTGGTTGGGAAGGGTGAGGGAGCGAGGTGGTTGGGGGGGGAGGATGAGGTGAGGGGGTGGGTGGAGGGTTGGGGAGGGAGGGGATGGTGAGTGATGGCGTAAGGGAGCCGCGAGGTGGGTGGGTGTGGTGAGGTGAGGGGGCAGGGATCGTGAGGTGAGGGGGTGGGTGTAGGGCGGGTGGAGGTGAGTGATGGCGTGAGTAGAGAGGGAGGGGACAGGGAGTGCTGAGGGGAGGGAGGTGGCGAGGAGTGTCGGGTGGAGAGAGGAGAGGTCCTGTGAGCAGGGAGGAGAGAGCGGAGGTGAGCGGACAGGTGAGGTAGTGGAAGTGTGAGGGGTGCAGATATTTTCCAGGCACTCTTCAAAGTCGCCCAAAATCATAACGCAAGACCAATAAATATCTCAAATAGAACCTTTGCTGGAAGTCCTATAAATTCTTCCTCCCGTATCTTCAAAACAGCGCGGTACTAGTCTGAACATCGTCAAACAACAGAAGACCTCATAGGTAAAATTCTCTGCTTCACTACTCCACGCCAAGTTTGCAAATAAGAGTAGAGGTTTCACTAATGCAACACAAGCTAGCACTATTCAGAAGCTTTATGGGGACCTCTAAACCCAAGGCTCTGATACCATGTTAAACACACACATGGTGTATGAAGAAACTAAACACACAAATAGGAAATATAGACATTCGTTGCTCATATTATTCACGATAGATGTACATTTATAATACAATGGTGTGACCCTTGGATTCATCTTCAAAGGTCACTTGGACTCCCTATGACTCTTCGCCTACCACACCTACCCATAGAGTATTAGGTGTTCAACACTACCTCCAAGTGATAACCATTGATGTGCCCCACAATTGAGTTTGTTCCTGAATTTATCTAAAATCCAATTCCAATTTTCAATCATGTAGTTGTTCAACTTGAGTCTAAATCTGAGGTAAGTAGCACCATCACACAATGGCCTAGAGCAGAAATTAAAAATCTGAGAGATATTATTGATCTCATCGGGATCTCCAGTCGAATGTAAAATACAGGAGTTTTCCTCATTAGAAATCATACCCGAGGCTGCACCAAATCGAATCAAAATGTAGTGAAGTACCATCCATTGGGTCATGGAAACAATGCCAAAGGTGAGAATGTCATCTAAAAAAAAACTATGTGTGATTTCAATATTTCTTCCTATACAAATATTTTTGAATAGACCCTTTGATCGAGCTTTATCTTAAGACTGAAGAAATCCATCACCAAGATAAATAACAAGGGCAAGAGGGAACAACAATGTTGCATCCCCCTTCTAGCTTTGAAAAAACTAGAAGGGAACCCATTGACCAAAATAACAAAGTGTATATTTTCCACACAAGACATTATCCATTCGATAATATAAAAAGAGAGACCAAATTCATAAGAATGAGGCGCAATAATTCCCAATCAACACAATCATATGCCTTCCTTAGGTCCAATTTCATAACCAAAGCCTATAATTTATTGGTTTGTATTGTGTGTATTGTTTCCTGTGCTATGGCCATTGCATCATGGATCAACTGATTTGGCAGGAAACCGAATTATTCCCGAGAAATGACTTTGAGAGTGTACCCTTTAGGTGATCTGCAATAACCTTGGAGATAATCTTATAAACAATATTACAAAGGGAAATGGGGAAAAAATCAAGGAAAGTATCAAGGACTGAGAATTTCAGAATAAGGGCGATAAAAGTGGAATTAATGGAGCCCGAGACATAGCCAGTGGTTTGAGACTCTTCCAGCAAGTGCAACAGGTCCAATTGCATCAACTCAAAAAAATGTAGAAATAATTCCACAATCCAGTAGTCCAGGCCTGGGAATTTGTCTCTAGCAAAGGACTTCAGTACCCAAAGGATTTTCTCAATAGTGATAAGGCGATAAAGTGCTTCATTTTGAGTCTTATTGAACATGAGAGGATAGTCCCATGTACCCCATATTTGATCATCAATGTTCACATCCCTACGAGATCGGAATAATTTCTCAAAGTAATGGACTTCATTCAATTGAATATATTCAGTAGAGAACACCATATCCCCATTCCTACCCCACATCTTCCATACTCTATTCACATTCTTCCTTAAATTTTCATATTTGTGGAAAAATTTAGTGTTCTTGTCGCCCTTCCAGAGCCATATTACTATGCTTTTCAATCTCCAACTACTTTCCTGGAAGTACAAAATTTGTATCTTCCTATTTTCCAATGCCTTGAGCCTGTCCCACAAATGGCCTGAAGGGTCCCCCTGCTCCAGAGAAAGGCTTACATCTGCAATGTCCCACATGATATTTTGAAGTTCAAGAGAAAGAGTGTTAGTTTTTGCCCTTTCCAAAACTCTGACGTGGCTCTTAAGATCTTGTAATTTATCTGAGAAATACTGCATTGGGGAAATATGCACCTCCCTATCATATGAATTCTAGAAATTATGAACCATCCCATTAAATTTATCATCTTTCAACCATGATTTTTTGAGTTTGAATGGTATGCCTAAGAGAACTGGCTCCCGCCTCCACTGTAAAATAATAGGAAAATGATCTGAAATATGGGTCCTCACCACCCATGATTTCATGTTTCCCAAATCCCAATCTTTCCATAAGGTTTCCATGCACACAGAACCTATCCAGTCTTCTCCCTATATGAGCATCCCTCAAATGACCATTGAACCAATTTGGGGACAACGAGAGGCAATGAATGCCCACAAGATGATTGGAATCAAAGAGTGACTACAAACTATCATCTATAGGATTGCCACGACACCTGGCCCCCCAAAATTTTGCTCTAGATAGGGTCGCATTGTATTCTTGATCCATTATCAAAGAACCAATCTTTAGGACATCACAGTCCTCCATCTGCTTCCAAAAATGTGGCCTTATCTTTATAAGGAGCATATAAATTTAGAAAGTGAATTCTACCCTGAACTCCCTAAATATGCCCAGTCAGAAGTAAACTAGCAAAAAATTTAAAAGCAAATAGCGAGGCCCATCTAGGATCCTAGAGTGCAGCCAAACCACTTGAGAGCCCACATGAGTCCATGACCACCATATTCCAATCAAGAAAAAATTTACGAAAGTAAGAAAAAATCTTATCCAAGATAGCCATCGTTTCTTGTAATAAAAAAATGAAAGGGCATGATCTGGTGGATTAGTGTAATGCTCAAAATTCAAAGTTATCAGATTGGTTCAAAACCAACACCAAAGCGTATATCTCGTCTTCCTGAATTCACCGCAACTCAATTCACTCAAATACGATATTGGATGCTCTCGATATAGCGTTCTATCCATTTTGGGAAATAGCTGAAATTTATGGATTTGGGTTGCACGGATGCCCAATCAACAGTCCATACTGCTGACTCGACCATGAGATAGCAGGGTGATTGGTCCTCCATCTTCCAATAAATGGTTGACAAGTGGCAGAATCTTATTGGTGCAATATTGGTTGAATTTTATTGGTTTAGATATTGTTGGGGTGGCCCAATGAGGGAGTGCCATGTGGGCCAACCAGTGATTGCCACATGGCCTCCTCATGACCGACCAAAATTTGGTTATGGAGATGAGAATCCCACGAGGTTCGATCACCAAACCTCTAAACTACCAACAAAGACCTCCACCAACTCTCTTATGATGGTTCTTAACCCTTATAGTGGGCCATCGCTATTTAAAGTTTATGAATATTGCATTTGGGTTGGGGACCGGGGTTAACCCCTGAACCCCATCCACCAACTAGGGCCAAGAGCTAACCCCAACCCAAGACTTTATAAGAAAATATAACCCAAATTTTGCAAACTTATTCATCGATGGAGGTGTTAGGGTACCGTGATTTGGCAGATTGGCTAACCAAATGACAGGGTAACATCAGACCAATCTTTGGAGTCCTAGGACCTAGCCTTCCTAGACACAGAGAGGGCTCTCTCTATTGTGCAAATGGTGTGAGCTTGTTCGCTTTGGATAGTTGTTAAGTGTAGGTTGGTTTGTTTGTTTTGGGTTGGGGTAAGATGATCAAGTAGGATAGGTGGAATGAGATAATATCAAATCAATAGGGCTATGGGGTCAGATGAAGTCAAGGGTGTCTAAATGATGAAACAGAGTGTATTGCAGGGCCGATTTAACAGGGTGAGTGCATCCTTAAAGTGATGTATGATGGTGTAACGAAAATTAAGTTTTATGAAAAGATTAAGAGGTATTATACATCTATAATTTGAAGAAATAACTCATGAGGTAGGGAAAACCATTAATCTCTATGAACAATACTCAAACTGATAAACATACGAGATTAACAATCCAGTGGTACATAGAAGCATTAGAACTCCTAACTTTAGAAATCCACCTTCAGATTTTTGAGAAAACACATAATATAAACAAATAATTCAATATATGGAGAGGGAACTCCTAAACAGAATATATCAAACTATTGGGAACTCTTAAACAAGTTGATGAGCATGGGCAAAGGGCAAGATCGAAACAAGACCTCTTTGTATTAACCTAATCAATCAGTATTCCATAGAAAAGCTTCACAATAAGTTTTTGAAAACTTTAAATAAGCAGGGCATACCATGAATCATATTTATAAGCTAACATACTAATCATTCATGAAACAAAGAACAAGTTTTAGTGGGCCTAAGGAGCAATCAAGGATTCCTTAAGATGAACTAAAAGAAGAAAACATCAAAACTATAGCAAACAAGAGGTTTGAGGTGCTTCCATGAGCATATCTCAACCTATACTTTTCTGATCTATAGCAAACAAGCAGACTAAAACAAAATGAGGACAAGAAAACACTAACAAGTTATAAAAACATCACCATTCACCAAGCTATGGAATCCTGCAAGCAAGCTTCTCCAACATCAAGCCACACAAGCCATTCATTCACTTCATAAAACCAAATATCTTCTCCAAGCTCATAAACCATGTATTGCTCTATAACACATCAATTCCCAACTATTTACAATACATACTCATGCCTTATATAACAAATAAGGAGAGGAGAGCCTACTAGAGCATCTAGAAGCCCATTGGCCAAAGAGAAATACCCTAAGTTGTCCTTGAGGCTTTGCAAAGCCCAAGGCACCAAAATATCTAACAAAATATTTCCGACTATAAATGGAAATAACATTGACTTTTAGGCTTGACATGCCTAATAAAACTTTCCAAACGCACATTCTGCCCAGTCAGTTACAGGAGCGCAGCACAGTGGTAGGAGCGCAGCGCAAAAATAGGCCTTTTTGCAGCAGCGTTTTGGAGGCCTTCCCAATGTCGGAAAAGGATTTGTGATGGCTCGTTGGAAAGATATGGAAGTATAGTTTCCAGATATAACTTTAATTCTTCAATATGACCTTTTAAAGTTGCCCAAAAAATCGAAAAATCCAATACTTCCAGGAGCGCAACACATGCTCAGAAAAGTGGGCAGAAAGGTGAAAAATTGAGTGTTTTTTACCCTTTTGGGGGGTCAAAACAACTCCAATTGAGCTGAAATTTGGCTATAATACTCCTCTAATGATGGGGAATCCAAAAATTTAAACCTCTCCTCATGAAGATTCTCTGGGAAAAAGCGCAGCACAAGGTGTGCTGGGCTCCTAGGGGTCAAAATTTGAAAAAAAACAAAAATTTGTCCACATTGCCTCAAATTTGGTAGGTAGGTGCCTCATGGGTCATTGGAGACCTGCAGAAAAACTTGGGCCAAAATTCCAAGCCCATATTGGTCCTTTTCATCATTTTGTGTCGGGCCCTCATTTTGGGCAGTTTTGAGTTTTTTCCTTGCAAAGTGGTTTCTTCGTTTCATAGTGCTCGATCATTCTCCTTTGCAATGTAAGAGGTGCCTTGATCATTTCTTGGTACATATTTGTCTTCATGAATGTCCTATTTTTCATCATTTGACCCACTGTATTCACTGTCTAACTCAGCCTTTGTATTACTGTTTGCACCCTTGGTAGGGTCATTGTCTTCTTTGTCCTATTTGATGCTTTCATATGCCTCCTCTCCACTTTCCTTCGTATTTTCAGTGTCACTTTCTTCATTGTCTACTTCTTTTCCATGACTGTCATTTGGTTGTTGACTGTCACTAGGCTCACTATTTTTGTATTTTTGTAGCTCACTGTTTTCCTCTTGACAAGATGCCTCTAACCCTGTTTCCTTGGATTCATCCTCTTCGCCTTTAGACCCACTGTTTTGGCCTTTTTTCTCATCAATGTTAACATTCTCCTCTTCATAAAATTTATTTTTCTTTACCCCTGCCTCAAGATCCTTAAAAATAAATGGCACTGCTAGTGAAATGATGTGGAAAGAGGTTAATGGAGATGATGGGTTTTCTAGCTAGGTCAAGGTATCAGCAATGTGCAGGCCAAGTGTTTCTTTTGGATTTCTCTACCTTTTCTAAACACCAATTTTCAAACCTCTTAGTAGCCTTATCTCTAGAGAGTCATGCATATGCAGGAAAAATCCAAAATACCTCTTGAAGCGCCTCCATAGCAGAGAAAATGGCTTCAAAAATCTTGTGGGTGTCTGGGTCACCCTGAACTTGAAATCTGGCAGAAAATGCAGAATAGTGGCAGGAACGTAGCACCGTGGCAGGAGCGTAGCACCATGGTAGGAGCGCAGCGCTGTGGCAAGAGCGCAGCACCGAGGGAGTCAGGTGCCTGAACGTGTTTTCATACATATTTATGGAGCAGTGGCAACAGCGCAGCACTGTGGGCAGCTTCCTGAACTAGGTGTCGTGCAGAGGTTGGAGCAGTGGCAGGAGCGCAGCGCTGCCAGGTGGGAGGCTCGGGCAGTGGAAGGAGCACAGCACGGTGGACAGCTCTGCCAGAGACTGTTTGCAACTCCTTGCACAACGGTAAACTCTACCAGGATCACAGCACCAATCTTCAGGCGTGCAGCGCACAGTGCAAAAATACACAGGCGGATGCTACAGGCACGCAGCGCAATACTACAGGAGTGTAGCGCCCGAAAATTTTTTCTGAGGACTCTGCTGGAAATTCTAAAAACCCTCACTCCTGCAAAAATCCAAATGATGAAGGGGAGATGCCTTGTTGGGGTTGTTTTATACCATTTTGATAAAAATTAAAGACAATACCCACTTTTATATGGTTTTACTTCTTCTCACTTTTTTCTCACTGTGTCATCTGACTGTTTTGGTCTTGTAGGTGGCATATTTGATTAAAAATTTTGCTCTTTTTCTCATTGATGGAGGCTTCTTAAGACTCTTTCCAATTTTAAATCCTTCCTGAAGAAGTTGAAACTATTCCTCTCACCTATATGTGGAATAGGAACCTGTTTTATGACTTTTATCATCTATACACAGCAAACTTGTCATTTTGCCAATTCCTCCTTTTGACTTTGTGGATTACAATGTTTGTCTGCCAAACCTTAGAAAGGTAGTTTGGTTAAAACATTTTTAAGCCATATGTTGTGATGAAGGAGGCTTCTTTGTCACCATTTTGAACTTCTTTGTCTATTTTTCCAAACTATTAGGTTTATAAGGATGCTTAGGAAAACGTAAACAGTGTTATCTCCTAAGTATTCAAAGAGATACTTGTAAAACTCGCCATTTATGCCTAAAAGCCTTCAATGATCATTTGAAGGGGTTTAGGGGTTCTTTGCTCTTGTAACCTTAGCATTGATCAATTTCTTGGTCAAAATAGTCATACATCTTGATTCCTATTAAACACATACCTGTTGCTTCCCTCTTGCTATGGATGGTCTTCTTGTGATGATGCCTCCTCTTTTACCTATCCTCTGACTAATCTGATGGCCTTTTGGTCTTGTTTGTAGGCATGTAAGCAAAGGCTAGCTGTCCCTCTACCAGATTCATTCCTGAGGCCAAACCACTTTTGAATGATCTTTTTTATTGATGTACAGTGTTTTTTATGAGCCATTCTCTTTTAGGACCTGCATAGACCTTTTGATGGGCAGCACTTCATAACACTCTATCATGAGATCCTGATCTTCCTTGTAAACTTAAGTCTGTTTGTGTCTTACTACCAGTTGTGGATGCCTTTATAAGTTTTTTAGGCCTCCTTCTTTGACTCTATTCTGCTATTGACCATTTACAAAACATTCCTACAGAAATGCTTGTCCATGGTAAATTTCTCCTTTGCAGGCTTACTACTTGATCAAGAGGATAATCTTTGGAAGTCTTTGATGTTCTTTGGAAAATGATGAGCTTCATCTTCTTTTCATTTGATTTCACCTATATGAGAGATTTAGAAAACCTTGGAGGAAACTTGAAAGGGCTCTGAAGTGTTCTGAGGGGTTACTTTGCTTAGGAAGACCTCTTGGCCAAGGGCGCAGCACCATTTCCCAGGAGTGCAACGCCATGTGTAATTTATATGGGAAAAAATTTCCAGGAGTGCAACACCACCTCCCAGGAGCGCAGTACCATTTTGCAGAAGGAATTTGGAGGCCTTCCCGATGTCAGAATTGGGTTCATGATAGATATTTTCAAATCTTAACCTATATACTTTCCAAATACACCATTTTTTTCCTGATTGAAGTTGATTTGCCCTGTTAAAAGTTTATTTTACCATGACTGGTCAAAAAGTGCTGAGTGATGGTGTAGAAATGCAGAGTGCTAGTGCAGACAACCTTTGGAGGCCTTCCACAACTCCAAATCTAGCTCATGATATCTCATTGGAAATATATTCAAGTATTGTTGTCATTGGACGCATCAAGAAAGTCATTGGGACACTCCAGCTATGAGAAAAACTGATTTTACCAAGGTCACTCCAGCAGTGCAGAAATTCTCCCGTGACACCTGTATTTTTGAAATTTCTCCAAAAACATGATACCTGGGTAAAATTGGAAGGAGGTTTTTCTTCTTGGCCCTATGATGGACAAAAAAATCTCTCACTTTTTCCAAATTCATCCCTTTTTGGCCAAAAACATATTTGTAAGCAAAACTACCCCTAGGTGTGGCAAATGACTTGGCCCTCGGAATGAATTCTTGGAAAATGATGGACGCATGATGTTTATGAGTTGGCATGGCTTCATGATTGCTGATATGACCTACCATGTGGATATTCTTCTCTTATGCCTCTTTTCCATAGCAAACCCTAGCTTAGTTGGAAAGGAAAATAGGGTTTGGTGTAGGGGATTTAGGACTGCCTTGTAGAGGGAATGGAATGAAGGGGTTAAGGGTTGTCTAAATTCTTGGGGAAATTTTCGAGGATAGGGATAGATGTTAGGGAGTAGGGGAAAGTGTAATTTCAAGTATTGAGTGAGGGGAAGTGGTCCAAAATGGAAAAACACAGGCCTAGTCTTAAAAAGTATCAAATTGCAGGCATAGACTAGGTTTTGGAAGAAAAATGATGAAATTGAGGGATAGGAATGACAGGGAGTGTTTATGAAGGTATATTAAGGATAGGAGGAGTTGTAAGAGCATCAAGATACAAGATTTGTTGATGTTTAACCATGGAGGTCATGAAACCAAGAAAAAATGCCTTTAAAACCCCTAGATGGACAATGGAGGAGTTAGGCAAAATAAAATACAGGGCTAAGACCAAAGGTGACACAACAAAGACAAACTGAGTGGCATGATCCCATGATGGATCTTCTGGGATGGGTGAGCTGATCATTAACATGATGGGATGATGAAATAGTGAAAAAAATATCTTAAGGATAATGAAGGTAGTGAGATTTCTAGAACTCACAATGTTCATGAACTTTGTTTCTAGAAATCTAGAACTGATAATTAGTCATCTTCAGATAGTGAAAATTATGGATGACTAACAATGGCTCCACTTGGGGAGGGCAGCTCCTTTTCAAGAGGTGTCCAGAACTTTCAAATCTCTGGCTTGATGGAGACCAGTGCCTCATCCATTAGGCATATTTTTACCTCTTTTCTCTTGCTGATGCTTGCTTTGAAGATATGATCTCAACAATCTGAAATACATGATTAGCTCAAATCCATCTCTACCTACCCAACCTAATTTCCTAACATTTTTTCTTCTTTAGGTGCATTTGGATTAGCAAACTTGATATCTTCTTGTTTTTTTAAAGCAAAATAAACAATCTATTTCTACCTTATCTCTTCCTGGAGCTTAGATTATGCTGATGAACTCCTTTGATTCTCTACCTATTCTATTTTGTTGTCAAGATTAAGCAATATGACAGAATTCATTCTCTAAGCTATTTGACAAGAGATTTAAAGCATGAAGTGAACCAGGATTAGGAAATCTGATTCATTATGAGTTGTGGCATTTGAGACAAGCTGCACACAAACATTATTTTTGTATAATGAAAAACTATAAAATATGAGGGCTATGATTCAGAATTTGTTAGGCATCCCTATCTTTTCTCTTTGGTTCAGATTTAAGCATGTGGAACCAGTATCTTTCTACCTAATCTACCTTTTGACAAGTCAAGCTTGAATAATTTGACCAGCATTCTTTCACTAACTTATAAACAATAAATTGAAAACATGTTCAGCCATGATTAGGCTAGATGACTGAACAAGACCTTCTTTCAGAAAAAGTAGTGGCATTTAGGCTTGCACACTTTCAGTATCACTATTTTTTGGGTATGGGGCTATAACTTCTTTTCAAATCTGCCCTCTTTTTCATTTTTTTTTTTTTTTTTTTACTTTTTCTCTCTTTTTGGTCAAAACAATCTAAAACTAAAGGTAGAAATATGCTCATAGTGCTGAGCTTATTTTCTTTCCTATCTATCCTAATCTAAACTATACATGATATACATTCAGCTGGTGAACTCTCTTTCCAATACAACCAGTCAAGCAGATTATTCCATGAGGGATCTTGGTTTAACTCTTTGATGGTTTTGAGAGAATCAAAAAGCCACTCCCACCTTACTTGTGTTTGAAAAGGAGTGCATAAACCTTTCTTTATACCTTGCATCAAACTTTTCTTGACATGATTTACTCCTTCTTCAAATGACTTTAACAAATCAGCAAAGGGATCTTGAAACAATACCTGAATGTGAAGATTTGGTAAATAAGCTTGATCCAGGATAGCTTCTTCTTCCACTTGGCTATGCTTGAGACTCTTTTGGGAAAGAAACTCCACCTCTTCCTTATTTTCATCTGAACTAGTAGACTCATCGTAGATTGCAAAGTGGTCCTATAGCACACTTGATATGTTCTGATGGAATGGGATGAATTCTGTGAGGAGGTCATCATGTTGATGATTAGGGGCACTCCTTGGTAGTAAGTCTTCTTGTGAAGGCAGTTCAGCAACTCTTATTGATTATCATTTTCCAAGCCTTCATCTGCAATTTGAAAATCAATGGGGCTTGGTGGCTACAAATATGAAGCTGAGGAGGATTTTGTGTCCCAATTTATTTCCTCATCCCTTTCAGGAAAAGGCTTTTCATTAACAATTGGTCTAAGAAACTCATTATCTTTCCCAACCTCATCATCAAAACTAAGAGACTGTTGATTTCCAATCATATGAAAATTATTTCTGAAGGACTGAAGTGAAGTAGAGAAAAGAGTCATAGACTCCTCACTTAATTCTAAACTTTCAAGGCTTTCCTCATCAGTGTCATAGGTGACCTGTCTTAGTTGATTACTGCTTTCAATCTGATGATACTGAACTTCATCCCACAAATCAACTGTTGATAGCTCTGCAAGGTTAGCTTCTGTTTGGATATCATAATCATCAATATATTGATCAAACTTCAGAGAATCATTAATATAAGTAATGTCACCAGCCATACAATTGGACTATCATATTGTTCTCCTTTAAATAAATCTACAAGTTCACTTTCTGGTTTATGGTAGACAAGACTAGTAGGAGAAATAACCGAAATGTTTTGTTCACATGAGGGTTTAGAGGTTGTTTGAATGTTTAGAAGCTGGTTTATTTCTTCTTCAGTTAAAAAAGGAGGCATTTTTCTTTCTCTTTGGAAATAATTACAACATTCCTTTTTCTCTTGTGAAAGTTGATTGAGAGGTTGGATGTCTTCTTGAGCCTCACCTATAAGAGATGATGAATCATTACTTGGGCTTGTAGAGAGATGTTGTGGGTTTTCCTCTATTTCTTGATTGGGTTCTTCCTCAAATAACTCCTCTAGGCTGTTATAGTTAGCATGAGATTCATGGGTTGCTTCCATTATATTCTCAAGATGCCAAATTCCTTTTAAAATCTGAAATGAGTCAAAGCATAAGGGTAGAGATCCTAACTGTGTTATCTCCTTCTTTATTTCAGATTTGATTTCATCCTTAACCAACTTTTCTTGATTTATGTGAGAGTTAACTTGAGCATGGGGTTCTTTAATAGCTTCTAAGAGATCTTTTGGATGTAAATTTCCTTTCAAAATCTAAAATGAATTAAAGCATAAGGGTATAGATCCTAAAGGTTTTGACTCTTCCTCCATTTCATATTTTGTGATTTCAAGATGGCTGATTGATTCTTTAGAGCACTCCTCTCTATTTTTATTTGCAACTTGCTCGTAATTCTCTCTTAATAGTGAAGCACAAGATGTAGGAAAGTAACTAGTACCTACTTGGTAGCCTTCTTTACTCTCTTCTTTGCAGTCTTTCTGATCATGTATATTTTGTTTGTTGTTCTTGTCTTGTAGTGACTGAGTTTTTTCTTGTAGTGGCTTAGTTTTTTCTTGTAGTGGGTGAGTTTGTCCTTGCCGAGGAAAAGGTATAGTTTATTTTGCATAAGCAGCACCAACCTTAACTTTTTACCTTTCCTCTTGCCTACCAAGTATATGGACCATTTTTCTGATTGCATCTATCAATATCTCTAGTTTTTCCTCTCTGTTCATACTTGGATCTATCTTTGTTTATCAGAAAGAGGTCATTGTATCTTTTCAACCAGTCTAGAGTTCTCTACCAGTGGACTCTTTTGGTCTATTGAGGGTTGTGGAGTCTCCAGGTGGAAGATTTGAACTTTGTTTTCCACCATCAGCATGATTGGGATCACTCAATGCATTCCCAGGGGGGTCTGTGAGAACTTAGCAGAGTAGTAGGCCTACTGGAGGCTAGTGGAGTCGCCAGGTGGATATTTTCTAGTTGTTTTGAAGATATGTTGTCTATGGTCCACCACCGATACTGACAAAAATCTAATCTAGAAATTTTTTGGGGTTTTATAAATTTCTATATGTAGCCCGAAGGTTTGTAAGAGTGTCCTATAGCTGAGTCATCAATTTGCTAAGATGGTGAAAAAGCTAGATTCTACTCTTAGGCTATCAGTCAAGTTCTCTATGATTTGACGAAGGTTTCTGAAGTCCTAAGGGATACTTATTTTGTCGCTGACATCATAGGTTGCATCATAATCACCATTTTGTTAGTGATAGTGATGAGGTAGCTATAAATCATAGGATACTGTTTGATGAAGGGATTCAGGATTCCTAAGGGGTATTTAGATTGTTATGAACTCAGAGGGTCCCACCGTGATCACCATTATGTTAGGGTCCCGTGATTTGGAAGATTTGCTAACAAAATGACAGGGTAACATCAGACCAGTCTTTGGAGTCCTAGGACCTAGCCTCCCTCGACTCAGAGAGGGCTCTCTCTATTGTGCGAAGGATGTGAGCTTGTTCGCTTTGGATGATTGATTTTAGGCTAGTTGTTAAGTGTAGGTTTGTTTGTTTGTTTTGGGTTGGGGTAAGATGATCAATTAGGATAGGTGGAATGAGATAATATCAAATAAATATGGATATGGGGTCAGATGAAGTCAAGGGTGTCTAAATGATGAAACGGAGTGTATTACAGGGCCGATTTAACAGGGTGAGTGCATCCTTAAAGTGATGTATGATGGTGTAACAAACATTAAGTTTTGTGAAAAGACTAAGAGGTATTATACATCTATAATTTGAAGCAATAACTCATGAGGTAAGGCAAACCATTAATCTCTATGAACAATACTCAAACTGATAAACATACAAGATGAGCAATCCAGTGGTACATAGAAGCATTAGAACTCCTAACTTTAGAAATCCACCTTCAGCTTTTTGAGAAAACACATAAGATAAACAAACAATTCAATATATGGAGAGCGAAATCCTAAACAGCATATATCAAACTATCGAGAACCCTAAAACAAGTTGATGAGCATGGGCAAAGGGCAAGATCGAAACAAGACCTCTTTGTATTAACCTAATCAATCAGTATTCCATAGAAAAACTTCACAATAAGTTTTTGAAAACTTTAAATAAGAAGGTCATACCATGAATCATATTTATAAGCTAACATACTAATCATTCATGAAACAAAGAACAAGTTTTAGTGGGCCTAAGGAGTAGTCAAGGATTCCTTAAGATGAATTAAAAGAAGAAAACATCAAAACTATAGCAAACAGGAGGTTTGAGGTGCTTCCATGAGCATATCTCAACCTATACTTTTCTGATCTATAGCAAACAAGCAGACTGAAACAAAATGAGGACAAGAAAACACTAAAAATTTAGAAAAACATCACCATTCACCAAGCTATGGAATCCTGCAAGCAAGCTTCTCCAACATCAAGCCACACAAGCCATTCATTCACTTCATAAAACCAAGTATCTTCTCCAAGCTCATAAACCATGTATTTCTCTATAACACATCAAGTCCCAATTGTTTACAATACATACTCATGCCTTATATAACAAATAAGGAGAGGAGAGCCTACTAGAGCATCTAGAAGTCCATTGGCCAAAGAGAAATATCCTAAGTTGTCCTTGAGGCTTTGCAAAGCCCAAGGCACAAAAATATCTAACAAAATATCTTTTCCAGCTATAAATGGAAATTAAAATGAATTTTATGCTTGACATGCCTATGAAAACTTTCCAAACGCACATTATGCCCAGTCAGTTACAGGATCGTAGCATAGTGGTAGGAGCACAGTGCAAAAATAGGCCTTTTTGCAGCAGCATTTTGGAGGCCTTCCCGATGTCGGAAAAGGCTCCGTGATGGCTCCTTGGAAAGATATGGAGGTATAATTTCCATATATAACTTTACTTCTTCAATATTACCTCTGAAAATTTCCAAAAGAGTCGAAAAATCCAACACTGCCAAGAGCGCAACACATGCTCAGAAAGGTGAAAAATTGAGTGTTTTTGACACTTTTGGGGATCAAAACAACTCCAATTGAGCTGAAATTTGGTGATAATACTCCTATAATGATGGGGGAATCCAAAAATGTAAACCTCTCCTCATGAATATGACCTAGGAAAAAGCGCAGCATAGGGTCTGTTGCGCTCCTAGGGATCAAAATTTGGAAAAAACAAAAAGTTGTCCAAATTTCCTCAAATTTTGTAGGTAGGTGCCTCATGGGTCATTGGAGACCTAAAAAAAAACTTGGGCCAAAATTCCAAGCCTAGCTTAGTCCTTTTCATCATTTGGTGTCGGGCCCTCATTTTGGGCAGTTTTGAGTTTTTTCCTTGCAAAGTGGTTTCTTCGTTTCATAGTGCTTGGTCATTCTCCTTTGCAATGTAAGAGGTGCCTTGATCATTTCTTGGTACATATTTGCCTTCATGAATGTCCTCTTTTTCATCAATTGACCCACTGTATTCACTGTCTAACTCAGCCTTTGTATCACTGTTTACACCCTTGGTAGGGTCACAGTCTTCTTTGTCCTATTTGCTGCTTTCATATGCCTCCTCTCCACTGTCCTTTTTATTTTTAGTGTCACTTTCCTCATTTTCTACTTTTTTTCCTTGACTGTCATTTGTTTGTTGACTGTCACTGTGCTCACTGTTTTGGTCTTTTTGTAGCTCACTGTTTTCCTCTTGAAAAACTACCTCTGACCCTGTGTCCTTGTAGTCAACCTCTTCACCTTTAGACCCACTATTTTGATTGTTTTGGTCATCAATGATAACATTCTCTTCTTCAGAAATTTTTTTTTTCTTTACCCCTACCTCAAGATCCTTAAAAAGAAATGGCACTGCTAGTGAAATGATGTGGAAACAGGTTAAAGGAGATGATGAGTTTTCTAGCTAGGTCAAGGTATCAACAGTGTGCAGGCCAAGTGTTTCTTTTGGATTTATCTGCCTTTTCTAAACACCAATTTTCAAACCTCTTAGTGGCCTTATCTCTAGAAAGACATGCATATGCAGGAAAAATCCAAAATACCTCTTGAAGCGCCTCCACAGTAGAGAAATGGCTTCAAAAATCTTGTGGGCAGACTTGGGTCACCCTGAACTTGAAATATAGCAGAAAATGTAGAATAGTGGTAGGAGAGCAGCACCGTGGCAGGAGCACAACGCTATGGCAGGAGCGCAACACCGAGGGAGTCGAGTGCCTGAACGTGTTGTCGTACAGAGTTCTGGAGTAGTGGCAGGAGCGCAACATCGTGGGAAGCTGCCTGAACGAGGTGTTGTGCAGAGGTTGGAGCAGTGGCAGGAGCACAAAAACGTGGGCAGCTTCCTGAACGAGGTGTCGTGCTGAGGTTGGAGAAGTGGCAGGAGCGCAGCGCTGCCGGGCAAGCAGCTCGGGCAGTGGCAGGAGCGTAGCACGATGGGCAGCTCTGCCAGAGACTGTGTGCAACTCCTTTTACGGCGTGCAACTCTACCAAGAGCACAACACCAATCTTCAGGCGCACAGTGCAAAAATACACAGGCAAATGCTATAGGTGCGCAGCGCAATACTACAAGAGCGCAGCGCTCGAAAATTTTTGCCAAGGACTCTGCTGGAAATTCAAAAAAAAACCCTCACTCCTGGAAAAATCCAAATGATGAAGGGGAGATGCCTTGTTGGGGTTGTTTTATACCCTTTTGATAAAAATTAAAGACAAGACCCACTTTTATAAGGTTTTACTTCTTCTCACTTTTTTCTCACTATGTCATCTGACTATTTTGGTCTTGCAGGTGGCATATTTGATTAAAAAAATTTCTCTTTTTCCCATTGATGGAGGCTTCTTAAGACTCTTTCCAATTTTACATCCTTCCTGAAGAAGCTGAAACTATGCCTCTCACGTATATTTGTAATATGAACCTGTTTTATGACTTTTATCATCCATACACATCAAACTTGTCATTTTACCAATTCCTCCCTTTGACTTTGTGGAGTATAGTGTTTGTCTGCCAAACCTTAGAAAGTTTGTTTGGTTAAAACATTTTTAAGCCATCTGTTGTGATGAAGGAGGCTTCTTTGCCACCATTTTGACCTTCTTTGTCTATTTTACCAAACTGTTAGGTTTTAAGGATTCTTAGGAAAAAGTAAACAGTGATATCTCCTAAGTACTCAAAGAGATACTTGTAAAACTCGCCATTTATGCCTAAAAGCCTTCAATGATAATTTGAAGGGGTTTATGGGTTCTTTGCTCTTGTAACCTTAGCATTGATCTATTGCTTGGTCAAAACAGTCATACATCTTGATTCCTATTAAACACATACCTGTTGCTTCCCTCTTGCTATGGATGGTCTTCTTGTGATGATGCCTCCTCTTTCACCTATCCTCTGACTAATCTGATGGCCTTTTGGTCATGTTTATAGGCATGTGAGCAAAGGGAAGTTGCCCCTCTACCAGATTCATGCCTAAGGCCAAACCACTTTTGAATGATATTTTTGATTGATGTATAATGTTGTTTATGTGTCATTGTCTTTTAGGACCTGCATAGACCTTTTGATGGGCAACACCTCATAACACTCTATCATGAGATCCTAATATTCCTTGTAAACTTAAGCATGTTTGTGTCTTACTACCAGTTGTGGATGCCTTTATAATTTTTTTTGGCCTCCTTCTTTAACTATGTTCTGTTGTTGACCATTTACAAAACATTCCTGCAGAAATGCTTGTCCATGGTAAATTTCTCCTTTGTAGGCTTACTTCTTGATCAAGAGGATAATATTTGGAAGTCTTTGATTTTCTTTGGACAATGATAAGCTTCATCTTCTTTTCATTTGATTTCACCTATATTAGAGCTTTAGAAAACCTTGGAGGAAACCTGAAAGGGCTTTGAAGTGGTCTGAGGGGTTACTTTGCTTAGGAAGTGTTATAGGTCAATTTGGGCACCATTCCCAATGACCTGGTTAACTGGGCATCATCTCCAGGACCAATGATCAAGGGTCTATCATTCCCTATCATTTCAGTTGCTACATGCCCTAAGATAAGAAACAAGACAAATCAAGCAAGATTTTCATCAAGCAAAGGTTTCCATGGTTTGAAGCTTATTATATAGCATATGAGAGCTCACCAACGCAGGCTCTAAGGGGCCTAAGTGTGTTTCACATGTAGGTAGCCCATGCAAGGCTTCTCTATAAAGCACTTCCCGACATTCACAGGTGTGTTGGTCACATTGGGAGCGAAATTCTCATTGTTCCATAATCTCCACTTGGCTAGTGCCTTCTAGAAGAGTTCACATGTGTCAAGCTCCGGATCCAAGTGTCCATTTGACATCTACATGATTGGAAACATGTCTTGCCTATTTTTGGAAAGTTATTGATTGCAAAACAACCTATATTTCATCTATAAATTGAACACGGATCTAAGTGTTTGAGAAGGAATAATTTGAGTAGAGAAATGCTGGAGGATTTTCAATTGAGAGCTAGATTTGTGAAGCTGCTGCTGGAGAGATTTATACTGTGATGAGGCTTAGGAACGATGCTATAAGGTCACTTCAAATCAGTCACTCGGTTGTAACCTCTCCTTCTATCATCAATAAAGAGTACTTCTTATTTTTCCCTACATGCATCTGTATTGGCTTTGATTTTCCATATTGTAAGATCTTGGTTGATGTATGTGGTTTATGCTTTATTGATTTAGCTAACTAGCTTGAATAGATATGTATATCATTGCATATTCTTTTGTTTCAATGTTGTTTCTTGCAGGAAGCATTCAACTCACAAACTGCTTGAATTTGAATCTACAACGGAAGCGATAGAAGGAGCCATTTGGAAGTGACTGAACAACTAAGCCTCCAACCTTCTCTATATATCTGTTCTGAGTTAGAAGAAATATTCGTATAGTATTTCACCTGTTTTTCTAGACTAGCACCTGTCTATGGAAGCATAATTTATTCTTAGATTACAATTATAACCCAACAGGAACACCTTCTGGTCAAGGGCACAGCACCATTTCCCAGGAGCACAGTGCCATGTGTAATTTATATGGGAAAAATTTTCCAGGAGCACAACACCATTTTGCAGAGGGCACTTGGAGGCCTTCCCGATGACGGAATTGGGCCCGTGATAGCTTGTTGGGAATATTAACTAGTCTACTTTCCAAATATACCATTTTTTCCTGATTGAAGTTTATTTTCCTTGTCAAAATTTTATTTTACCATGACTGGTCAAAAAGTGTTGAGTGATGGTGCAGAAATGCAAAGTGCTGGTGCAGACAACCTTTGGAGGCCTTCCACAACTCCAAATCTAGCTCATGATAGCTCATTGGAAATCTATTCAAGTCTATTTTTCATTGGACTCATCAATAAAGTCATTGGGACACTCCAGCTGTGAGAAAAACAGATTTTACCAAGGTCACTCCAGCAGTGCAGAAATTCTCCCGTGACACCTGTATTTTTTAAATTTCTCCAAAACCATGATACCTGTGTAAAACCTGAAGGAGGTTTCTCTTCTTGGACCTATTATGGACAAAAATTTCTCTCAATTTTTCCAAATTTAGCTCTCTTTGGCCAGAAACATATTTTTAAGGAAAACTAGCCCTAAGTGTGGCAAATGACTTGGCCCTCAGAATGAATTCTTGGAAAATGATGGAGGCATGATGTTTATGAGTTGGAATGGCTTCATGATTTCTAATATGACCTATCATATGGATCTTCTTCTCTTATGCCTCTTTTACATTGAAAACACTAGCTCAGTTAGAAGAGGAAAATAGGGTTTGGTGCAGGGGATTTAAGACTGCCTTGTAGAGGGAATGGAATGAAGGGGTTAAGGGTTTTCTAAATTCTTGGGGAAATTTTGGGGGATAGGGATAGATGTTAGGGAGTAGGGGAAAGTGTAATTTCAAGTATTGAGTGAGGGGAAGGGGTCCAAAAGGGAAAAACATAGGCCTAGTCATAAAAAGTATCAAATTGTGGCCATAGACTAGGCTTTAGTAGAAAAATGATGAATTTGAGGGATAGGAGTGATGGAGAGTGTTTATGAAGGTATATTAAGGATAGGAGGAGTTTTAAGAGCATCAAGATACAAGCCTTGTTGATTTTTAACCATTGAGGTCATGAAACCAATAAAAAATGCCTTTAAAAGCCCTAGATGGATAATGGAGAAGTTAGGAAAAACAAAATAGAGGGTTGAGGCCAAAGGTGACACAAAAAAGACAAACTAAGTGACATGAGCCCATGATGGGTCTTCTGGGATGGGTGAGCTGAGCATTGAAATGATGGGATGATGAAATAGTGAAAAAATTATCTTAAGGATAATGAAGGTAGTGAGATTTCTAGAACTCACAATGTTCATGAACTTTGTTTCTAGAAATCTAGAACCGATACTTAGTCATCTTCAGATAGTGAAAATTATGGATGAATAACAGGAGGACCATACAACATGACACCATTACAACCATAATACATAACCCATATGCCAAGGTCGGAGCACTAACAATATGTTGGAGCAGTGGTTTAAGTCTTGGAACGGGCGTTCACATATACAATGAGGTATCCAACATTTGTTTCCATAGTCAGGCCAACCAATGAAGAGTGTAACCTGCCTTACGCGGGGTTGTGCTAACCCAACATATAACCAAACCGCCATTCAAACTAGAGTTAGGTCAATGCCCCCCGCGGTAAAATGTACAACCGCATCTGAGATCAATGATGCGCAGGGGGCCACTTGGCTCAAAATTAGATAGATAAAGGGTTGACCGATGCGATTAAGGAGGTGACAATTTACACCCGATGCGGCGGTAATCTCATCGGCAAGGGGTGAAATTTTCACTCCATGTGGCCGCGAAAGGCGAAAATTGTAGAACATATTGCAGGGAAGTGTGAATTGTAGGACAATTAGCAAAAACCATCATTGGAGCATAACTCATTTATTTTTTGACCTTTTTTGGAGCATAAAGATCCCAGATACGGGTTTTTGACAATTTTGGAGTCATTAGAGACACTGTTTTAGCATTATGAGCATTGTAACTTTATGTAAACACACTTTTTTTAGCATAACGAAAGAGGTCCAACCATTGGAAGCTAGACCCGGAGATGTAGCCCAAGAGGGGTGAAATCCTTCATCATTTTTTGTTTTGTGTATACTGTTATGGTACTGATGTCTTATTTATTTTCTACAAAAATGAGTTTTAAGGCATGTTAATGTGTTAATGAAATTGACATAAGTGTTTAAAAACCCTAATATTTTCACTTGCAAATTTTACCATAAAACCTCAAGCTTTTATATACATATCAGTTTGGTATCAGAGCTTTGGTGCTTTGTTTCTTTGAGGGTTTAATTTGTTTGAAAATGTTCTAATGCTTACAAGGTTGAAGCTCAACAGAGGAGAAGGAAATATTGTGGTTGCAAGTCCTCAAGTTAGGTCAAGGACAAGGAGAGCACAATTGCCACAAATTTCACCTCAAGTTGCACCTGAAGTTTCAGCAGTCATGTCACATGAAGGAGAGCCTGAAAATATGTTAGAGGATGAAAATTCTTTCAGAAAAGCATTCTTTGACATGACACAAATGGTGAAAGTTCTCTATGAAGAGAGAAACACAAGGTTTCAAGGTGAGAGCTCCAATCCTTAAAAGGGAGATAAAGTATTCAAGAGGAGATGGAGGAGATGAGAACAACACTCCAAAAGGGAATGTAGGGAATGGCGACAAACCAACTTTGACACCACCATTCTCTTCACCTCCATCCTCACCACCATCTTCACCAACATCATCTTCCACATCAACCCCTTCACAAACACCTCCACATTCTCCAAAGGGACATGGTAAAAATCCATTTTTGAAACTTGACATAAAGTTTGATTTGCCTATGTATGATGGAGAGGTAAATTCTGAGGTATTGGATAATTTGGTTTGTCAGCTTGAAGTGTATTGAAGGATACAAAGGATCAAGGATGATGAGACCAGAATTCATCTTGCTTCATTAAGATTGGAGAATGCAACACTTATTTGGCGGGAAGCCAAAAGTCAAGAGGACATGAAGAAACATGGTAAGGTCTTAACCTTTTGGAATGATTTTGTTGTTTCATTGAGAAGACAATTATATCCATTAGCATACATGCATAAAGCTATAATGGAGTGGAAAAAAACTAGGAAAGGAAAAGGACAAAGAGTGAAAAGCTATACTCAAGAGTATAAAAGAAGAGCATTGATATTGGGTGTAGATTTGACATCTCAAGACACTTTGTTGAAATACATTGGAGGTTTGCACAGCTATTTGAGATATACAATTCTCATGTTTAAACCTACACGTTTAGATGAATTTTGTGTACAAACCACGCATCTAGAAGCAAGAGAGAAACATGTTTCAGATGAAACAAGTGAGAACACATTTGAGTTTGGAGAAAAAGGAAAGGGTAAGTTTAAGGGAAAAGGAAAGAAGAGTGCTTCCAGAAAGATGGAGAAAGAAAAAATCACATGCAAACATTTTTCCAAAGATTCCCATGGTGAAGATCATTACTGGAAACTTCATCCAAATATGAAACCCAAAAAGTTTAAAAACAAGGAGAATGAGAAGACAACTACAACTACACAACATGATTTAGGTTTTTATTCCGGAGATGAAACAAATATCACAACGATGGGTTTGAAGGGTAAGGACATAGCAAGTAATAGTTCTTCAAATTACCTCAATGATACTTAAGATGAAAAAACAAGAATTTAGCTTTTCCATATTAGATTTATTTCAAAGCATACCAAGATAGATACATTGTTTGATAGTGGTTCACAAGCAAATCTTATCTCAGAAGACATTGTCAAGAATTTAAATTTAGAGACCATTCCTCATCCTAGACCATATCCTTCAGGTTGGGTGTGTGAGAATGAAAAATTGCAGGTGACAAGGAAGTGCATCCTTAGCTTTGCAATCAATGCAAACTTTCTTGATGAAATTTAACTAGATGTACTTTTGCTTGATATATGTGGTATAGTTTTGGGAAGCCCATATATTTATGATAGGAGAGCAATATTTCATCGCCATGAGAATAAGTATCACTTGTTCAAGAATGGGATTGAGTACATTGTTAGAATGCATAGTAAGAATATGATTTTGTCTCTTATGAATTATGGGCAAATGAAACGAATTGTTAATGATAGTCATAATTTTGCATTGTTAATGTTCAAGCATAACAATGTCGCGAATGAGGCCTTTAAAGGATGTGAATCAAATGTAAAATCTGATTTCATTGATGTTGCTAATGAATGTGATAAGATGTTTCAGGAGTCTAACATGTTGCCTCCTAAAAGAGGTAAACAAGATGAAGTAAATTTGCAGCAGCATGCATCATTGTTGAGCAGTGGTCTGAACAAGATGTTAGTGTTAGAGAGTGCAGAGGTCAAATAGAAAGTGAAAAGAAATTTGACAAAGAGGAAATTAGTTCCAAAAGTTATTCTTGTGGGTTTCATAATGTGTTATATTTGAAAATGGATGGTGCATGTCGATGGATATCATATTTGGTCAAGATTCGAGCCAAGTGAAATGCTAAACATGTTAAGCATCCTCATGAAAACAATATTCAAGGTCAGAAGAATTTGAGATTGTTTAAGTTTCCTTTTATTGAAGAACGAGGAGGGAATGTGTTTTTTCCTTCAGAGTCAATTTTTTGTTCAGCATATTTTGAGAAATTGCAACAAGATGTCATCTATGACAGCAAGACAAGGACTCCAAAATTAGGGAAAATGATTTATTTTCATGAAAAGCTCAAAGTGTCGAATTCAAGAAAATTTCAGTGGATTGAGACTCGAAGGGTGAGGGAATTGTACCCTCATCTATTTGTTGACCGATAAAGATATTTTTGAGGTCCAAAAGCTTCCAGTGGAGAGGAATGATCTGATGGATCAGTTTAATACTCAAAATTCTCAGATTGGCTCGAAACCAACACCAAAGCGTAGATATCATCGCCATGAATCTAGCCCAAATCGTTTCACTCAAATCTAATACTGGAGGCTCCTGATATCTTGTTCTTACCATTTTTGGAAACAACTAAAAAAATTGGATTTGGGTTGCAGGGATGCCTAGTTAGCAGTTTGTATTGCTGACTAGACCATGACATGGCAGGGTGACTAGTCCTCCAATAGCCAATGGTTGGTTGACAAGTGGCATAATCTTATTGGTGCGATATTGGTTGAATTTTATTAGTTTAATTATTATTTTGGTGCCCTAATGAGGGAGTGCCACGTGGCGCAACCAGTGGCTTCCACGTGGCCTCCTCATGGCCGACCAAAATTTGGTTATGGAGTCGAGCAGCCCATGGGTTTCGATCGTCGGACCTCTCAACTACCAACAAATACCTCTCCCAACTCTTCTATGATGATTCTTAACCATTATAGCAGGACAAAAATATTTAAATTTTATGAATGTTGTATTTGGGGGTGGGGACTGGGGTTAACCCCTAACCCTGGTCCACCAACGAGGGTCAAGAGCTAACCTTGACCCGAGACTTTATAATAAAATATAGCCCAAAGTTTGAAAACTTATTAATAGGCAGAGGACCATACTGTATGACACCATTGAAACCATAATACATAACGCATGTGCCAAGGTCAAAGCACTAGCAGGTATGTTGGAGCGACAGTTTAAGTTTTGGAACAGGCGTTCACATATACATCGGGGTCTAAAACATTTGTTACCATGGTTAGGCCAACCGACGAGGAGCGGAACTTGCCTTGGGAAGGGTTCCACTAACCCCAACATATAACCAAACCACTATTCAAACTAGACTAAGGTCAACACCCCGGACAAGAAAAAGTAAAACCGCATCTGATATCAATGACAGGCAGGAGGCCACTTGGCACAAAATTAGTTGGATAAAGGGTCAACTGGCGCGATTAAGGAGACGATAATTTATACCCGATGCGCTGGGAATCTCGCCAACACAGGGCGAAATTATAGCTCCATGTGGCCACGAAAGGCAAAAATTGTAGAGAAAATTGTAGGAAGTGTGAATTGTAGGACAATTAACAAAAAAATTCATTGGCGCATAACTCATTCAGTTTTTGACCTTTTTTGGAGCAGAAAGAGCCCAACTAGGGGATTTTTACTATTCTAGAGCCATTGGAGACATCGTTTTAGCATTTTGTGCACTATAACTTGATGTAAACACATTTTTTTAGCATAATGAAAGAGGCCAAACCATTGGAAGCTAGACCAGGAGATGTAGCCCAGGAGGGGTGAACTCCTTCATCATTTGTTTTTTTGTGTATATTGTTTTTTTGGTAGTTTAGACTAATCCTAATCACCCACGGGTTTCGAACCAATGACCTTGCAGACGGAGTGCCTTAACAATGCACCCCATCACCGACTGCTCTACACAACGTGGGCTAGTTTTGTGTATATTGTTATGGTACTGATGTCTTATTTATTTTCTGAAAAACTGAGCTTTAAGGCATGTTAATGTGTTAATGAAATTGACATAAGTGTTTAAAAAACCTAATCTTTTCACTTGACCAATGAGGGAGTTCCACGTGGGCCAACCAGTGGCTGCCACGTGGCCTCCTCATGGGCGACCAAAATTTGGTTATGGAGCCGAGCAACCCACAGGGTTCGATCACCGGACCTCTCAACTACCAACAAAGACCCCCACCAACTCTCCTATGATGGTTCTTAACCCTTATAGCAAGCCAATTCTATTTAAAGTTTATGAATGTTGCATTTGGGGGTGGGGACCAGGGTTAACCCTGACCTCGGTCCACCAACCAGGGTCAAGGGCTAACCCCGACCCGAGACTTTATAACAAAATATAACCCAAATTTTGAAAACATGTTAATCAATAGAGGACCATACCATATGACACCACTACAACCATAATACATAACCCATATGCCAAGGTCAGAGTGCTAATAGGTATATTGGAGTGGTGATTTGAGTCTTGGAAGGAGCGTTCACATATACAAAGGGGTCTCCAACATTTATTTCCACGATCAGGAAAACTGACGGGGAGTAGAACCTGCCTTGGGTAGGGTTATGCTAACCCCAACATATAACCAAACCGCCATTCAAACCGGAGTTAGGTCAACACCCCCGGTGGGGAAATGTACAACTGCATCCGATATCAATGATGGACAGAAGGCCACTTGGTGAAAAATTAGCTGGATAGAGGGTTGACTAGTGCGATTAAGGAGGCGATAATTTGCACCTGATGCGACGGGAATCTCGCTGGCACGGGGCGAAATTGTCACTCCATGTGGTCGCGAAAGGCAGAAATTGTAGAAAAAATTGTAGGGAAGTGTAAATTGTAGGACAATTAGAAAAAAACTTCATTGGGGCATAACTCATTCAGTTTTTGACATTTTTGGAGCAAAAAGAGTTCATTTTTTAACCTTTTATGGAGCAAAAAGAGCCCGGCTAGAGTTTTTTGACTATTCTAGAGCCATTGGAGACATTTATTTATCATTTTGAGCACTATAACTTGATGTAAACACGTTTTTTTAGCATAATGAAATAGGCCCAACCATTGGAAGTTGAAACAGGAAATGTAGCCAAGGAGGGGTGAACTCCTTCATCATTTGTTGTTTTGTGTATATTGTTATGGTACTAATGTATTCTTTATTTTATGAAAAACTCAGTTTTAAGGCATATCAATGTGTTAATTAAATTGACATAAGTGTTTAAAAACCCTAATATTTTCACTTGAAAATTTTACCATAAACTCTAAAGCTTTCATATACATATAAGGGTGTATGGTACCAAACAGATGTTTGAGGGATAAAAGTTTCGAGTGGTCCCCCAAACCACACAATTTCAAAGAAAGACAATTCATGTGGGAGGCAGCATATCGGGCACTACAACTCCAAGGGTCGGAGAATAAGCATCAATAATGGGGATGTCACGAAGATCAATAGAATCACAGAAATGGAGGGATTTCCCAGATGAACCAGACATATGGTGGCGAGAATATCGCCCCCCTTTTTTGCAAATGATGATATTGCGAGCAGAATTAGGACTAATAAGCAACAAATAATTATGAGGAGGGTCTCTGTGAATAGATAAAGCTGCCAAATCCATGTTTGGTTTGACCATAAGGAAATATATATCACTGCCAACCGAGTTATGAGGGGAGGTTCCCTGGGTTGAGCCAACAGGTACAGGGGGAGAGGGAATATAAATAGGTGAGACTGTGGATTGAGGGGGTGGATGAATATAATGTAATGGGGTAGTGTAAGGATGATGCCATTCTACAGGGATATTTGAGCAGTGAGGGATATAATTAGAATCTAGGGAAGTGTGGGGGGGAGTGAGGGTAGAAAAATGGGAGAGTGTAGAGGGGAGGGGAAAAGGGGGCACGATAGCGCTCGACATCAGCCCAACATATCTCCAATCCCGCGAGGAGACAAAATTAGACCAGCAAAAAAACGAGGAGAGGTGGAAGGCAAAGAAGAGGTAATATTGAAAATTAAATAAGATTTATTGGAGGTGGACTCAGTACCTGTAGTCCGCAAAGGAGCACATGAATTCTCAGGAAAGTGTCCATGATTCAGTCCATCCCGACACCAAGATGCCCCACCATGAGAGAGTCTTCGAGGGTTTTTTTTCAGAAGATGGCTAGTGTGATGAAAAAGGAGGTAGCGAAAAGGAATGAACCAATAGTCAAGTTTTTGTCAATGAATTGACTGACCCCATGCCAAATCAATCTGACTTACTAGAGAAATCCAATTCCACCAAAATCCACGCCACTCTTTTATCTCTAGCACCAAGGCACTTTGGATCCACATAGATAAACCGATCAATAGCATTACCAATCTCAGCCAAAACTTTGTGCACCCAATATTCCAAGGGTAAATCAGGGAGCTTAACCCAAATATAGTTTTTCTTAGGTGTATCACGAATCGGGTTGAATCCCACATACCAATTGTGCAGATGTAACAAGCTCTGCTCCCTGACCCATGGAATTTTTTATTCTGCTCCAAGTCGTCCTGGTGTATAAAATGGAAACTAAACTAATCATTCATAAGTCTGCTATATTTAGGTGGGTAGCCCAAGATCTGTGAAAATTCTCAACCAGTTGCAGTGATAGATTTATTTCTCCTACTTATTATTTCAATAAGTTATAATTCAGATATCTTCCAGCAAATTTCGAAATAAATACTATTGCAACATTCACAATTATATATGCAAATAAATAAACAGTAGAGAACATAAGCACAAGAATCAATCACATGTACACAGTTATTTTTGGACAAATGTCCCCGGAAAAACCCAATGTGGGAAAATCAGTGCAGTAGATGAGGGTTTTATTATTTCTTCAGAAAATGATATCTTTACAGGGAAATATTCGGCAGATAAATTTTGAACCACCTGAGACTGAATGCCTAGCTTTCTTAGAAAAATATCTGACACCCAGATAAACCCCTGCAAGCCCCTGCATCATTCTACGTGATGCTCTGCGCATACCCAGAGCTGGACTGCATGAATCTGCGTGGGGTCTCTGCATTGTAGCCTCAAGCTACCTTCAGTGACCCACTACTGCTCTCTGACCCTGATCTCGATCACCCCTGACCTCCTCCTGCTTCTGCAACTTCTCGCTTTGAAACTCTCCCGCTGAAATAAAATTCTACATCAGAATGGATCTCGTTCGGGTACTGAGTGTGTTCTCGGCTTGTCTTCCAAGTGACCCTCAAGCCTTCTTGTATAATCTTCCTGTTGGAGAACCAACGACCCAGATTAAAATATTAATCAATGGCTAAGATTAAATCTTGACTTGATCCATGTTTTCTAGAAGATTCACACTCTGAATTATTAATGCCCTTTAATTATTTCCTTTTCCTAAGTTTGGACTTAGGGTCTTCATTAAAATAATTAATTATTTTAATAATTCTTAAGTCGAGTGGAATTTCCACAAACTATTTCTGGGTTCTTTGGAATGCTGTTGTCCAAGCCTCCCTACAAATTTTGAGACTCGAAACACTTCCAGATGCTACAAAAATCAACAATATCGACTCCCATTTCTTCCGCACCCACTCCCACATATCTGTCTCCAAGAGATTTGAAAAATACCATCTACCAACAAGCGTCTATTTCTGTAAATTGGTGACTCTGTCTCACATAACATCATAGACAAAACTCAGTAATTTGGTCTCTGAAGCAATATTGATAGCCCAACATTGTGTTGGCTTCCCATACCGATGTGCACCATCACATTATGAAGTCACAGAATCTCGAGGCACCACATGTGAACCACTAGGCAATAATGCAGTAAAGGATTGAGAGGTCGAACGAACTGAATCCACCTGTGGAAAAACGAGAATTATGTCATAGAGGAGAGAACATTCAACATCCACGGTGACTTTGATAAAAGCCTCATAGGAAGACATGCCAACATCCAAGGACAATATCAAATCAGCTAAGTCCATGTACAAACGAGGGAAGGGCCAGAGGCGACATCCGCAGAACGGAAATAGGGATCGACCAGCTGAGAAAGTATGTCAGGCGGGAGGAAATAGTCAAACTTTGGGACCCAAAAAGGGAATATAGAAGGATTCAACATAAGAGTAGTAATTAGGGTGAAAATTACAAGTGTAACGTCATCAAGGGCATACAAAAGAAGGAATAATGAATCACAGTCTGAAATGACCAGACCAACCACCCACAAAAATGTCACACACCTAAAAAAAAGCACACTAAATCCCCACCGAGAAAAAATCCTAGAGACAAAGTCTGCCACTTTCTTAAAAAGGACAAAGTAGAGAATGAGGAATGTAATAAATGGAAATAAAAATACATACACCACGAGGGATCTATCAGCCAAACCAACCCTGGTTGAAAGAATATATTAATGTGAAACACCGCCAGTACGGAGGAAAAAGTGACTAACATAATTAATGGTTCACCAACTGATGAAGGAATCCCAACGTAAAACCACTAATCTTCCACCCTCGAGGCATAGGGATTCAAAACGCCTACAATTAAATCTAAGAAATTGATCTGGCATTGAATGATTGAGCCAGGCATCGAAAATTTTTAAAATCGCCCTAGAAATTAAGGAGACTCATCAGAGAAACCACTGATGAGGAGAATCGCCACCCTAGGGACACCAAAGCCCTGAGCTCTTGCACCTTCAAACCAAGGAAGAAGAACCGTGAAAACAATATTAGAGCCACGCCACGGAAACATACCCAGGCGCATTAGACCTAGATGATACTATGTCAATCGGAAATAAACAAAGATTCCCAAAGCCCTCTTGGAAACTAATAACAACAACAACACCAACACCCCAAACACCTTCACCATATATGGCAACACTTAAAACTTATGTCTTTAAAATGGTGTTAGATATTAAACATTGCTAACCATTTCTGCTAAAGATAACACAATTTCTTCTGGTCCTCAGTTACCCCAGACTCAATATCAACCTCGGATCTAAATACTTTACATATGCCTTCCCAAAAAAACATGAGGATTCTTCTGAGGAGTCCAGTAATGTGCAACAACAATCAAATAGAGGATGTAAAAAGCGAGTAGAAATAGTAGAACAATGGGAATACTCTTCGGCATTGGAAATGGAAACATACTAGTGAAATGGGAATAGTCAGCACCCCCAAGGAGAAAAAGAGCAAACAAGAGTTAGCAAGAAATTACCAGTTGTGACCTCCAATCCACCAACCAGAAATCACACCTTAGGTCTCAAATGCAACTCTATATTGGTCTATAGCTCCACCATGCAGGAATACATCAGTGTATTGTTCCACTAATACTCGACCTTCAATAACATCCTTAGAGTCAACAAGCCATTCCCAGAAGTGACCTCCATTGGAATCACATTCAACCAACTCATCCTCCTTTCTAAGAAAGTGATCTGACATTGGATGATCAAGCTAGGCATCGGAAATTTTTAAAATCCCCCAAGAAATTAAGGAGACTCACAAGAGAAACCACTGATGAGGAGACCCAAATGAAAAGGAATATATATATTTCTAAAATTAATATTTATATTATAAAACCCTCAGGAGTTGGTCAATTGGCAAGCACGTGTAAATCAAAATGTTAGCATCAAAGTAATTTGAGTTAAAATCCCCCAACTAACTCGTGCCTACAGAAGAGGCTACTTAGGCACCTAAGGGTTATAGTGGTAACTATTGGAATTGACCATGTGTTAAGAAAGTACGAAACTAGTCTAGTTGTTGATTATAAAAACATAAAAATCTTCAGTTATCAACTTAATAATATATAATGTCCATGAGTCTTGGATAGACGGTGATAGAATGTCTATGTTAAGTCACCAATTCAAATCCCTTCTCTAATTAAAAAGTATTGTTAAACATGATCATAATATAACCTTACAATATTAAACTTACAAAATATTTATAATATTAATAATTACACAAATTAAATAGATATAAATAACTAAAATATTATAAACCTCAGTGAACCAACCCAATTACATCAATAATATATTAATATATTGATTATATTCCATATAATTTTTTTATGAATATATAAATTTATATATTTAAATAATAATAAAATGATATATATTTACTTTAAAAATATCTAATATTATTTTCCTTTAGTCTCACCACTGAATCTGTTTCAACATATCATTTTCTAACAAAACAATTTCTGGTTGTTTGTTGAAGCATGGAAATCACTAGCTGGGATTGAAAATAGAATGTGTAAAACAACATTGGAATGGACCTAGTTTCACTTTCTTCTGTGGTGAAAGTTTGAAATCACGAAAGTTTGAAATCACTGTTATTTATAGTCATTCTCTATCTAGAAAAGGATCAGTGATGGCGTCGAGCTGTCTTTGGGTGGATACACAAACATTAACACAAAAAAAAAAGTTTTAAAAACCACATTCTACTAAAACCAAACTTTAATCATATTGTTTTATTTTTTCCTTGTAATTACGGTTGGATCGCTTTTCCACCACTTTTCCATCACTTCAGAGAAATACATATTTCCTAGGCTATAGTCTCATTAATGTGGTTGGGCAGTATATGTCTATCATTAGATTTAAATTTGTTTAAATCTAATAGTGGGAAGCCATAGTCTAAAAAACCCACATAATAACCCTGAAATTCAGTAAGATTATGAAACATTCCGGCAAAGATTTTTGAAAATGTAGGTTACAGTGGTTAAACTTCAGTATTTTAGGTGCTCATAGGGTTTTTGATGGTGTTGAATCCATTTCCACGATCAAAAATGCAATTCAAACACTCCAAATAACTGATTTTTTGAATTTTTTTTACCATATTCCGGCAAAAAACCGTCGTCCGAGCTATTATGTTGCATCGGTAGACATACTACCCAACCACATTAATGAGGCTATAATATGTGAAATAATAATCGCCCACTTCACAACTTAATTATTACTACTTAATTATTTAATTATTACTTGGTATACAATTTTAACAAAGTTTTGATGGAGATCCAAAACCATACTATTGCCAAGGGAAGTAGAGAAGAAATAGGAAGTCAATCATTTCTAGGCGTTGATTGAGGGTTTCCCTACCCCATTGGTCCACCCTGACCATAAACTAGGAGCTATTCCTTTCATTTGAAATTAGGTTTACTCGAAATCAGGTTTACTCATAAAACGTATCATATAACTTTTGTTAAATAAATTTAGATGTAATGAGATCATATAAATGGGCTTGAGACTTTGACACTCCTAAGTGGGATTATTTAAGACTCATGTGCTCGTAAGCCACCTACGATCTTAACCTAACCCATAGTATCTCTTTATCTTTATTTTTTTTTGTAAATTTAGCAGTACCTTTCTATTTTCTATTTATAAAAAACGTAGCAGGTTGCAACAAATCAAAACTTTATGGCCTCAACCTACCTGAAGGAAACCAAGTATGTTGGCCATCTTAGAGAGTTAAATGCCATCCAGTATTGGAAAAGTTTCAGCCTTCTAATAATTGCTATGTCCATTCTACTATTCCTAACAAATTCTAACTGTAGACAGTAAATGCTATCCGCAAAATACATAAGAATACCAAGGAAATATTTGGTCAGTCATCTGAGGATTCAACAAGTGTCGGGTCTTTGACACTGGAGCCAGGCATATCCACCTGATGCATTGTTTGCTATTGACGCTCAATTCTTCCAAGACGAGTTGTAGCATGATGTTGCGAAACACGGATCTCTT
This sequence comes from Pinus albicaulis, assembly GCA_034641835.2. Lineage (NCBI taxonomy): Eukaryota > Viridiplantae > Streptophyta > Pinopsida > Pinales > Pinaceae > Pinus > Pinus albicaulis. The sequence continues at coordinate 234,865,092 of CM076584.1, read as the reverse complement.
GAATCTCTTTTTTGATTTCTTGCAAAACATAAGCCACTTGGGGATCTCCTCCCATTTCATGTAAGCTCGTGACAGCCTTGGCCAACATGCATTTGAGCATCCAATAAGTGTGAATGGACTGATGAAAAAGGGACAGTCTCCCTCTTGTATTTCCAGGGTCCTTAATGAAGTCCATGGCTTCCTCCTGTATGTATATCTCCTCTTATTTGTTGTTGCAGTCTCTCTCCCAGCCCTGAATATGATTGTGAACCTGTGGAGGATTACCTGTAGAATAAACATCGAAGAGGTTTTCCAAAACCTCCTTTTTTTATTTTCTGTCTCGCTTGTTAGACCCTGCAGTGGGCTTTAGAAGTTTCTGTTTCCCTTTATCCTTTACTTGGTGCTTGGCAGGTTGTCCTTTTACCATGTTTGTATTCCAAAGTACAAACACTTGAATGTTCTATTACAATTCCTTGGACATTGACTGGGCAACACCTGTTTTTAATTTAAAGAGGCCTGTATATGGCAAGAAAAAGTCAATAACTGTTTGCATGCAACAGTAAATAGGTCCCACAACTACCATCATTACCAAGTAATAGACAGCGCTGCTATTCCTTCTGAGGGTGGTAGAATTATAGAATTTGAGCTTAGGCAGAGATGGGGTAGAATTCGGACAACAAAAATCCCAGACCCAAAACCCATGAGGACAGGGGTGTGGACTAGTTGAATAGAGGCTCCTATAACCCACCCGACTAATTCTAAGACCATATTCAAGGATATTAACTATATGTTTATACCTTAAAACAGAGAATTATTCCCACAGACCCTGCAGAGACCCTGTATCTTGACAGAAGAAATGAAGGTGAACAGATCAGAGACAAAAACACCACAAACGTTATTAATAGGGTGGTCATGCATGGTCATGCATGTTGTCTCATAGGCCTAAGACGCACAAGCCTGTGTACCTTCATTACAAACCCCAATCGGGGCACTGTCAAAGTGGAAGCTAGCATGACAGGGAGTTCGAAAGCAGAGATTGACAACAGGGGCCAGCAAGACAAGAGTCACTAGAACTTCAGGCAATTGTCTTAAGCAGAGAGATAAAAGAACAGAAAACCGCAAGTACCCTTGATTTAGGGCCATGCAAGAAAAGAAACCAGACTGGAAATTATAACAGGAACCATAATTCAACAAACACCTCCAGTGATGAGCAACATGCAAACCCATTAAGTTTCAGTATCCTCCATAAAAAATTAGATAGTGAACAAGAGCATACGAATTGAGAAACAAATATATGTCAACCCTGAAAATTACAGTGTAACCAACCGGACGACTGACCTCTGTATGCATTTTAAGAAGATACATCATGTACCAAGTAACCAACAAAAGTCACAAACCTTCATCCTTCTTCCACACTGCTCCTCCTTCTTCTGAATTGTGCCTGAGAACTATGCTCCCCTTCCTTTTTGCGACTTACAATAACCCCTTCAGACGTCGACGTTGTTTCCCAAACCACTCTGACAGCGTTAGTTGGCTTCCATCGATGTCGTCAGCAGCCATAATGAATCAGCTTGTGAACATACTACCTATCGACTGTCTGCCAACCTTAAGCTTGAGTGACCGTGTGGTGCATGCCCCCACGTGACAACTCACTTCTCCCATCAACCTCCACGTCCCACCCTGGGGGAGTATCATTTATGATATCTTATTGTTTTTTTCCAATGATTTTTTTAACATGTTATTATTGTCACTGCTCCTCATTGAAATATAAGATTGATTTTTTATTATTATTAATTTGATTTTTTTTATTAATTTAATCTACAGGGAGAAAAAATTTCTTATTTGGAAAATTTACCTTTACTTTTCTTATGAACGTTATTCCGAACCTTGTTACGGCTCCAATTTTCGAGGATAGATGTGAGTCATTTATATATAGATCATCTTCGAATACCTTATCTACTACCATAGCTCTTCATCGCCATCGCCTTCTGTACTAGACACAAAATCACCCATGTAACAAATTAGTGGCTTTTTAATATGAAGTGCGACACGACATTCAATAAATTAACATCTGATCAAATGTTGCCTATTCGTTTAAATTATCTGAGAGACTTCAAAGTCTCACTTAGAACTCGCGTGATAGATATATTAATACGTGAGATTTTATAATTACATATATGCATATAGTTATATGTAAGCAGTAACAAGGGCAACTGGCATTGCTATAGTCCCTGTTGGCCTGCAATTTTTCTCCAGGTCCAAATGTAGGTATGTAGGTTCTTTTCATCAATATATATGGGATAGGACTAAGATTATTTGTTTTTTAACTGGATTTATATTGATTTAGAAATTATGGCTCTAAAAAGGGTATTCTTTAAGTCGCACTTAAGGCTAACTCATCATAATTCATATGTTTTTTTGGAATTCTTATTTACAGTGTTTGATATATATCTCGGAGTAGATGTGGTAGTATTTTATGTTAATGTTAATTTAATTTAATTTACCATATCAACGATTAGAGAAGCGTAGCAGTGTCTTTCTGTTTGATGTCCGTTGGAGGAGGCTACTAATGGCGGATTCCAAGAGGAGGTTTAAAATAGAAATACAGCCCCAGCCCAAGCCTTCCTCTGTGTTTCCCACTATCATAATGACTCGCAATTGTCTTGCACGGACCTTGCTGATCAGATTTGCTGCTGTGAAGATAATTTCGGGTTTCGAATCCTCGACCTGCCTTTTCGTCTCCGACTTTGTATTGGTGGTGGTGAGGATTACTTCGATGGAGAGAATGGTGAGGTAAATGTATGGAAGGGCGATGGAATCCGAGGAAATCACCAGCGCCTCGTCGCGTTTTCGAATCCCCACACCATGCAGTCCGACAGCGAGGGTTCTCACATTGTGGCAGAGGGATGGATAAGAGAGCAAGGGACCAATCGAGCGTCAACCAAGGCGATTTGCTGCATGGGCTCCACCACCAGCAGTTCAAACTTTGCATAAAATTAAATAAGTCACCACCAGCAGTCTAAACTTTGCATAAAAATAAAAAAGCCAACTTGTAAGGTGAATCCAAACTTTGGATAAAGCTCAAGTTGGATGTGAAAATTTTGAAAATCTGCAACCCCGCAACAAGATTGCAGAAATGAAACTTTGGATAAAACCAAACATTTCGCTAAAATCATCGATTAAATTTTTGGTCAAGGAAAATTAATACAGATATTACTCATCGATTAAATTTTTCGCAATAAGAATGTAAAATGAATACTAGATTACAGATATTACATTACTATATATATATTATTTCTTTTGCGAAGATATTGTTAATTAATTGTGAATAAAATATAAATCTATCCAAGATAGTAACTGGAGGAATAAAATTATTAAAAGAGAGGGTGGAGTTATTGAATTAATTAATGTTTAGGTTGAATATATGGTATATGAATTTGATTAAATCTATCGTATTGTTATCTTGAGGAATAAAACTATTAAAAGAGATGGTGGAGTTATTGAATTAATTAATGTTTAGATTGAATATGTGGTATAGGAATTTGATTAAATCTATTGTATTGTTTTTTGATTGTTATGAGATTTGTAGGCATTATACATGTTTTATTTATTTATTTTAAGAAGATTTTAGTTATTAGATGGATGGTGAGAATGAATAAAAAATAAATTTATGTGTAAAATAATAATTTTAAATAGAGAATAAGTGTAGTTTAATTTATATATGAATAAGTGTAGTTTAATTTATATACCAAATCGTTTTTTTCACTGGAATTCATCAAAATTTGGCAATATAATTTCAAGATTTTTTGTCATTTAAAATACATTTGTGAATGTATAAATGGATTCAGCACCAAAAACCCCTAGAGCACTCGAATTATGTAGATTAAACAATTTAAACTCAATTTGTAAAATCCTTTAACGAGTGTGGTTCATCATCAAGGCTAGGTTCATGAACCACACTCGTTGGTTCGAAACGGGTAGACCATGTTCCATTGCATGTGATTATTACCGAAAGGATTTTACAATTTGTATGATGGATCATAGAAGCTTAGATTCTATAAAAAATTAAACTCAAGTTTTTAAAAATATCTGTGATATTTTGATTAAAATTAACCAGAAAAAATATTGTGAAAAAAGTCATTTAGTCGATTAGTTAGACGACTACCCCAATAAATTTATATTTAAAATTATTACATAATATAGTTAAATAGTTGAGTTTATTAATATTATGAAAATTATTATTTTAAACAATTAATTATATTTTAAAAAATTAAAATAATGATTATAATTTTACGAAAATTAATAGATAAACATTAAAATAGTTACCTTATATTGTCAAAGTTATTTAAAATATATTTTTGAATGTATAAATAGGTTTATCACCTTGAAAAACCTTGAGGCATTCAAATTATGCAGATTAAACAATTTAACCTCAAGTTTTTAAAAATCTCTCTAAAATTTTGATTAAAATTAACCAGAAAATTAGTAGTGAAAATGACTTTTTCATCTATAAGTTAGACTAGGCATATATATATATGAGTTAAACATATATATACTTTAAGAAACATATAACAAGACTCATAATCATGGAGATTCACCCCACTTTATCATGGATATTTTAACTTGTAAATAGGCTTTGTTAGTCACAGTATCATGGGTCAATGCCATGACTTACTAATGCTACATGCCTAGAAAAACATAACTCATATTCATAATTAATCACTTTGCCATGGATATTTTTAACTTGTAAATAACATTTGTTAGTTACAATACCACAAGCCAATATCATGACTTACAAATACCACATGCCTCTAAAAACATAACTCATATTCATATAATATTTTTTTTAATTAATTAACTTAATTAAAAAGCTAAAAAGGGAATATAAGTTTTTTTTTTAAATCTTAATGAGAAACTTATATAAATGAAAAATATGTACTTCGAAGTAAATCCAATTGGATATTATATGGAAAATTTTCTTCAATGATTTTAAAAAGAAATAGAGAAATCAATTGTTTTTCTTCCAACAATAGGAGAGGCAAGAGATGAATGTTGAATATTTTTTAAAACTTAAATTAATGATCAATAATTAATAAAATGTAGTCTCATCCTCGGACAACTGGGTGGTTGTCTTACTAGGATATTATCCCCTCTACCTAGTTTCAAATTTCAAAGGGGGTCCTAGGATGGTTGTCTCACTAGGATGTTATCTCCTCTACCTGGTTTCAAATTTCAAAGGGGGGCACCATGGCAGGTCATATTAAGGGTGGAAGGCTCTGGGATCAAGGTGGAAGGCGGAAGGCTTTGGGATCTCGACTCCAGTTTCCAGTGGTCCCTAGATGTCTGGGTCCTAAGTTGAAGTATGATTTTATGATATATGTGGCTTGCATATTGTTGCATATATCTCTGGAAGTTGCTAGTTTCCTATCACTCATTTTTATTTAAATAAATAAATAAAATATAAAAACTACACTTAAAGTCAATAATCTTCTCTCTATATATATTTAGAATTCATCTACAAGTACATAGATAACTCAAACGTTAAAAGGACAAATATGCTTTTATATATAGGATAATAAATTCTATAAATGGTATGGAAATTCATCATAACAATTTTTGGTTCATGTGAGGAGTTCATTGCTAATTGAGTTTTGTTACTTATCAAAATCCCCGTAAATCCATAAAACATTCAATATAACCATAAAAAATGGAGAATACATGGCTCTGTGCTCAGTTTTAATGTCAGATGCCTTAATTTTATTATCATGCCAAAAATACATCTAACACAGTGACATTTCCACTACATGACTCTTGTTATAACTACATGCTTAATCGATTTTCAAATTTTAAATATAGTATGCATAACCTCAAATCCAGACCTACTAAATCTTAAGGTCTATTATACATCTTGTCCATTGAATAAGAATAAAGAGATATTTGATAGATATGATTAGCTCATTGTAGTTACATTTTGTTTCTTGAATAAGAATAAAATGATATTTGATAAATAAAATGAAAATGGAGTAACCCAATCATTAACTTAATGCATTTTTTATAATTATTAGCAAATATTAAATACTATGTAATAAATTAATAATTGGTTCACTATCTTTATATTTTATCCATTAATATTCTATAAAATAAAATATCTTATCTATTAAATAAAAGTAAGATAATATTCTATAAATAAAATGACAAAAGAGTAACCAAACCTTTAACTTAAAAGCACGATACTTAATATTTACGTTTTCACATTCTAAATACTTCAATCACAACCTTTTATCTTGGCCACACAATCAGTAATTATAGATAAGATAATATTCTATAAATAAAATGACAAAAGAGTAACCAAACCTTTAACTTAAAAGCACGATACTTAATATTTACGTTTTCACATTCTAAATACTTCAATCACAACCTTTTATCTTGGCCAGACAATCAGTAATTTTATAAGTAGCCCGTTCGTCAGTTTCGTGAAGAAAAAAAATTGTTGTTGTCTACGGAAGTAATAGAATAGTTAGGAAGCTAGATTTTTTGTAATTTTTTTTCAAAGACTTAGGTAGTTGAAGCATTTGAATCATTTTTTTGTAATGGTGGAAATTGATTTAGCATCATCAAAAATTCTTAGGAAATCCAAAATTCAAAAATTTAACAATTGTAATCTAGATTTTCAAAGATTTTTACAAATTGTTCACATTCTTGTGAAAATTTCTAGGTTATTTTGTGGGTTTTTTTAGACAATGCAAAAAAAAAAGATTAACATAGTACTAGAATTTTTAACTACCCTCAAATTTCGTCTCTATGAATACTTCAAATACAATTGAAATATATATCATTCTACCTTGTATTTGTGTGATTTTACTGTGTATTATTATTATTATTATTATCATTTAATTTTAAAGTCACAATTAAGCCAAACACTAAATTGGACCCACGACACCAAATTGGTGTATAAGATCTCGTAACAATAGGGAAAAGACTCACCTTGGGGTAGCTATTTGACTACTAAGTCTATGAAGACATACATACTCTACCCCTCTTAGTTTTTTGAAACTGTAACTTTTTAGGAAGAAACAGCATGCGCTTGACCATTAGACTCACTCAACCTTAATTACATTTGCCAAACAATACCCTATAACTTCTTTTAAAAAAAAAACATACTCTTAACCATCAAACCCACTCAATCCATATATTTGCTGCGAATAACCCAAAACACATCCAAAACACATAGGTCACTCTCAACGTCAACGTCAACCGCCTGGCCTGCGGGCCACAACTGTCATCCACATGATGTGAAGTCCAATCTGATTAGTTAAAACAAAACAACATCGTTGCACGATAAACGATGTTTTATTCTCATCCAGTTCCATCTATTCTCGGTCACTGTAGCTTGTAGAGATTATATTAATGGGGTTATGATCGCTTCACGTTTCCAGATAAAAGGGAGAGAACAACAGGATAGACTGGGATATAAGGCTCGCTGAAACCTACAGCGCAGAACTTATGGGGTCACTGTAAAGCCTTTCGGGGGCGTGAACACGAAGCTTTGTCCAGAGAATCCACCCGAAAAACAAGCATCATCACAGTGACAATAATTGAAAAAGAAATGAAAAGCTCCACTAGTCTTGCCTTTCTGGAACCTTCTCTCCGAAGAAATCGACTTACAAAATTTGAAAAATTAAAAATGACGTTCTGCAGCAAGCTAGCCCCTCCACTGTCACCCTACCTGCCCCTCCACTGTCACATTCTATCTTCTCATCTTAAACATCACGCATCTCGCTTTTCCACTGCACGCAGACGTCGAAGATATCTTTGCTTGATATCTAAGTCGAATTCTCACTGCAAATCTCCGTCAGACTTGCGCACAGTTTAACAGATGGCGCTTTGTTTGTGCCCGAGGGATTCTGTGTACTATTTGAGGACTGAAGGTGTTATGCTTCAGAAATTGGAGGAGGCCTTGTGTTCGATTCACAGCCGTTGAGATTTCGACAGACTTGGATTTCTTTCACTATCTGTGTGAGGAGAATGAGAGAGATATTGCACATCCAGGGCGGGCAATGCGGGAATCAGATTGGAGCCAAGTTCTGGGAAGTGATATGTGACGAGCATGGGATTGATACCACGGGCTCGTACTGTGGGGACTCCGATCTGCAGCTGGAGAGGATTAATGTGTATTACAACGAGGCCAGCGGCGGGCGCTACGTGCCTCGGGCAGTGCTGATGGATCTCGAACCGGGGACCATGGATAGCGTTCGATCAGGTCCCTATGGTCAGATCTTCAGGCCGGATAACTTCGTCTTTGGGCAGACAGGCGCCGGGAACAACTGGGCCAAAGGGCATTATACTGAGGGAGCAGAACTCATTGACTCTGTTCTTGATGTCGTGCGAAAGGAGGCCGAGAACTGCGATTGTCTTCAGGGTATTTTATCTTTTTGTTCCTGTTCTCACTATATAGCTTCATAATTCAGAGGCAGACTGCAATTTGTTTTAATAGATATTGTTTTTCATTTTTCAAAAATTGTGCATTTGAGCTGTGAGGATTGGATGTGGGGTTATCCATTAGCTCCTGGTGTCTGTATTTTGGTGTGTGATAATGTATTCAATTTGGAAAGATTTGTGTCTGAGATAGCATATTGAATCTAGACAGTGCATTGGCTGAGTAGTGATATTAATGTGAATCAATTCTTGCACATGGAATATAGCACTTTTATATAATCTTGCATCTATGAAAATATTACATGGGGTATTGAATAAAGGCAATGGCACAGACGAATCCAAGTAAAATTCATCTTTGATATGCACCTCAATGTTGCAGGTCTCCTTGTGAAGTTGGAGGATGAATATTTTAAGTTCACACAAATTACTAATATTTCAAATGTTGGAACTTAAGATATGTAGATTGAGCTTTGCAATCTTGAGGTGCATATTTGCCCCACACATATTGGTACTCGGGATATGCAAGATCTAGCTGCGTAACTTCTAGTTACTATAGAAGAACTGGGTTTTGATGGGTTTGTTATGGTAATTGGTGCAAAATAGACGTGAGAGACATGTGACTTTTGCTTTTGCAACTTAGACGTTTAAATCAAACCTGAGTTTAAATGGGTTTGACTCATTTATCAAAATTTATAACTCGAAATATGTAACATGAAGCTTTGTAAATTCTTAGGGCATATTTGAGTGGGGTTTAGATGGGTCTATGCTAGGCACTGGTGTATTTCAGGCCTCTGGTCTATACGGGTCTGTAGCAGTAATTGGTAATTAAAAGACAAAGAGTTCAATTCTCTGCTCCATAATGTTGGCAGTTAGTTGAAACAGAGGCACTATTTGTAGTTATTTTAACAGCTGATGACTATTTTATTTTTCTACTTTTTTATGAGATTCTGCCTGTTTGTTATGATCTTTTGGCCTGTTTGTTGCCAGTGGGTATGTATTTGAATTTCGCTTTTTGTATTTAGTGGTCTCCAGTTTTTCATTTCTTATTATTTATTGAAGTATTTTCGCTGATTGAACTGCTATGGTGTACAGGATTTCAAGTATGTCATTCCCTGGGAGGAGGAACAGGGTCGGGAATGGGGACTCTCTTGATTTCCAAAATAAGGGAGGAGTACCCAGACAGAATGATGTTGACTTTCTCTGTTTTTCCATCACCTAAGGTATCGGACACAGTGGTGGAGCCTTATAATGCTACGCTTTCTGTACATCAATTGGTGGAGAACGCAGATGAATGCATGGTTCTTGACAATGAAGCACTTTACGACATTTGTTTCAGAACCTTGAAGTTAACAACGCCCACCTGTAAGCACCTCGTCCTTGTTTCTAGTTAAAGCGGTAATATGACAAAAAAATTCTTGCTTTCCAGGAAGGGTATTTCCACCGTTTCGCTCTATTTAACTGTTCAAAAACTGGCTTACCGAGAGAAGTTAGGTGCTTTACAAGTTTACAGTCCAGAGAATTTAAGTACATTGAATATTGACAGGTCACAATTTCAAGGTACATATCTAGATTCTAAACCATGTTTAGTACATGGGTGTGTGCTAGAATACAGTGGTCATGACCATGTTAGAATTGCATTTATACATTGTGGAACATATATTTGTTTTTTTTTACTTTGACTACTTGGGTTTGTTTATGTGCCCAAAGGATAAGGATCTTAGGCACTGCATTGAGTTTGTAACTGGATGCGTCTTTGATTATTTGGGTTTTTATTTTGGGTACCCATTAATATGAGCATAGATATGCACGCTAGCCGTTGGGCAGTTTGAATTTAAGTCCACATTTTCATGGGTATGGATATAGCTGTTTTTTTTTTAACCTGGGATTATAAGTTCCCTGAAAACACAGGGGTGAGTGAGGTACACCGTATAAAAAACATGACAGAGACAATTAGCCTAAAGACTTGAGCTTAGACCTCCTCCTTCTAATTCACAGATATATATCTGATTTAATAGATATGGAGACTTGACTTTAGACTTCCTACTTGTAATTCATAGATATATATATGGTTTAATAGATATGATATGAATTTGCTTGGACTCATACGACTTAGATACGTAGGATTCATTTATAAGAGACCACCTAATTATGGGTATACTTTACATTTTCTTTTTGGTGCAGTTGGCGATCTTAACCATTTAATATCTGCAACAATGAGTGGATGTACATGCTGCCTGCGATTCCCTGGACAGTTAAATTCTGATTTGCGTAAGCTTGCAGTTAACCTGATTCCATTCCCTCGCTTACACTTCTTTATGGTGGGATTTGCTCCCTTGACATCTAGAGGATCCCAAGTATACCGCTCCCTCACTGTGCCTGAACTTACACAGCAAATGTGGGATGCCAAGAACATGATGTGTGCGGCTGACCCTCGACATGGGCGCTACCTGACAGCCTCTGCTATGTTCCGTGGACGTATGAGCACAAAAGAAGTAGATGAACAAATGTTGAATGTTCAAAACAAAAATTCCTCTTATTTTGTTGAGTGGATACCGAACAATGTGAAGTCCAGTGTTTGTGACATTCCTCCCAAAGGTCTTAAGATGGCATCCACCTTCATAGGAAACTCTACTTCAATTCAAGAAATGTTCAGGCGGGTAAGCGAACAATTCACTGCCATGTTCAGGAGAAAAGCATTTTTGCACTGGTACACTGGTGAGGGCATGGATGAGATGGAGTTCACAGAGGCAGAGAGTAACATGAATGATTTGGTGTCAGAGTACCAGCAGTATCAAGATGCAACTGCTGATGATGAGGCTGAGTACGAAGAAGAAGAAGCAGTTTAAAATATGCTATAAAGAACCCAGTCTGGAGCTTACCTAGTTATTCCTTCTTGGAAATGGCTCGTTCAGTATATTACTTATTAATGATTGAAAGTTGGTCCGTGCCAGATGTCATGGTTTCGGTTGAATTGAGGCGTAGAAGATGCTGGGTGAGAATGAGTGGTTGGACTTTGTTCCATTATTCATTATCTGAAAATTCTTTGTGTTGCGTTATGTAATGTGTTTGAGTCTAGTTTGTTGCCCTCCTATAATTAAATAGTGGCTGCTCTGTTTAGTGCCTGATTTTCGTGATGCATTCTCTTATCAATGTAAAATATCATATATGTGCTTGATTTTGATTCTTCCTGGGGTTGAGAATGGAAGAATGATAAAGAGTGTCAGGAACTAGTAATTTGAATTGATTTGGTTGGTAAATCTGGATGAATGGTACTGTTGTATACAAAAATTGAACAGTAGAATGGTGAAAATGATGATATATGGTTGTCTTAGGATTTAAGATTTTCTCGAAATATTGAGTAACCAGTAATAAAAGCTTTGGCTACCTTCCGTGTATGATCCTATAGAGAGTAAATTCCTTTTTCCACCATAAAAACAATTGCTCCAGAGTTTAATGGTATACAAGTGCTTTATTGTGGTTTAGATTTACCAAACACAGCATAAACATACCCTTTATTTTCCTTTATGAATGCAACTGCTCTCTTCAGCTTCTTCAAATGATATAATATATTTCACATTTTAATTTTAAATTACCTAGGCTGGCACCAATTTTTAAGTTAATTGCAGTAGGGTTGTCTCCTGTTATTCGTTAAATTAATACAAGTGTAAATCAGAATTGGACAAGTCGAAATTTACCGTGTTACTGATTTTCAGGTTTTTACAAAGGGTTAAATTACAGTAAATTTTCTGTTAAGGTTCAAGTCATTCACTGGATTGTGCACATAAGTATATTTTTTATTTAAGATTACAGTCATGGATTGAATTGAGCACACTTACCTAGCCAAATGCTTGGAGAAATTTCTGTAAGCCTTAATTCGGTCCGTCCAGCTAATTTTAATTAAATTTACTCTCAAATATCTGCTATGAATTCTCTCGATTATGTTTTTTGCACAAGAATACAGTGACTTGGTGCTTGTGAAAGTTCTCTGAAGTAGGCTTTTCTTAACATTGAGGGGCAATCAATTTGAAGCTTTCATATTGGTGTACAGTTACCTATCAATGCACCATTGAAAAGGAAATATACATAGCACAGATTGGCCCTTATCCAGAGGCCTCATGCAATATATGTTTTGTCCCCTGCAAGTTTCTTCTACGATCAGTTTGGGATCCATTGTGGTTTATATCAGATGTATATAATTGCAAGATTCCTGGCACGAATTTCAGAATTTCTATGATTTAAGTCCAATATACCCATATGGTTTACTTTTTATCTTTCAACTGAAACATGGAAGCTATGTTACATGTTTTTCTCAGATGGAAGCCAAGATCCCTTGCACGAATTTCTATCATTCAAGCTCAATATAACCACTATAATTTTTTTTCATCATAGCTAAAACATGGAACTTGGAAGCTATAATACATGCTCATCCCTGCAAGCTTTTTCCATTCCAATCACTGCTTCGAAAAAACGAGGATACAGCTCGCAGATGGTATTTATTTGAAGTCTATTATATGGATTTTTATCAGTTAAGTTGCAACAGCTTGCATGGATTTCTTGACCTAAGCTCGATGTATCCAGTTTCTTTATTTTGTGTTGTCAACTCGAAGATGGAAGGCAAGTCGGGAGGTGCATCCTTATGAGAAAGCAAACAATTGTTAGAGGTATACAGTGGGGCGAAGGTAGTGAAAATTTGTTTTGCTGATTGGACCCCGTCCTATTTTCGAGTTCCATCGGGAAGACAGATCAGACTGTTGAAGATGCTTTGCAAAACAAAGTAGACTGTGAGTGCTAGATATAGGGAGGGAATTAATGCAATAGATTGCATTTCTTTGTTGTTAGATTCTATCACATGTAAATACCTAACGATTACATTTCCCTGAGTGTTCCTGTCCACAAGGCCTATGAGGGTGCTCAATTTAACTAGGATTTTTGTAAAATCTGGCATTGAGTTGCACGTAGTACAAGTTAAACATGCAAGTGCCACATGTTAAATATAAATAAAAAAACTTTCCAAAAGATGAGTATTCTTCAGTAGAGTACATCTGGTGTATTTGATCTTCATCATCGCTGCCAAATTTGAGCCCTCGGTGTCCTAATTGTCGCTGCCTGGTCATTTGGCATCTAAAAATTCCCAAATTTCAAGCCTTCTCTTACTCTGCAATCATGTATCTGAGAAATATAATTTACAAACAACAACAATTTGTGTCTCAATAGTAATGAAATGGTTCAGATAAATTTGAGATAACATTGTGCACCTGCCTTCTCTTACTCTGCAATCATGTATCTGAGAAATATAATTTACAAACAACAACAATTTGTGTCTCCATAGTAATGAAATGGTTCAGATAAATTTGAGATAACATCGTGCACCGGCAATGCAAATACCAATGTATCCAAAACAAACAAAGAAGAAACCAACCGATGAACTATTAATTCAATCTCTGTGTCATCCATATTTATTCTAATGATAATGGCAGTGATGTAGCAGAGAAATAATCTTCATTGAATGAACTATTGCCAGGGGAATCGATGATGTAGTACATTGAAGCACATGTGTGGCAACCCAAAGTCGATTCATTCAAAAGGAGGGACGAAATGACAAAACTTAGGGCAGAAAGAGATGAGAGAAAAAGAGCATGGATTTATAAAGGTAAAGCCGTGATTGTGCAATTTGGACCTCCTTCCAAAACAAAGCAGAAAAATGATAACAAAGAAGAGGCAGCAAACTCGTCAGCAAGAAATGAGGAAGCAAGGTCATTATGGGCAAGCAGGGACAAAGACTCAACTGTGAGTCTTGCATGTCAAAACAAATAGCAATCAAGTCTTACCCAGGTTTCCTTAAGATTAGTTTGTTGGAACTGCAGGGGTTACCCATGGAGACGAGGACCTGGGTTAGGGCCTATTGTGGAAGGTAAAGACATAATTTGCCTCATAGTGTAAGATTCCAAACAATAAAATTTGGATAGATCTAAAACATATTAGTGTTCTCATTTAATACAGTCTTTCATCAAGAACCAGAACACAAGAAATGCAGCGATTTATTTATATTATTATTCACTGAAAATAAAATACATGCCCAGACCATAAAATCCTACAAATGGCATGCACAGCTGCTTGACAATGACAAATATAAGAAATTGAAGCCTACTTGTGAATCCTGGATGGATCCACCACATAAACATCACCGCGGGGTTTTTGTCCAGAGATCAATAATTGAACTGGCCAGGTCAGGTTCTCAACCCAAACATAATAAGATAGATAATCCAGAATGCTCTAAATGCCTAGCTTCTCTCCCCTTTTATAGGCTTGATGGGTCAATACCAACAAAAAATACCATGGGTCAATACAAGAAATACCATGGATCAATACCATGGGTCAAAACCATGGGAAAATACCACGGTAAGTACCATGGATCGATTCTATCCACTTTGACTGGGTCAAGAAAGGGAATATTACAAATCCTCCCGCCCAAAGATTGCTTGTCCTCAAGCAATCCACTTCTATCCACAACAAAAGAATTTGTACATTAATACCAGGGTCCCATACAATCTGATGCACCCTCCATGTTGAATGGTCCTGAATGGATCCTTCGATTCCTGGATCCCAAACAATCCTCTGAACAATCCTTCCCTCAATAGATTTACCTAAATCCCAAACAATCCTTTGGCCAATCCTGCCCCTAATGGATTCTCCTGGATCCCAATGCCACCTAAATCCTGGGACCTGTGGGTTATGGTACCATTTCAACTCTCCATCACTGCCCGCACCAAATGGTCCAAACTGTAATTTTCCCTTGGCTATGGGTATCCTCCAAATAATCAACCCATCTATAGAATACCAACTCATAATCTCTCGCCAATCCATACTTGGGAAAGAATGAATATCTGCAAATATACTATGTTGATGTTGTTCGATGCTCGATTCATGCTTCTCTACTTGGTTACCCAACATGATGTATTTGGAGAACTCTGCCCTGCTCTTCTCAATGTATAAAGGTGGGTTGTTGGTGTTGCAAGCCTTATCTATGTATTCATGTAGAGCGCTGCTATGCGACTCCCAATCGTACTCCTCATGCGGCCTTGTGAGGGGCTTGAGTTGTTCCTCAATACTAGAAAGCTTGGTCAATTATTTGGCACATTTCCCTATGAGTTCCTCAATTTTTCTGTTCTCCTGTAAGATAGTGTCTTGGACTGTCCAGACTCTTTGCTTCAACAACGTAAGATCTGTCTTGAAATGCATGATCCTTTCCTGAAAATGCATGGTCCTCTCCTCATTTGATTCTCCTTCGGTGTATTCATCCTGGACCTCTTCACATGTGAGGATCAGTTGTCCTTCCTCTCTGGTTGTCAAACATGGATGTACTAGTGGAGTGTTGTCTATACCCGATTGCCCATACTCTTTATGGATGTCCTTTGTTGTATTTATAGATTCAACTACCACATCATCAGGAGGAATTGCATCTTTCCTTTCGTCATGTACTTTGTCAAGCTGACTGCTTAGCTTGTCCTGCAAGTTTCTCTAAAGATCATGGTGTTGTTGCTCACCATTTGTACTTGACTACTCAGATCCTTCATAGGTCCTCTCTTGAAAACCAGCGAACTCATCAATGGATGAATCCCCATGATCTGAAGAAGTCTCTAATTTTGCTATCCTTGTTGCCTCCTTATTATATGGAAATGAATGGTCAAGTGCCCAAACTCCCTTGCATACAAAGCATAAGCCTTTCCTCCTTAGTTCATTCTTGTTGTCTCCACAAATCTTTTTTAGTTCTTCCTTGGTTAGCTTCTTTCTAAGTAGTTTGATGCTTTGTTTGATCAACCCCTCAGCTATTTCATAAGTAGCAGGTGATGCAATTAGCTCCTTCCTCCAAATGGCCAACAATTTGGATCTCAATTGTTCGCAGATGGCCCTATCTTCTCCTAAGATCGGAGACATGATCTTTTGCATGTCTGTTTTGATGAAGTTTGGATGAGACGTTGTAATTCCATTGCAGAAGTATTGGAGCATCTGAAGGATTAAATCATCACACTCTAGATCCAACATAAGCATACCAAATCTGAATTTCGCCATGTGTTCCAAAATTGTGCGCTTCTAGAAAAAAGTAAGAATGGTGGTGTTGCTCAACCCTTGGAGTGCTTCTACCATTACCCGAAAAGTCCTCCTCATGATGTCATCATTGTAGGGCAATAGCAGTGTTGTTAAGGCTATGATTTTATTGAGACAAGAGGCGACCGTGAGTCTAACCTTTTCACAAGAATGCTCCAAGAACCTAGGTTGTATCAAAGCAAAGCATGGATGGCTTCAAGGCCCAACTTGACCCTTCCCATTCTAATTTCTCTATCAAGCTCAAAGCCATATTTAATGTGTCTAGCTGTAGGAGAACATCTTTTGACTTTGCACCCTACAATTTGGATCCAAGATCAAAGAGACACTTACTTTTTACATCTTCCTTCCAAGTATCTTTTCACTGTTGAATGATAACATGGACCTTTCGAGAGAAGGGTCTGTTGTTCTGCTCTTGCTTCTGATTTGTATGTTGTTGCCATCTTTGATCCACATAAGTATTGTAGCTCAAAGAATCCACTGATATATCATTGTGTTGATTCTTGTGGCGTTTCCAAAAATAAAATGATGACATTGACATCAATGGATCTCAATACTTAGCTAATGAGAAACCTGAGAATGATCCCTGTCTAGCAATAACTTTCCAGCCTTTCAACAATGACCATATTTGCAAGAAAGATATGAATATTCCATACACATGAATAAATTTCATGGGTACATTTATTCATAAGAGGTTATTTACAAGCTATAAATGATTTTGTCAATCATGCCTTAAAATATTTTCATGAATTTAACCGACAGAATTATAAATGATTTCCCTTCACTTATGTCTCCCAATAAAAATAATTTACTAAAAAATAAAAATTCAACTAGGGTGATAAATATCACCAAAGTGAGAAATGTTGGCTAGGGTGAAAAATAAATTTCACCGAAGTTCCTTGCATAAAACTCTCAGGCTAGCAGGATGCACAGCTCTGATACCACTGTAAGATTCCAAACAATAAAAATTTGGATAGATCTAAAACATATTAGTGTTCTCATTTAATACAGTCTTTCATCAAGAACCAGAACACAAGAAATGCAACGATTTATTTATATTATTATTCACTGAAAGTAAAATACATGCCCAGACCATAAAATCCTACAAATGGCGTGCACAGCTGCTTGACAATGACAAATATAAGAAACTGAAGCCCACTTGTGAATCCTGGATGGATCCACCACATAAACATCACCGCGGGGTTTTTGTCCCGGGATCAATAATTGAACTAGCCAGGCCAGGTTCTCAACCCAAACATAATAAGATAGATAATTCAGAATGCTCTAAATGCCTAGCTTCTCTCCCCTTTTATAGGCTTGATGGGTCAATACCAACAAGAAATACCATGGGAAAATACCACGGTAAGTACCATGGATCAATTCTATCCACTCTGACTGGGTCAAGAAAGGGAATATTACACATAGAAACACATAAGCATGAAGAGTGCAAGACACCTTTGTTTGAAGGGTATTGGAAGATAGTAGTGTGGAACAAGGCAGCAGAGAATGGCAAAGGGCACGAGGGTATCATGGTATTAGTAAGAGGAAAAGAAGGTCGTTTCATTCAGATAGAAAAAGAAGACCCAAATAAGCAATTTGTTTGGCTTAAAATATCAAAAATTGGAAATCACATCAGAATTGCAGCATGCTATTTTGCGCCGCAAGTTTCAAAAATCTACAAAAGTAGAGGGCTTGACCACAAAGATCCCTTTGCAGCCCTAAAAACAGATATTGCAATATATTCTCAGCTAGGTGAAGTCCTTATAGTGGGGGATTTCAATGTTAGAACTGCAGGTGAACAAGCTAGCATTCTTTGTTGTAAAGAAGACAGTGACCCTATCTGGCTTACAGAAGAGATTAATCATCAGTGGAAACGAATTTCAAAGGATAAAGGCTGCAATCTCTTTGGGGAACAATTGCTTACGCTATGTGAGGCTTTCGATTTAGTCATTTGTAATGGTTTGACTAGATGGGAAAAGTCTGGTAATTTCACTTGCAATACTTACAATGGAGCAAGTGTAGTAGATTATGTAATTTGCTCACATAGTTTGTGTGAGAAAATGGAGGAAGCACTGATTGGAGATCAAATTTGGGACTTAAAATCAGATCACAAGCCAATTTATTTAAGTTTCTTTTGGACCGGAAAGAAGCAATTAGGGTCAAAAACTCAGTGTGTTCAACAAAATCCCCCAAAGGGTAGAATTCTTCTAACTCCAGAGAATTGTAATACCTTCAATGTAGAAATTTTATGTTTCCCACCCCGGTTTTCAGTTTCACCTTATTTCTCCAAATAGTTAAATGCCCTTTCCCATATCCTTACATTCAACAAACTGGAAAATAATTTTTCGCTGAAAACACATTCTGGAAAATTTACAGAATGCTGGAAAATGCAGAAATAAAAATTAGCAGATACAAACAGTCATTCAACACATGATAACACAGTGATTTTTGGTCAAGGTGACCCTGGAAAAACCCCCTACAACTCTTGGGGAAAACCAGTTCGAAAGCTCCTTCTTATTTCTAGAAAATGCTTTTTACAGTAAGAAAAACTCAGAAAAAATCAGCAAGTACAGATTACAACTTATCTCGTTTTTCGTGCTTTACCACCACCTTGAAAAATGTGTAAACAGAAAAACAGACCAGCAATAAACACTGTACGACTTCCTTGATTTTTGTGCCAAAAATTGCAGCCTTAAATGCTGATGTACAGACTGTCTAGAAAAGCGTGCAAGCTGCCATAAATGCTGCTGTACTATTTTTCTCGATTTTTGTGCAGAAAAAACAGCAAGACTGTTGTATGGATTTCTGCCTCGAAATCTGTGCAAGGGTACAGCCACTTGCTATACGGCCTCCCTCAAAAAACGTGCCAGCAAAACAGCTTCTCTGCTCCTCGATTTTCGTGCCAACTTGCTATATGGCCCTCTTGGAAACTGAGCCAAAACTATTGTACGAATTTTCTAGAAAATCGTGCCCAAAATCTGCCTTTCACTGTGTGCTAACTCTACTGTACGGACTTGCTGAAACACTGCCTTGGAATGTCTGCCAAGCTGCTGCCTTCTTCTCCTCACTGCCCAGAAATCTCCCTTGCTCTCTTTCTCTCCTTCTCCCAATCTGCTCATGAAAGAATGAATGACTTTTTCCTCATTTCCTTCCTTTAACCTAACCCTAAGTGACTTTTGGGGAATCAACCTAACCCTAAGTGACTTTTGGGGAATCCCTAAATCCAATGGCTGAAATAGATTGAGATCTAGGGCTGAGATTAAATGCTCATTTAAATCTCACTTTCTATTTTTTAATTCACCCCACTTTAATAAAGACCCACTTAGTCATTTATTTCCAAAGTCACTTCTCCTTTCTAATTTTACATTGACTTTATTAAAGTCACTTTAAAATTAGACTTTAGTAACTTTATCACTTAAAGTCACTTTTAAATTAGATTTGACTTTATAACTTTATAAAGTCACTTTAAGAGAAAAATTAAATTCTTTTGGACACTTTTCCCTAGGCCAAAGATCAAAGCCTTAGGGAACCACCTATCCTCCGGTAACCAAATTTCAACACTCCCTCTTACCGAGGAAGGTGTTCCTCACCACACTCATCTTTTCTTTGAAGTAGACATGTTTGCCCCGTGGTAAGGCTTTGGTAAGAATATCTGCAACCTGCTCATCAGTGGGAATATACTCAAGCTTCATAGCTCCTTTCTGAACATAGTCTCTGATGAAATGATATTTGATCCCGATATGCTTTGACCTGTCATGAAATACTGGATTCTCCGTGAGTTTAATGCAACTCTGATTATCACAGTAAATCACTGAAGGTCTCAACGGGTGACCAAATAAGCCAAACAACATCTTGCGAAGCCAGATGGCCTCACAACTAGCTAGACTGGCTGCCATATACTCTGCTTCCGCTGAACTCAATGCTACTGACTGCTGCTTTCGGCTGAACCATGACACAACTGCCGAACCCAACCCAAAACAACACCCTGAAGTGCTCTTCCTATCAGAGCACAACCTGCCCAATCAGAATCAGTGTAACCTGCCAATCTCACTCCATCCCCTGCCTGTAGTCCAGACCATAATCCACTGTCCCCTGCAAGTACCGCAAAATGTGTTTTGCAGCCACCTAGTGAACCTTCCTAGGCTCACACATAAACTGACTCATCGTGTTGACTGCAAAACAAATATCTGGTCTAGTGTTGACCAAATACATCAAGGAACCAATTAGCTGTCTGTACAATGTGGGATCCACCAACTCGGAATCCGAAGCATGAAGCTTCTTCCAGTTAGTGATCATCGGTGTCGACATGGGTCTACAATCCTCCATGTGGAATCTTCCAAGGATGTCCACAATATACTTCCCCTGCCCCAGGAAGAAATGCCCCTCCTCCTACCACACCTCCAAACCCAAAAAGTAATGCATCAAGCCGATGTCCTTCATTCCAAACTCCACCACAAGATCTCTCTTGCAGTGCTCTATGAGTCTCTCTGCACTTGTAATGACTAAGTCATCCACATACAGCACCAGAATGAGAGGCTCCTCACCTATCACAATATAGTAAAGGTTCGGATCTGCCTCACTCTTTGTGAAACCCATCCCCTGCAAGTATGTATCTATCCTGGAGTACCAAGCTCTGGGAGCTTGCTTCAGGCCATAAAGGGCCTTCTTCAGTCTGCACACATGGGAATCCTTCCCATGCACTTCAAAGCCTTGTGGCTGCTCAATGTACACCTCCTCCTGTATGAAGCCATTGAGAAATGCGGTCTTCACATCCATCTGGTGGATCTTCCAACCCATCTCTGCTGCTATCGATATAATGGAGCGGATCGAAGTATATCGAGCCACGGGAGCGAAGGTCTCCTCATAATCAACTCCCTCTACCTAGGAGAACCCTCTAGCCACAAACCTCGCTTTGAATTTCTCAATGCTGCCATCTGCAGCATGCTTTACCTTGTAAAGCCATCTGGAAGTAACCACGGATTTGCCCTCAGGCTTCGGCACCACCTCCCAAACATCATTCTTCATGATAGAAGAATACTCCTCCTGCATGGCCTCTCTCCAGACCTGCTGGCTAGCTGCCTCCTCATAGCTAGAAGGCTCAGAGTCAAGGATGTTGGTATCCATTGCCATATAGCTACAAAACCTCTCAGGTGGTCTGCTCTCTCTGACCGGCCTCTTAGGCCCAGCAACAAATGTGGCCTCTCTCAAGGTGTCCTAAAGCCACTTGGGCTTCCTCTTCCCTGAGCATACTTCTCCCATTGGAGAATGAAACTCCTCCTCATCATCATCATCAGGAGCCTGAACTCTTGACTGTCTGTCTGCTGTCCTCTTGCCTGCACTTGAACCCGTAGAAGCTAAGGTATCATGTGAGCTGTCCATCAGTGGACTCCCTAGTGAACTACTCTGTGGACTGCTCTGCATGCTGCCCGAAGCACCACCCCTCTGACTCTGTGAGCCACTGCTCACTAACGGACCTAACATCGTCATAGATGTACCTCCGGATCCTCCTGATCCCTGCCCACTGGATCCCTGTGACTGACTCAGCTGTTGCTGAGGATCTGGCTAATCCAGATACTCTAACTCCCGTGATCTCCTAAAGACCTTATCCTCCTCGAACTTCACATCCCTCCTGACAACAACTTTCCTCTGTGCAGGAATGTAAATCCGAAAGGCCTTTGAGGTCTCACTGTAGCCCACAAAGATACCCTTCTCTGCGGTGGGCTCTAGTTTGGTCCTCTTCTCCTTGGGTATGTAGGAGTTTGTGATACACCCAAAGATACGAAGATGACCAATATCAGGCTTCTTCCCAGAAAAAGCCTCCTCCGGAGTCATATGCCCCAAGGCACGATGCAGACTCCTGTTCTGCAAATAAACAACAGTGTTGCAGGCCTCTGCCCACAAAAACAATGGCAACCCCTGATCATGTAACATGGCTTTGGCAGCCCCTCTGATGGATCTGTTCTTCCTCTCCGCAACCCCGTTCTGCTGGGGGTTGTAAGGAACAGTGAACTCCCTCCTAATGCCTGCCTCCGCACAATAGTCAACAAACTCTCCAAGGGTGTACTCTCCTCCATTGTTCGACCTCAGGGACTTGATCTTTCGGCACATGCGTGTGTCAAGACTACTCTACAGGAACTCCTGTTGCTTGAAGACCTCACTCTTGGTCTTCAAGAAATAAATCCAGGTCCTCCTGGAGTGATCATCAATGAATAAAACATGGTACTCATATCCACTCAAGGAAACATGAGACATCCGACTGCTCACATCGGAATGAATCAAATCAAGTATCCCAGTCGCTCTGCTATCACTGCTGGGAAAAGGGGATTTGGCAAACTTGCCCATCGCACATCCTTTGCAAGTATCAAAGTGATCAGTACTGAAATCTGGCACACCTGTAGTGATCTCCCGCAAAGTCCTCAAGGCTCCATGATACATATGCCCCATCCTGCGGTGCCAAATCTCACACAGCTCAGAACTGCTAGCTCTGCTGTCGGTACTATTGCTCAATGCCAAAAGGGGCTGAAATGCAAACTTGTACACCTTTGCATGGCGTACACCTATCACTCTAGCTGAATCAGTTGGAGCGCCCCTGAGATACATCAGCACCTGTCCACCCCTGAACAATATCTCATATCCTCTGTCATCCAAAGCTAAGATGGATATGAGGTTCTTCCTCATCCCTGGCACATAAAGAACATCTGACACCTTCAAGGGAGGTTTAGACTCCCTCTGAAATGTCAGTGTTCCCACACCGACTGCTCTAACAACTCTGTCATCACTGAGTACTACCTCTATATCAGTGCCACTCTCTGAAAGCTCTGAGAAGTACTCACGGACTCCTGTCATATGACGTGAAGCCCCACTGTCCACATACCAGATACCCGAAGATGCTCTGCTAGTCGAGGGAAATGCATGCTCCCTCTGAACCTTTGTGGCAAGTAATCCTGCACTAGAGGACTCACACACAATGAACCCAAACTCCCGGTCAAAGCGATCTGCAAAGTCCTCAACCTCTGCTAACGCTGCCATGCTCTGGTTCTTCCCCTTATTCTTCTTCTTCTCCGGACACACAACTGCATAGTGTCCCATCTTCTGACAATTCCAACACTTCACCTTGGAATAGTCCTTCTGTGTGTTACCCTGTTTACCTTTACCTTTACCTTTGCCCCCACCATTACTTGT
The DNA here is from genome assembly GCA_034641835.2 of Pinus albicaulis. Taxonomy (NCBI): domain Eukaryota; kingdom Viridiplantae; phylum Streptophyta; class Pinopsida; order Pinales; family Pinaceae; genus Pinus; species Pinus albicaulis. Next base: position 234,841,392 of record CM076584.1, on the reverse strand, counting down.
GGAAGCTTGCTTCTTGCCTTTGCCTTTCTTGCCTCCTGCCAACAGTGCTACATCCTCATCCTGCTCAACTGGCTTGGCTGCCCCAAGCTGACCTTTCCTGATCTCTGTCTGAATGCAATCATCCCAAAACATCTCCCATGTGGGAAGGGTCTCATGTGCACAAAACCCATCAGCAAAGTTCATCCATGAACTGGGGAGGCCATTCACTGCTATCCACACCAACTCCGTGGGTGGAATGACCTCTCCAATTGCTGCCAACTCATCTCTCACATTAGTAATCTTTGTGAGATATCCAGCTGCACTATCAGTCTTACCCATCTTAATGGTTTTCAACTTCTCCTTCAGGACCATTTTCCAGTTCTCATTGGTACTTTGGTAGAGATTGGACAATGTTGTCCACATCTCATGAGCATTTCTCTTTCCTCTCACATGAGGAATGCAATGGTCTTTGATTCCGTCTAAGATTAGTCTCTTACCCTTGTTGTTCTTTCTATTATATGTTGCCAACTGAACAGCGTCAGTGGGCACATTAACAGGCTGTTGTTGGGTATGAACCATGATATCCCAGACTTCTGCCTCCTCAAAGCTCCTTCTAAACGTTGTCGCCTCCTCAAAGATACTCTACATTCTCTCCTTCCAAACGCTGTAATTGGTATGCCCATCCAACCTATCTTCCACCCTCAATCCCAATGACATCCTGCTGTCCTAAAATTGAAAAATAGCACTGCTGTAGTAAAGATAAAAATTATATTTGTGAAAAATCAACGTGCTGGAATTTTCTGAGTGAAAAATCAGCAGACTGCATTTTTCTCCTTGTTGTCCCAAACTGCACTTTCAGCACTCAAGCTCTGATACCATGTAAAAATTTCCTATTTCCCACCCCGGTTTTCAGTTTCACCTTATTTCTCCAAATAGTTAAATGCCCTTTCCCATATCCTTACATTCAAGAAATTGGAAAATAAATTTTTGCTGAAAACACAAATTCTGGAAAATTTACAGAATGCTGGAAAATGCAAAAATAAAAATCAACAAATACAAACAACCATTCAACACATGATAACACAGTGATTTTTGGTCAAGGTGACCCTGGAAAAACCCCCTACAACTCTTGGGGAAAACCAATTCGAAAGCTCCTTCTTATTTCTGGAAAATTCTTTTTACAGTAAAAGAAAAACTCAGAAAAAAATCAGCAAGTACAGATTACAACTTATCTCGTTTTTCGTGCTTTACCACCACCTCGAAAAAAGTGTAAACAACAAAACAGACCAGCAATAAATGCTGTATGGCCTCCTTGGTTTTTGTGCCAAAATTTGTAGCCTTAAATGCTGCTGTACGAACTGTCTAGAAAAGCGTGCAAGCTGTCATAAATGTTGCTATACTGTTTTTCTCGATTTCCGTGCAGAAAAAACAGCAATATTGATGTACGGATTTCTGCCTTGAAATATGTGCAAGGGTACAGCCACTTGTTGTACGGCCTCCCTCAAAAAACGTGCCAGAAAAACAGCTTCTCTTCTCCTCGATTTTCGTGCCAACTTGCTATACGGCCCTCTTGGAAACTGAGCCAAAACAACTGTACGGATTTTCTAGAAAATCGTGCCCAAAATCTGTCTTTCACTGTGTGCTAACTCTGCTGTACGGACTTGCTGAAACACTGCCTTGGAATGTATGCCAAGCTGTTGCCTCCTTCTCCTCACTGCCCAGAAATCTCCCTTGCTCTCTTGCTCTCCTTCTCTCAATATGCTCATGAAAGAATGAATGATCTTTTCCTCCTTTTCCTCCTTTAACCTAACCCTAAGTGACTTTTGAGGAATCCCTAAATCCAATGGCTGAAATAGATTGAGATCTAGGGCTGAGATTAAATGCTCATTTAAATCTCACTTTCTATTTTTTAATTCACCCCACTTTAATAAAGATCCACTTAGTCATTTATTTCCAAAGTCACTTTTCCTTTCTAATTTTACATTGACTTTATTAAAGTCACTTTAAAATTAGACTTTAGTAACTTTATCACTTAAAATCACTTTTAAATTAGATTTGACTTTATAACTTTATAAAGTCACTTTAGGAGAAAAATTAAATTCTTTTGGACACTTTTCCCTAGGCCAAAGATCAAAGCCTTAGGGAACCACCTATCCTCCGGTAACTAAATTTCAACATTCAAAATAACGTTAGAGAGGCTCTTCAAGAAGGAGGAAATCTCATCTCATGGCCTTCATAGTCACGGATTAACACATTTAATTCAAAGCGCACTTGCTGAATGCAAAAGAGCAAAAATTAAGAAGTCGGAAACAAATTGCTTTCTGGTTAATGCTTGGTTTGACGAGGAATGCAAAAAGGCAAGGAGAAGGTGGAAGGAATCAAACACGGATAACATAAAGCTCAAAGCTTACAAGCATATAGTAAAAAAGAAAAACATTGATCTCATGGTTTCAAGGAGAGAAGAACTAATCTTCCTCGGGAAAAATAACCCCAAATTATTCTGGAAGGAGCTCCAACCGAAAAAGGTGCAAACTAAAAACAACATTACTGCTTATAAATGGTTTGACTATGCAAGACAACTTTATGAGCAGGATCCCAAGGTTGACCCTCCTCCCTTGGTCAACACAGACACAAAACTCTTCACGATGCAAGAGGTAGAGATGGGTATCAAGAAGTTGGGCGCTGGACAAGCAAAAAACTTAGATGAACTCCAAGTGGAGTATCTAAAGTGGGGTTTAAAAATAGAGTGATGACGTCAATAATCCCTCCAATTATAGAACCATAATGATAAACCCCTTGTTTGCAAAGTTATTTGGAAGCATGTTAGAAAAGAAAATCAACAAGTGGGCAGAAGAAAGAGATAAATGTGCTAAAGGGCAAGCATGTTTTAGACCTAAACATTCCACAGTTGATCATTATATAACTTTAAGGCATATCATCGAAAAAGCTTGGGAAAAAAAGGAAGAAGTTTTATGTTGCTTTGTTGATTTTAGAAAAACCTTTGACACGGTTTCTAGGGATAAGCTTTGAGGTAGAACAGAGGAACTCGGGGTTCCCAGGCATTTGAGAACAACTGTGCATAGGTTGTATGAAGAGGTGAAAGTCAAAATTAGAACTTCAACAGACATTTCTGAAAGTTTTAGAAGCGATATCATGGTCAAGCAAGGTTGCCCATTGTCTCTTACCCTTTTTGGGTTATATATTGACAAGCTTGAAGAGTGGCTGAATTCGCAAGGGGGTGACGGTATCCATTTGGGTAAGTTCGTTATAAGGTTTCTTTTGTACGCATATGACCTTATATTGATTGCTAAATTGGCTCTTGGTTTGCAAGAGCATTTATGTTCCCTTGAGCATTTTTGTAGAAGGGTTGGGATGCAAGTCTATATTAGCAAAACGAAAGTAGTGGTTTTCTTTAACAAAAGAACGCATAACCAACATAAGATCTATTTTGAAGGCAACATTTTGGAAGAAGTTGCAAACTACAAATACCTTGGAATTGACTTCAACAGAAATTTAAGTTGGGATGGTTGTAGAAAGAAAAGAACTTTAGGGGGTTGGAAAGCATTTTATGCTCTTCAAAACAGGTGTAGAGAGGCAGAGCTGTGGGACTGGAAAACCACTCTAACTCTTTTTGGGCTTCTAGTGATTCCGGTGATTCTCTACGGTTGTGAACTGTGGGCCTGCAACACAACCGAGATTCCGTGGAAACAAATTGAGAAAATTAAGAAGTGTTTGATTACAAACAAATTCAAAATTAAAAGTGCAGTTCCTTATGCTATCTTGTTAAGTGAAACAGGGGCTACTCCTATTGAAGCAATTGCTATGGTGCGAGTCATAAGGTATCTGAAAAAAATTGAGCAAATGGAAGATGGTAGATGACCTAAGGTTGTGTTTAGTGACAGATTGTGCAAAAGAAAAAGGTCTTGGATGCGGCAAAATAACAAAAGGTTTAGTAAATGGGGTATTTTCTTGAGCACGTGTCCTACAAACAGTAAAGAGATAAAAACTTTTGTTATGGATAAGTTCCACAAACGTATTTGGGAGAAAGAGCTAGGGAGAAAGAAGAAGCACTACATTGAAGAGTTTAACCCCATGCATAACCATCAACAAAAGGCGTACATAGGGGTTAATATTTCTTGCAGATCTAAAATTCTTATTGCTCAATTAAGAACTAATTCTCATCAACTCCGTTGTGAAACAGGGCGCTGGAAAAGGCCAAAAGAAATGTAGGAGGAAAGAGTATGTATTTTTTGCTCCTTCGGAAAAGTGGAAACAAAAAAACATTTCATTTTAGAATGTGAGGCCTTCAAAGATAGCAGGAAAAACTATGCAGGTATTCTGGCAGCTAGTTCTTGGGATAATCTATTCAACGAAGAGTTTGTCGATAAGCTGGGAGCGGTTATTGTAAAACTTCACAGGAAAAGGGCCGAATACAAGAGCCAGATAGAGAAGCAATCTGTCCCATAGGCTATTTTTAGCCTCGTAGACATTAAAAATACTTTCTTTCTTTCTTTCACAACCATTAATATTTAATTGTTAAAGAAGTGGTCGATTGATTGGATAAGGTGCGATGAGGTGTTAAATCAAAATGTCTGTAAATCAAAATGTTTGTAAAAGAGAATGGAAGCAACTGCTATAGGTGACAAAATAAATAATAGTTTTTTTATTTTTTTTATTTTTTTTTTAAACTGAAAATTTTGGCTTTTCATTTTTCACATGCTTAATGTTATTCTTTGAATTATGATTTTGATGAATAATATTTTTAGTTTATTAAATTAAGATTATCTACACAATTTTTAATTTATAAAAAATAAAAATTTCTAAAGCCTAATTCCAATATAGACTACATCTTGGACTTAAATATGTTTTTTATTTTTATTGAAAAATACTTATAAATCATTGGACTTAAATATGTTTTTTTTTTTTTTTTTTTAAATAGTATTGAAAAATACTTATAAACCATGGTCTAAGTATGAGATGTTTTTGGTTGTGTTAATTTTGTTTAAAATGTGGATTTTCTATATTTGTTAATTTTGTTTAAAATTTGCTGTGAAATTTTTATATTTGTTTATTTTGTCTAAAATTTGGCGAGGGTTTTTTAGTGGTTTGAGTTTTGTATTTGAATGTTTAAAGATTGTTTTATAGAGCGCTTAATTTATTTATACATTCAAAAACACATTTTAAATATTGAAAATCTGCAATTTTACTATTTTTTTTATCACCAAATTCTTTATTTAAAAATTATTTTCTAAAAAGCTAAATTTATTTATACATTCAAAAACACATTTCAAATATTAAAAATCTACAATCTCATAATTTTTTTTATCACCAAATTCTAAAAAAACTAGCCTAGATCCATCTTAACTACGAATCTATAAAGCACTGAGAGAGATCAAATATCTAGAGGTGCAAACCTCTTTATTGAGTGCATAAAGCGCCGAGAGAGATCAAATATCTAGAGGTGCAAACCTATTTATTGAGTGCAAAACTTGAGGAAAGGTTTGCAGAGAGATTTGATCCCTCTCGGCGCTTGATAGATCCGTAGTTAAGATGGATCTAGGTTGGTTTTAGTCATGTGCGACCAAGGAAAATCTATCGATAATATGAGGAACATATGATTAATTTTATCAATAATATGTAAATACATGTAATATTAATATAACTGTTTTAAATATGCTAAATATGTTTGTGATTTATCGAGTCATTTTAATTTTAAATTTTCTTAGTTACCTCAATTTGTTGAGATGATAAAGATTGTAAACTAACTTTAATAATGGAAAATGATCAAATAAAATTTTTGAATGCAAAGTGACAATGTAATAATATTGAATGAGAGAAAATGTGAATAATTAGAATGTAGTCAATTACAAATAGCCTTCATTTTAATCAATCTCAAACTATTTTCTTCTACTATTCTTATTGTCACCCTTGTTAGTTTTGTTATCTTTCCGTATCGATTATATGAAAAAGAAAGTATAAATCATAAATCATAAACCATTTAAATATTTAGCTCAAACTCTTGTAGTAAACACCATACCTTGTCTCTCTTGCTCTCCAATATTATTAGGTTTAATTATTATAACGCAAAAATCGTTCTACATTGTCAATAAGTTTTTACGCTCACTGAAATCAATGCACACTATTAATCCAATGACTTTAAAACTAATGTACCATCATACATCCAATTACATCAAATCATAAATCAACATATACATTGAAATCAATGCATCTAATGTAAGAAATCAAATAAGATTAGAAAACAAAATCTAAAGAGAAATCAATGCATCTAATGCAAGTAATCAAATTGGATTAGAAATCAACATATACACTCAAATCAATGCATCTAGTGCAAGTAAGAAAATAGGATTAGAAACCAAAATATACACTAAAATCAATGCATCTAGTGCAAGAAATCAAATAGGATTATAAATCACCATCTACACTGAAATCAATGCATTTAGTGCAAGAAATAAAATAAGATTATAAATCATTTATATTGAAATAAAGACATATAGTGTAAGAAATCAAATATAATTATAAATCAACATCTACATTTAAATTAATGCTTCTAGTGCAAGCAATCAAATATGATTAGAAAACACCATCTACACTGAAATAAATGAATTTAGTGCAAGCAATCAAATAGAATTAGAAATCATCTACATTGAAATCAATGCATCTAGTGCAAGTAATCAAATATTGTTAGAAATCAAAATCTACACTAAAATCAATGCATCTAGTGCAACCAATCAAATAGGATTAGAAATCATCAATTACACTTAAATCAATGCATCTACTGTCAGAAATATTTTTCCCTCTCTCCCCCCTCCATATATATCTATATGTCCCTCCATCTCTCCTTATTTGTCTCTTTATCTCACCCCCACAAACACAGAAACACTCTCACTCCATATTTATCAATCTCTTTGTCCCTCCCTCCTTGTCTCCATTTATCTCTTCTTTATCTTCACCTTCCATCTATATCTCTATCTCCCTTTGTCTCTCTATATCAACCCCAAAACATACTCTCTCTTTCTCCAATCTATCTATCTATCACTCCCTCCTCCTCTCCCTCCCTCTCTCTCTCTTCCCCTTCCCTTCCTCTCCCCCGCTTCTATCTCTCTTCCCTCCTGCTATCTTCTCTTGCTCTCCCTCCATCTTCTCTCTCTCTCTCTCTCCAACATTTACTCTATGTATTTCTTCTTACCTCCCTCTCTCTCCCCCTCCATCTCCATCTCTCTTTCCCTACCTCTCTCCACTCTTCTCTTCCTTTATCTCCCACCTCTCTCTCTCTTCACCTTCTAACTTTGTAACTATATGTCTCTCTCTCTCACCTTCTCTCCCCCATTCTCTCAATCTATTATTATTTGTCTCTTTATCTCACCCCAAAACATACACACTCTCTCTCCATCTCTCCCTTGTCACTCCCTCACTCTCTCCACTTGTTTCTCTATATGTATTTCTTCTTCCCTCCCTCTCTCCCTGTCCAAATCCATCTCTCTATCCATCCCTATCTCCCCCTCCAACTCCATCTCTCTATCCCTCAGTCTCTCCCCATTCAGCTCCATCTCTCAATCCCTCCTTCTCTCCTCCTATAACTCCATCTCTCTATCCCTCCCTCTCTCCTCCTCTCTCTCAAGACCCCTCTCTTTTATTTCCTCTCTCTCCCTTTCTCTCCTACCTCCCTCTCTCTTCCCCATCACTCACTCTTTCCCCTACAATCCTCTATATTTCCACATCACTCTCTTCCTCTCTCTCAAGTACTCTCTCTCGTCCTTCCTCTCTCTCCCTTTATCTTCTCCCTCCCTCTATATTCACCCCCCTCCCCGCTCTCTCTCTGCCCTCAAATCCTCTCTCTTCCCCCATCACTCTATCTCTCTCTCCAACTCTGTTACTATATCCCTCTTTTTCTTCTTCTCTCTCCTTCCCTCCCCCCTTGTCTCCATCACTCCTTCTGTCTCTTTATCTCACCCCTAAACATACACACTCTCTCTCCATCTCTCCCTTGTCACTCCCTCTCACTCCACTTATCACTCTCTATGTCTTTCTTCTTGTCTCCCCCTCCAAATTTGTCTCTCTACCCCTCCCTCTCTCCTCCTCTCATCCTTCATCTCTCTCCCTTTCTCTCCTACCTCCCTCTCTCTCCTCTCTCCCTCTCTCTCTCTCTCTACCCTCCAATCCTTTCTCCTTCTCCCTCCCTCTCTCCTTCTCTCTCTCTCCCACCTTCATCTTTATGTCTCCCTTCCCCTCTCTTACCCTTCTCTACCTCTCTTACTCCTCTCCCTCTCTCTCTCTCTCTTCATTCCTCCTCTTCGCTTTCCTTCAGTTTATCTCAATTTCTCCCTCGTCACTCCCTCTATTTCTCCAGCTCTATCGTATGTCTTTGCTCTTCCCTCCCATATATATCTAGAGTTTATATATATATATATATATATATATATATATATATATATATATATAATAATTTTAATATTATTATAACAATAATAATATTAGTATTGATATTTTAATATTAATGTTAGGGTTGATAATGTTTTTTTTTCATGGTATTATAATTAATTTGGTCCATGGTATTTGGTCCATTGGTTTCAAATATAATTAGATGTTGATTTCTACTCCTATTTGATATATTTTTATTTATTTACTTTAACTTTTTATACCTCTTTTATAAATATGGTATTCGGCCCATGGTATTAATAATAATTTGTTCCATGGTACTTGGCCCATAGGTTTCACCTAATGAGAACTTATTTTTGAGTTTTTGTAGTTGTAAAGAGATTTATGGAGTAAATACAAAAAGAGGTTTTATTTATTTACCATACCTCTAGTTTATTTATATTTATATTTCTTTACCATACCTCGTGAGTAAGCATAAAAATAGATTTTATTTATTTACCATACCTCTCGTTTATTTATATTTTTATTTATTTACCATATCTCTTTTTTGATTGTTAGTAAAACTTCTCACATTTTAAATTTATTTTTAATTGTTTATATATATGGTTATGTAAATTATTTTTAAAGCTGACATTATTTATATTTTATTTAAAAAAATATATATTTTTTTATTTTGGCTTTCGACATACTTACACATCGGAGTCATACTGGGCTGTAAAATGCGGCTCTCGGCGCAATAATGTTTTTTTTCATGCTATTAATAATAATTTATTCCATGGTATTTGGGCCACAGAATTCATATAAAATTAGATGTTGATTTATAATCTTATTTGATATATTTTTATCTATTTATACCTCTTTTCTATTTATTTATTTACCATACCTCTTTTATAAATATGGTATTTGGCCCATAGACTTCACTTAAATAAAACTCTTTTTGGAGTCTTGTAAATATAGAGGTTTATGGAGTAAATATAAAAAAGAAGGTTTTATTTATTTACCATATCTTTAGTTTATTTAGTGAGACTTTTTAAAGGCTTTTACGGTAGTTTTTTCCGGTCTAATTTCTCTAAATTCTGGCAAGAATTTAGTGAAAATAGAAGTTTGATGAGTAACCTTGCACAATTGATGTGCCCTAGGGATTTTATAGGATGCTGAATCCATATATACAGTAAAAAAGCCAGTTTAAATGACAGAAATCAAAATTTTATCTCAATATATTTCACCGGATTCCAGCACCTGAAACTCCAAAAAGTCGCACTAAAGACAACTCCTTTATTTAGCATACCTCTAGTTTATTTATATTTTTATTTATTTACCATATCTTTTTTTAGTGTTATTAAACCTCTTCATATTTTGATAAAATTATTTTTTAATGAATTTTTAAATATTTATTTATATGGTTTTCTAAATTATTGTTCAAGCTGACATTATTGAGATTTTACTTTTAAAATTTTCTTTAGTTTTTGTTATTTTGGCTTCCGACATACTTACACATCGAGGTCATACTGAACTATAGAATGCGTCTCTCGACACAATCATCAAATTCTATAACAAAAACACATAACCTAATACCTTATAAATTGTTTGAGTGATGCTATTGATTATATGTGTACTAAATATATAGCTTGATCAAACAACTTGTGCGAGTTAGGGAGATTCGATCCTTAATTTGGAAAGATGTGTCGTGATTAAACCACTTATGAGAGACCATAGACTCGTTTAAGAGGAAGTGGGAAACTTGAAAATTTATGTAAGGTGTTTATATATAAATCATAAATGTGGAATAAAATGGTTAAGATAATAATGGATAATCAAAAAAAAAAAAAGGGTTTATAATATAATTTTTTTAAAAGATATAAGTAAGGTAGTGTTGTTAATGTGTATTAATTTTTTTTTTGTATAAGTTAATTATTAATTATTAATGTAATATAAGATTAGTAATGTGGTTAAATGTTGTTTATATATGTTTGTAGTATTGTAAAGTTTAAATAAGGTTGTATAATTATTATTGGTAAGAGCATTGCAACAAGAATGTGGGTTTAATTTTATGATTATAATGGCGTATGTATACGAAACACATTTTATATCAATTTTATTTAATAATTGGTGTTTTAAATAGGGGTAAAGTTGTGCATATGGAGTAGGAGATGACGCAAGTTGTACTATGAACGAAATTTAGTCTTTTCCAAGGGTTGTTATCGAGTATCACCTTGTATGTCAATACATTATATCAAGTTAATATTAAAATTAAGCTAGATTCAATATGTCCTAATGTCAAGGCACCTAGAGATCAAAAATGATTTTTTTGTGGCTTGTCCAAGGGGTTCAAAGTTATCCTTGAGGGATAATTCAAAAGTCACCTTAAAAAAATTTACTAATCAACAATTATTGCACATTTAGAAAACAAGGGTCAAGTTCTTTAAAAGTCATTATTTCCATATTAATTATCACTATTGAATTTTACCACCAACATCTACAAGAATTTTTTTTTTCTTCATGCAGTTGTTTCTCTTAGAAATCATGTTGTACGACTAATTAATAAATGCACTTGGTTTGTGTAAAAATTTCATCTATTGCGGCAACTAGAAAAATGTTCTTCTAATTGTAAATTACCTCCCTAGCCTCCGCGTGGAGTCTCATGCGTCACCCTCTGTGCAGAGATTACAATGGCTCTATGATAATTTCAGTCTTCCTTCCTTTGCCTCTACCTGGGACTAGAAGCCTTCCTCCCGGAATGCTACTTTCCTTCCCTTCCACATGTTACTCACCATCTAGATTTTTCTTCTCTGCTGAGCTTCTACTACTGAGAAAATCGAATTGCCTAGGCAACTGAGTATTTGCACTGGTGTATTCTCCATCTACCCATCGACTTCTTCTTGTAATATTCTATTGGAGCACCAACGACCAAGATTAAAACATAATCGATGGACCTAATTAATTCCCTATCGATCCGTGTGAGTTTCTAGATGATTCTTACCTTATCTCAATTAATACTGATTAATTAACCATATTCCCTAAGTTTAGACTTGGGAAATATTTAAAATTTGGTTAATAATATAATTGAGTCACTTGGCAGAATTTCCAAAAAATATTTCTGGGTTTTGGAGAACTCATGTATTCTAGCCTCTCCACAAAATTTATTGGCTAGAACACATTCGATGCTACAAAAACTAACACTCCCTCTTAGCGAGGAATGTGTTTTAGTGATGCACCTGCTGCCACAACACCCTGTCTCTGCATGATCTCTTGTCACATTGTTGATATTTGGCTACTGCTTCCCATCAACCTCTACACAACTCTAATATGCGTTGCATTTGTGCTGCTGCTGAGCTTGCTGAATTGCTGCCAACACTGCATCTGCACCGCAACTCCCTCTCATCTGATGTGGCTGCAACTGCAACCTTTTCAACTAAGAAATATGTCCCTTCTATTGGAATGGGTTCTCCACCATACCCATATATTCTCTAAAATAAATGAACTTAGCTCTCCCTAGAGCCTTTGTGAGTATGCATGCAACCTGCTCTTCTGTGGGAACATATTGTAGTTGGATCGCCCTACGTTGTACACAATCTCTGATGAAATGACATCAAATATCTATTTGTTTTGACCTGTCATGAAACACAGGATTCTCAGAGAGCTTTATGCAACTCTGATTATCACAGTAGTCACTAGTCGCTTTCATCCTCTACCTGAACAAGATTACCAACAACTTCCAAAGACATATAGCTTCGCACGTAGCTATGCTAGTTGCCATATACTGTGCTTCTACAGGACTCAATGTTATTTACTTCTATTGATTTTTGTAGCATCGGATGTGCTCTAGCCTTGAGATTTTGCAAAGAGGCTAATACACATGTATTCTCCAAGACCTAGAAATTGTTTGGGGAAATTCCACCTAGAATTGATTTAATTAAAATAATTAATCAGTTTTTAATATTTCCTAAGTCTAAACTTAGGAAATATGATTAATTAAATGGTATTAATTAAGTCGAGTGCGAATCTTCTAGATAAAGGCATGGATCGAGTCCATGTTAATATTAGACATCGATTAAGATCGAATCATGGTTGTTGATGTCTCCACGAGAGATTATAAGAAGGAACTCGATGGGCACTTGGAGAACACACCAAGAGAGAGATCGAACTTGCTAGCAGATCGATTTTCTAGAGTAGCAGCGCTAATTTTCCGAAGAGGGAGCTAGTGATCTCATTGCAGTGAGAGAGGGGCAGGGATAGTATTTCTAGAGGAACTTTTTCCAGATACGGTGAGTGCATAGCAGAGAGGAAATGTAGAGGCCACGCAGAGGTTGAGTAGTGCTTTAGAGGAGATTCAAAATTTTGCTGGAAGATAGAGTTGATTCAGTGCTAGAAGCCTAAGCGAGTTTCCAAAGGCCAGGAGGGTCCAATTTACAGATAGCAAAATTTCAAAGGCGAGGAGAATGAGTGCTCCCAGTTGCATGACATAGAAATACGTAGGGTGACACAGTCAGTGCGTAGAGGCAACGCAAAGCAACTCTTTTAGACCTAAGGTCAGTGACATATCACCTGTGGAAGTGAGAATTTTCTCACTAGATATTTTGTCAGATTTTTCTCTATATTGGATAGCCAGCCTGGGCATCCAAAGATTTGTACTCAGATTTGCTACTGCTTAATATTAAAACCCTCAACTGTTGTACTAGTTTTACCAAGTTTGGTTTTTCTGGGGACTAAGTCCAAAATAATTGTGTACCTATGTGTGTCTGCATCTAGTCTTTCTTGCATTATATTTAATTTCCACAGTATTTATTTGTGAGGGTTGTAGCGCATTGATTTCAATATTTACTATAGTGCATGATAAATAATTTGTTTAATAAAATAACAAATAAAATAAATCTAATCAGTTGTTGCAGTAGGATTCTGAGTAACAAAATTTTCACATGGTATCAGAGCACAAATAGAAACAGAAGAGCTCAGTTGCAGAAGGAAGAGGGAGCTTCGAAGCACTACGTAGGAAGCTGCTTGAAACCGCAGAGAGGTTGCGCAATCCATTATCCAGTAGGGAAATTTTTGACAAAAATTTGTTTCTCTCAGTGAGTCAACAGAGAAAAAGATTTCCAAATCGAAGATTGTTAGAGGTAGAGGGAGCAGCAACAACGGTTTTTCTTTCAGAGCAGATCTTTAGCTGGGATGCAGTCATTTTGCAGCGGTAGCTGGAAAAATAGCGTAAGAAGGAAAGAAGAGCACACACTGAGGGAATTTTGTCCTCAAAGAATTTCTAGCCAATAAATTCTAATTTTTCCACGCAGAGCAGCAGTAGCCGAGAGAATATTTACCCACTCCAACATGGAGTGCATAAAGCAAGTCAGCAGTTGCGCAGAGGAAAAGAGGTCAAGTTCAACTTTTTTTTGGCGATATGGCATCAGCAGGGCTAAGAAATCAAGATCGGTTGGATGGAACGCCTAACTATGTGATCTGGAAAGCAAGGATTTCCTTCCTTATGGATGAATACGATCTGAAATCTTACATCGATAACATGGTGGTTTTCCCCACGGATCCAGATCAGCATAAGACATAGAAGAAAGAAATGGCTAAGGCGAAGATGATGATTTTCGATGGAGTTCGAGATCTTGTGGTTTCTCACATAATGGCCTTGGGTACGACCAAAGAGATGTGGGATTCCCTTGCCACGTTGTACTAGGGATCTTTCGAGCAGCGGAAGATGTACCTGGAGGAAAATCTGAGATCTACCCACATACAGAAGAGGGAGCGCATAGACCACTTTCTCACCAGGCTCTAGGATGTCCAAGATCAGTTGGCAGTTGTAGGGTCAAGCCCTTAAGAATAAGAGATGGTGAAGATAGCTCTAAATTTAGTCTCATAGGAATGACAAGTGTTCATTTAAAGTATTTTGGGCAAAGAAACATTGCCAAGGTTGGATAGGATGTGGGAAGATCCATAGCAAGAGGAGATGAGATGAAATTTGGTGAACAAAAGCATCAGTGGAAGCAGTAGTAGTGGGGTGAAGGCAGAGATGAAGGAAGAGGAGAATGAAACCCTTGCATCAAAGGGGAAGTAGGAGCAATGAAAAAGAAATAAGGACATTTTGAAGGTCAAGTGCTTCAAATGTGGCGAACTTGGTCACTACAACACCCAGTGTCCACTCAGAAAGAGGGACAAAGAGGAGAGGTAGGATCATTAGGTTGCATCAGCAGAGATTGATAGGTTGTCCTCCAGATTGGAGGAAGATTTTCCATGATCACCGACATACCTCTAGGGGTGAGGTGGGGTGATTTGGTTTTTAAGCCCCAAAGAGCTACAGGATGGGAAGGATCGTTGAGGAGTCCACCTCTTGGATCAATTCCTTACTGTGGGAGCCCATAGCTACAATACCAGGATGGACCAGTGACAGTTGATGCTGTCAGGTGCCAAAGTGACAAATGCAGTAGCTAGTGGCGCTGAGATACTGAGCAGCACAGAGCAGAGTTGGAAGCAGAGCAGGAGCACAGTGCAGGGTCAGCACCAACACAGAGGCTTCAGTGACAGCGCAAATACTAGCAACAGTCAGGACTCGGGTGATATATGCATCAGACTGAACACAGTTGGTTCAATATGATGGACATCTCTTAGTTGCAACATCATTAGATGTGAGACAGTTGCAGATGTTGTATTGGAAACAACAACAAAGTTGTAGTGAAGATGCAGTAGTTGGCAGCAGTATGCAGGGTCAGCAACATCAGAGATGCAGCACAAAATCAGAGTTGTGTGGTAGTTGGTGGGCATTGAGACCAGACATCAGCAATGTAACATGGGATGGTACAGAGTTAGAGTATTGCTATCAAGAGGGCAACAATACTAGAGCACATTCCTCACTAAGAAGGAGTGTTGATTTTTGTAGCATTGGATGTGATCTAGCCTTTAGATTGTGCAGAGAGACTAAGACACACGTATTCTCCAAGACCCAGAAATCGTTTGGGGAAATTCCACCCAAAAGTGACTTAATTAAAATAATTAATCATTTTTTAATATTTCCTAAGTCTAAACTTAGGAAATATGAGATTGATTTGTATTATATTATTATATATTATTATTTCGGTAGTTCCTTATATAATTTGTAGTGAAATCTCTACGTGTCGCATCTCTACGTTTTCACATATGATACTCGCATATCTATGATGAACTTGCATCTTTAGCTAATTGGCCCGTATATATGCATGCCGGAAAAACGGATTTGAGTCTAATTGGCTGGCTCCCGAACTGGGGTGGGCCAGGCTTGCTCGATTGTTGTCCACACTCCTTCGGATTGCAGCCATAGAGGATTGGAATTGAAGGGGGTTCTATACCATGCTTGAATTATTCACTTCAACTATTCACGTTTTATCATTAAAGGGTATTAATTAATTTGGGTGTGAACCTTCTAGATAAAGGCGTGGATCGAGTAATATTATTGAATGATTAAGGTCTAATTATGATCATTGATGTATGGTCAAGAGATTATAAGAAGGAACTCGATCGACACTTGGAGAACACACCAAGCGAGAGATCGAACTTGTTGGCACATCGATTTTCTAGAGTAGCAGCACTGAGTTGTTGGAGAGAGAGACAAATACCTCATTGCAGTGAGAGAGGGGCAAGGATAGTATTGCCATAAGAAATTTTTCCAGATCTTGTGAGTGCATAACAGAGAGGCAACAGTTCCATAGAGAGGCCACCTAGAGGTTGCACAGTGCTTTAGAGGAGATCCGAAATTTTGTTGGGAGACAAAGTTGATTAAGTGCCAGAAGCCGGAGTGAGTTTTTGGAGGCCAGGAGGGTACAATTTCCAGACAACAGAAGATCAGAGGCAAGGAGAACGAGTGCTCCCACTTGGGTGATGTGGAACTATGTAGGGTGACGCAGTCATTGCACGGAGCAACTCTTTCAGAGCTAAGGTCAGTGTCGGATCACATATGGAAGTGAGAATTTACTCACTAGATTGTTTGTCAAATTTTTCTCTGTATTGGATAGCCACTCTAGGCATCCTAATTTTTTACTCAAATTTGCTACAACTTAATATTAAAATCCTCAACTACTGCATTGGTTTTCCCAAGTTGGGTTTTTCGAGGGACTTAGTCCAAAAACAACTGTGTACTTATGTGTGTGCATCTAGTCTTTCCTGCGTTGTATTTATTTTCCGCAGTATTTATTTGTGAGGGTTGTAGTGTATTGATTTCGATATTTACCATAGTATATGATAAATAATTTGTTCAATAAAATAAAAAATAGAAGAAATCTAATAAGTTGCTGCAGTAGGATTACGAGTAACAGAATTTTCACAACTTCTGCTTCCTGCTACACCAAGAAACCATCCTTGATCCAACACTGAAGCAGTACCCAAAGGTACTTTTCGTGTCCACTGAACTGCCTACCCAATCGGCATCTGTGAACCCACAAACTCTGACGTCATCCCCTTGAGTATATCTCAACCCATACTCGATTGAGTCGTGCACATACCTCAAAATATTCCTCATTGCTTCCCAATGTACCTTCTTCGGTTCTACCATGCACTGAATTAGGGTATTGACTACAAAGAAAATATCTGGTCGAGTGTTGACCATATTCATGAGAGACCCAATAAGCTAACTATACAAGGTAGGGTCGACATCCTTGTCATTTGATGCATCTATATTCTTCTAATTGGTAATCATGGGCATAGACATGGGCCTAGAATCCTGAATTTTGAACCTCTTCATAATATCTGTAGCATATCTTCCTTGCCCAAGGAAGATCTCCCCATATTTTTTCCACACTTCCAATCCTAGGAAATAGTGAATCAACCCCAAATCCTTCATATAAAATTATGTTTCTAGGTTCCTCTTGCAGTCCTCTATGAGTCCTGATGATCCTTTCAAAAAGAGATCATCCACATACAAAACTAGGATGAGTGGCTGACACTCTACCATAAAATAGTAATGGTTTGGATATGTGTCACTCTTGATGAATCCCATCTACTACAAATAGTTGTCAAGCCGACCATACCATGCCTTGGGAGCCTGCTTGAGTCCATATAGAGATTTATTTAGTTTGCACAAATGAGTTCGCCTCTCATGAGTCTCGAAGCCATCTGGATGTTCTATATACACTTCTTCCTCTATCACCCCATTCAAGAATATTGTCTTGATGTCCATCTGGTGAATCTTCTATCCCATCTGAGCTACTAGGGATATAATTGACCGAATAGATGTGTATCTAGAAACTAGGGCGAAGGTTTCCTCATAATCTATCCTTTCTTTTTGTGCATACCCATTTTCCACTAACCTAGCCTTGTACTTCTTTACACTACCATCTGCAACATAATTGATCTTGTAAATCCATCTAGAACTTACAATTGACCTATCTTCAGGTCTTGACACCACCTCCCAAACATCATTCATCATGATAGAGTAGTACTATTCTACCATGGTATCTACCCACACCTTATGTTGTGCGGCTTCCTGAAAGCTGGAAGGCTCTGTAACCTGAGCCTCCAACACTTGGTACCTAGTAGGATGTCTGTGTTGTCTTTTGTTCATCCTAGGAGTTTTAATGAACTCCTTTGCATCTCTCAATGTTTGACAAACTTCTCTGTTGGCTCGCCCACTAGTGGTGGGAGGTTCAACCAACTCCTCCTCATCCCTTCCCCATTGCTTCGTCTACTGAGAACTCATCGGATCTCCTACCCCTGAGAAAATATTGGTACTAGTCATTGTACTCGATCCCTGTGGCTGTCCTCTTGTCGGTTCCACTGGATGCCCATGCTACTAGCCCAAAGGAGCTTCTGCTGACTAATTCTAATCACCAACAGGCATCTCACGAGATCTCCTAAAAGCTCGGTCCTCCATGAACTTCACATCTTGTCTCACTAAAATATTCCTACTACTAGGTATGTAGATCATGTATTCCTTTTAGGTCTCACTATATCCGATGAGAAACCCCTTCTCTACAGTTTGATCCAATTTGGTACATTTTTCATTTGGCACGTGACAATAAGCAACACTGCAAAAAACTCTCAAGTAACAAAACTATGGCTTCTTTCCTGTGAAGACTCCTTTTGTTGTTTTCTTCCCTAATGCTCTATGAGGAGTTATATTTTGAATATACACCATTGTGTTACATGCCTCTGCCCATAAAAATATGGGAAGGTCATTTAACATAGCTTTTGTGACCCCTACTATGGTTTTGTTTTTCCGCTCTGATACCCCATTATGTTGTGGATTATATGGATTTCTCCATTTTATTTTGATTCCTTCCTTCGCACAAAAATCTGTGAAGTTTTTATCAATATATTCTCCACCATTATATGAGCGAAGCACCTTGATCTTCTTCCTTGTCGCATTTTCCACGAGATCCTTAAACACTCTGAAACGATCAATGACCTCATCTTTGGTCTTCAAGAAGTAGATCCAGGTTTTCCTGGAATGATCAAGGTGACGAATTATTTGACACCACTGAAAGCTATAATGGAAATCGAGCCACAAATATCTGAATGTATAAGTCCTAACACGCCATCTACTATGTTGTCACTTATTGGGAATGCTGCCTTAGCATACTTCCCAAGTACACTTCCTCTACATACATCATCGTGTTCAGTACTAAGTTCGGGAACCCATGTTACAGTCTCTTTGAGCATCTTGAGTGCTCCATGGTGTATATGTCCAATTCTCCTATGCCATAATTCATTCAGCTCCTTCCCACTGCTATTGTAATTTCCTATTAGTGCCATTGGAGAGTCAAGCTGCAACCTGTACAATCTGTTGCTTCGAGCTCCAATTTGTATTACGTTCTTCCAGCTTGAGTGTTTGACATACACTTTATTCCCTCTGAAGTGAACGTCATACCCCTTTTCCTGCAATTGGGATATTGATATCGGGTTCATACCCAATCCTGACATAT
Source organism: Pinus albicaulis (assembly GCA_034641835.2). Classification (NCBI taxonomy): domain Eukaryota; kingdom Viridiplantae; phylum Streptophyta; class Pinopsida; order Pinales; family Pinaceae; genus Pinus; species Pinus albicaulis. Next base: position 234,822,130 of record CM076584.1, on the reverse strand, counting down.
GCAATAATTTTGTAGCGCTAGTGATGGCTCCTTACTCCCTCTGAAAATCTATGGTACCTCTCCCTACTAGAGTACATTTCATTTTGTTTCCCATAGTAGTTTAGAAGTCCATCTGTTGCTCCTTGTATCTAGAGAAATATTTTCTAACCCCTGTCATATGAGCTGATACTCTACTGTCTATATACTAGACGCCCTGTGAAGTTGACCCTGACAAGCAAGTAAATTCGTCCTCCAACCTGGAAGATATATTTGAAACTTCCTGAATGTTAATTCTATCCATTGTCATGCTTAAGAATTTATAGTGTGTTATTCCTCTTTCCTTCCGACGTTGATACTGCAAAAATAAACTCTTGCATCCAACCAAGGAGTCTGCTTAGCGAAAAAATCAGCTACAAATTCTCCCTTTGACTATTGTAATTACAAAACCATACAACTTTGAATTTTTTGCTAAAGCAACTAGAAAATTGAATTGTTTCCCTTAGCAACTCAGCCTATCTGTCAATGATCTGCGCTGCCTCAAGAATTTCGATCTGTTGGTCGTACTGATCAATGAAATATTTTCTTCCTCTTCTAAGCTTCCTGAATGATCATTTACGCTCTGATACCTTGTGAAAATTTCATCTATTGTAGAAAATCAAAATTATTCTTCTAACTATAAATTTAATTATGTAGTTTATTTGCTACGACAAAAAATGAATAAAATCACAACTGCAATTTTCACCATAAAAACACTGCAGAAAATAAAATACAGGAAACTAAGAAATTCTAGCACACACACAAGAATTTTAACACAGTTATTTTGGACAAATGTCCCCGGAAAAACCCAATGTGGGAAAACCAGTGCAACAAATGAGGTTTTATTATTATTCTTTAGCAACAAATTTGAGTACAATAATTTAGATGCCTAACTGAAAATCTAATCTGAGTAAAATACTGGAAAATTTATTGTGATATTTTTCTCTCACCCCACAACTAATTTATGCCTCCAAAATTACCACCCTAGCTTGTGCGTGGAGTCTTCTACGTCACCCTCTGCACAGAGCTTACGCTGGCTCTATGAGAATTTCGATCTTCCTTCCTTTGCCTCTTCCGGGGACTGGAAACCTTCTTCTCGGAATGATATTGCCCTCCTCTTCCACCTACTACTCACCCTCTGGCTCTTTCTTCTCTGCTAAGCATCTACTACAGAGAAAATCAAAATACCTAGGAAACTGACTATCTGCATTGGTGTATTCTCCACTATCCATCAACTTCTTCTTATAATCTTTTTTTGGAGCACCAACGATCAAGATTAAAACATAATTGATGGCCCTGAATAATTCGTTATTGATCTGTGTGAGTTTCTGGATGATTCTCACCTTATATCAATTAATACTGATTAATTAACCATATTCACTAAGTTTAGACTTAGGAAATATTTAAAAATGGTTAGTAATCTAATTGAGACACTTATAGGCATAATTTCCAGAAACAATTTCTAGGTTTTGGATAACTCCTGTATTCTAGCCTCTCCACAAAATTGTGTGGCTAGAAAACATATGATGCTACAAAGACTAACAGTTTGTCCCATTGGATACATTATGTGTTGATCTATAGAATACATTGGATATTCCATTGAAACAATTCATCATAATAGATCTTATAACATTTTGAAATATTAGATTGGGTAGGTTTGTTTCCTTAGATATCAAATTGGTGTTCTATAGCTTATGGCTTGAACTTAAAAAATAACTGTAATACGAAAAATGAAGTACTTGTAAGTTGGTCACTTTCATTACGAGGAACCTTGTTGGTGCCGCATGCTCAGAGGATTCGACGTGCCTTGACTCAAGGGACGCTCTAGGCACGTGATAGTGGGGGAGCCTACTCCTTGAGCCTTATCACAACGGGCCAAATATGCCCCCCCATGGTATTTGAAACTAGGTGGAGTGGATAACATTCCATTGTGCCAACCACTTGGTCATTCCACGAGGAGATAATAATTTTAATTTAACTATTAATAATCAATATGTGGATAGTAAAGACTTAACCTTCTTGAAATATTTTAATAGTCATTAGGATAGAGGGTTGAGATTTATCTTAAAAATAGTTATGTCCTTTTTTCTTTTCAATTATTAAAAATAGTTATAAAAATAAATAAAAATAAAATATATAAACAAATATTTTGACTATGAGATGAGTTATAGTTTATTGGGAATGTCTTATTGATAAACCATGGTTTTTGGTCATGACATTGCAAAATAATCTATTTCCAGAATAAAAATGTCCATGATAAAGTAGGAGTGAATCTCCATGATTAACAAGTGCCCAACTTAGTCCATGCCATTCAAGTTAGAAATTATGCTAGGGGAGAAATTGCATAAAAAATTATAACATACATTGGTCAATGATAAATTAACAATGATCAATAGACAAATCAATCCTATAGCCTTGCTTTGGAAGGAACCAATAAATTGAGATGTGAAGTTGTTTGTTCAGGCACATGAACTTGCATAAAGTTTGGTGGGTAGTAACCACTAGTAATTCTACACATTCACCATTTTACTCTTGCATAAGCGTTAAGGAAAAAATAAATATTTACATCTCAAACCTGTCCATTTTTATGCAAATACTTACTTAAATTATGGTGGGAAGTAACTGATAGTAAATACGTTATTTACATAAGTATAGACTATTTTCAAGGATTTTAGTTTTGGATGGTTTCCCTACAAAGCTTGAGAATAAAAATTCATTACACAAATATCTAAAAATCAGGCATGAATATTGCAACCATATCCATAAATTGTGGCATAAAATATGTGAGACATGTATCCACATGGCATTATATATATAGGTTTCAATAAAATCTCCAAGTTATGGTACAATCAAATGTTTAAAATATAGCTTTTTTTAATAATATTCACATGGAATTATATTGTATAGGTTGCAATAAAATCTTCAAGTTATGGTCAAATCAAATGTTTGAAAGATAGTTTTTTAAATAATATTGAAAAATAAATATTTATTGTATAAAGTTAAACATTATAAGTTGCATTTGTCAATGCTAAACTAATAAACTAATAGATTGCTAGGCATGGACTAATAATGTTGTTACATGGTTTTTAAATTTATATATGTTTAACTAAAATATTAATTCCTCTCCTAATTAATAATAATAATAATTTAAAATAAAAGTATAATTTAATAAATATTTACAATAAAATTTTGATAATATGAGATGTATTAAAGGTAAGTGTTTTGATGTTTATTAATATTTACTAAATTTTTACACTAATAATAAGGTTATATGAAATATTTTCTCTTTTCAAGTTTTTGTTAGAGTAAAATGTGAAAATTTAATGAAGATGTCTTATTATGTATATTTTAATTATTTGTTTTAAATATGAATATTGTATTGTGTATTTTTTTTTTTATTGTTTCCTCCATATTACATGTGAGAATAGAAATTGGTATTAATGAGGAGAAGGACATGGGTTGAGTGTGTTATTTTTGAAAATATGATAATATTTATTTTAACAAAAAGGTAGTAATATATGATTATCAAATTTTTATGTTATAAATTTAAATTATGAAGATTATATAGTGGACACACTAATTTGTAAAAGTTTATGTTTTTAATAAAAAATAAAGTGGTGGTAGGAAGAGGAGGGATTTTCTTAAATCCTAAAGGAAACCAAAAAGAAAAGTATTCTTGGGGATTTGGAAAGAGGAGGAGCAATTTTGTAGAAATCTCTGGGCTCCTATTTGGTCCCTATTTGGCTAAATAAAGGGAACTCTCCAAGATAGAAATCTTGGGAGATTCCCTTATCACAATTCAACATTTACAAAGGGGTTCTCTTCGTAAGAATAACCATCTAAGCTTCCTTCTCTATAGAATTCTTAGCATCCTAGATTCCTTTCCTAATAAGGCCTTTTATCACATCTTAAGAAGTCAAAACAAGGATGTAGATGCATAGGAACATCAAACTTTCCTTCTTAAAGAAATACAATTTTTCATCAATGTATTCCTGGATGGAAAACTATTCCATGGAGATCCCTAATCAATATTCTTTTCTTTGTCTCAAAAATAGTGTTTTTGGATATGTGCACAAAGGAAAATACTATTTGGAGGTATCTAAGGAATTTTTCATTAAGTTTCCTGCCTCCTTCAACATTATGTGATATTCCCTTTTTTTATCTGGTCAAAATTGACGAAATCTATCCATGGTATTTGCCTTCAGGTTTTCCAAGGAAAATAATAAAATAAGATCTCTAGAGAGTCCATCAAGCCTATAAGAGGGGATAGAAGCTAGGCATTGGAAGCATTCAGGTTTATCTATCTTATTATGTTTTGGTTGAGAACTTGGCATGGCTAGTTCTAACATTAATCCCAGGACGAAAACCCCATGGTGAATTTTGTCTGGTGGATCCATTCAAGGTCCATGATTGTGCTTCAGTCTTTATTTTTCTCTTTTGATGAGAAATCGTGGCTCTGATACTTCATATGGTCATGTGCTCTGATACTGTGTATGGTCATGTACTATTTTTCTGTGTGGCAGGGATAGCCTTTCAGAAGCTTTCCCTTATGTGCAAAGGTTTGCAGCAGTTCCTTGGAGAAAAAGAGAGCAAATATTTTACTATTGGTCTAATGCTACGGGATTTGCATTGGGGTCATTGCAGAGCCCGAGTTTCAATATTTTTAAGAGAATTTGTCCTTTTGCTTTCTACACGTTGGTAGGGGCGGACTACATGAATCCCACATGGCCTACAATTGGTTATGCTCGTCCTCATGACTTTGTGAGATACGATTAGTAACATTAATATTTGCAATGGAGTTTAATGATTTCACATATGTTTATATCTAACGGGGATGGTTTTAATATTAGTGATGCTCCTTTCTATAAAATTTATCACATTGATCGAATAGTGAAATTGACAGTGGTCAAGGGGCAGAAATACAAAAGCGAGCCACTGCACCAGTTAGCAATTGTGGAAAGGGCAGCGAAGGATTGGAATATGCAGTGGTGTCTAATGATGTTATTCAAACAAGGCAGGCAATATGGGATTCCGGCTAGATGTGCATCACTAAAGACGTAAGTGCAAAATGGTGAGAATGTGAACCTTTATTTTAGCAGGGTTGTAAGCGCTTAAGGGAGGTATAAGAGGTTTTATGAGTATTTAAGTGCAAGAGTATATATATAAGTTTTGGTCATTGAAGTGTATAAGTTTGAGTTGTACAATTAAAAAAATGAAAAAGAAGAAGAAGAAGAGGAGGGGGAGTGGGAAGGAAGAAAAGGGGAAGGAGGCTTTAATGCCATACCTCCGTAGACCAAAATGACAGTCAAAGCAGGAGACCATTCTAAAAAAGGGTCCATGTAATTCTGTAGCAAAAGCAACCATGGGAGGCGAAGGAAGGACAAAGAAGAGGAGCTAAGCTCTTCGCACTTGGCTTTGAATTGAAAAATACAAAATTAGTCATACACCTTCAGAAGTTGGAGGAATTAGACACATTTATGTCTAAGGTGGGACAACCAGAATGGAAGAAACTCAGTTGGGCTCTCAATCCATTCATGCTTGCATTAATACAACCCAAAATTTGGGAACATCCTGATGAAGAAGTCAAACTCATAGTTGCTTTTTGTTTGAGCAGGGTCATAGCTCTAACATCACCATTACTTCCCTACAATAATGACCTCATGACAGATATATTGGTGCAACTGATAGTAGAAGCCATTAAGGGGTTGAATAACACCATGCTTTCTGCCTTTCATAAGTAGTGCAAAATTTTAAAAATCATGGCAGAGTTCAGATTTGACACATTCATGCTGAATCTGGAATGTGACGAGTTGATTTTTCAGTTGCTCCAAAAAATTTACACCGGTATTAGATCATCTCATTTAGACCATGTCAAAGCATGCATGCAAAATATTGTGTCCCTGTTCTTAAAAGGAAATGCTGACATCTGCAAGATACTAAGGTCCAAATTTCTGACCATTTGGAGGAAGGAACCAAAGGTATCACCAACTTCCATGATCTAGTCGAGAAGTTGGTCAAGCACAACATAAAATTGCTCAAAAGGGTGTTGACTAGGAAGGAGTTGAGAAGGATTGACGGAGAAAACAAGAACAAAATCTGCAGCAAGAATTAACTAAGGAGGAGAGGACTATGCTTTATCTACAAAGGACCTTGGGCCCTTAACCATTCTTGTATAGGTGATAGGAAGGAGGGAACAAAGACAAAACAAGAGGAGATTCCTTTAGATCATGGGGATTCTTATGTAGTTGGGTCTATTGATCTTCAGCATGGTGAGAAATAGCATGAAATTATTCAGGGAAGCTTGCAGGATGACAAGAATTTGGAAGTACATGAGGAAATTCTACCTAATGGTATTTATGAGGTAGAATCCTATACAATTGAGTTAATAGATCCCCAGGTGGATGTCCATAAAGAATATGAACAATCAAGTATATATAGCAGTCCACCAGTGCATCTATGTTCAATAATTGAAGAAGATGAACAAGATATTGTCTTCACAGATGGAGGAGACCACGGAGATTTGAGCGAGGAGCCAACCATAGTGAACTAGCATGCTCATAAGGATCAACAATCATTCAAAGGCTCAAGTTGAAGTTGTGGTCATTAGGCATCCAGTACAGATAGGTACAAAGACATTCAATTGGGAACCGAAATTTCCAATAGAGGAATTTTGGGAAAAGATCATGCATTTCAAGACAGATCTTATGATGTTGAAGCAGAGAACATGGATAGTTCGAGACATTGTCTTACAAGAGAATAGAAAAATTGAGGAGCTCATAGGGGTATGTGCCGAATCAATGACTAAGTTGTCTAGTGTTGGGGAACAACTCAAGTCCCTGATAAGGCAACAAGAGGAGTACAGTTGGGATTTCTAGAGAAACCCTTTACAGGGGTACACAGATAAGGCTTGCAACACTACCAACCCACCTTTATACTTTGAGAAGAGCATGGCAGAGTTCTCCAAATGCAACATGTTGGGTGACCGAATGGAGCAACATGAATTGAGCATCGAGCAACATCAACATAGTATATTTGCAGATATTCATCCTTCCCAAGGCCTGGATTGGTGAGATATTATGAGTTGGTACTCTATTGAAGGGTTGATTCCTAGGAGGATACTCACAACCAAGGGAATATTGCAACTTGAGCCTTTTGGCATGGGCGGTAATGGAGGGCTGAGATGGTACTGTAACCCACATGTCCTAGGACTTAGGTGGCATTGGGATCCAGGAGAATCCATTGGGGGTTGGATTGGCCGAAGGATTCTTTGGGATCCAGATGAATCTATCGAAGGAAGGATTGGTTGGAGGATTGTTTGGGATCCAAGTATCGAAGGATCCATTCAGGATCTTTTAGCATGGAGGTATGGAATAACACATTGGGTTGTATGGGATCTTGGTATCAATGCTTCTGTTGTGGATAGCAGTGAATTTATTGAGGTCAAGAAATCTTTGGTCAGGAGGATTTGTAATATTCCTTTTCTTGATCTGGTCAAAATGGACGAAATCTGTCCATGGTATTTTCCCATGGTATCAACCCATGGTATTTTCCTTCAGTTTTCGAGGGAAAATAATAAAATAAGATCTCTAGAGAGTCCATCAAGCCTATAAAAGGGGATAGAAGCTAGGCATTGGAAGCATTCAAGTTTATCTATCTTATTGTGTTTTGGTTGAGAACTTGGCATGGCCAGTTCTAACATTAATCCCAGGACAAAAAACCTGTGGTGAATTTTATCTGGTGGATCCATTTAGGGTCCACGATTGTGCTTTAGTATTTATTTTTCTTTTTTGATGAGTAGTTGTGCATGCCATTGTAGTGGCTCCGATACTTTGTATGGGCATGCACTATTTTTCATCAGTTACTAATATAAATAAGGCTGCATATCCAGATCCTATCTATGTTCATGTTTTTTACTGAGATTTTTATTGAGAACACTAGAATGTGCTAGATCTGACGAAGTTTTTAAGGTTTGGGATATTACACATTAGCAGTCATATGTTATTGGTTTGGTTTTGTGGACCTATCACCATCGCTAAGGTGGTTGTTGGAGGGCACGCATGCCATGTACCCATGCAAAGGATTCTAAACTCACAGGTGGGTTTGGGCACTTGCCCTTACTGCGGGGGAGCCATAGGTGCATTAGATGTGGAGAGTGAATGGAGGTTTTAAGGCAACTTCATCACACCTGTATTCGCTGGTAGAAGACTTGTTATTTCCTGTTGATTTTGCTTTTTTGATTTCGTTTTTATGAACGTATTTATAGGGTATTTTCAGAACATCTATTTCTTTTATGACTAGAGGTGTTGGTGTACATGCACCTAGATTAGCTTTAGTTCAAATCTAGAGATTGCATGCAATGTCTACTTGTTTTTAGCTAGTTAAATCGAGTGCTTACATGCGATGTGCACTTGGCTTAGTTAGTTAGCTCTAGTGCTTACATGTGGTGCATGTGCACATTAGCAGAACATAAAGCACACTTAGCTTCAGTTAGCTTTAACTATCCATAGTTATTGCATGTACAACTAAGCTTAACTTAATTGCTTTATATATTGATTCTCAACCTAATATTGATGAATCAATTTCATTCTCAATTCTAATTGTTTTTCTTTTTCAACTTAGAAAGTTTGTGCAATTATTCTTCTACTAGATCCATATTTGTGCTCCAATAATTTTACATGGTATCAGAGCTACAAGGGTTTGCAGAAGTTGCATGAACAAATTTTTGTAGGTTTGAAGAGCATAGAATTGGAAATTGTTCGAAGATTTGATTTGCAGATCCAAATATTAGAGAATTTTCTGCAATGGAGTTCTCATCTTCAACGATTCTGACTCCATACAATTACCATGAATGGAAGCCAATGATTTTGCTTCATCTTAGGAGCAAAGGCTTGTACCAAATAGTCATGGGAATTGAGACAGAACCAATCATAGAGGATGAGAAGTCAGATTGGCTTAACAGATCTGACATGGGTTATGGAAGATTGTGTCTATCTGTGTCTCATGATATTCTTTATGAGATCATAAATATTGAATCACCACATGAAATATGGACTACATTGAAAGGATTATATGGTGATGAAAATGATCTATAAGAACGCGATTTGGAGGCAAAGAGATCGACTTATTATAGAATTCATGAAAGTGGTGAAGACTCCAAAAATGTGGAGAAATATTCTCAAGATAGTGTTGAAAAAGAAGATTTTGCTTCTTCTATTGTTAATGGACCTGTTGCAGATGAGAATTTTATCTTATCCAATAACGAAGACATTGCACATGAGGAAACATATTCCTCTGGTAATGATGAAGAAATATTTTCAAAATCATAGAAGAGGACTTTGATTCCTCTACGATTGACGCAGATTTGACGTGGTCTCAATTTAATGATGCCCCACATTCACTCTCAGTCGTAGAGCCATGCATGCCCATGCATGCATCTAAGGAGGCATTTATAGCACCATGTATGCACATGTATGCATCCACAAAGGCATCTCGAAGGCCACACATGCACATGCATGTATCCCTAGAGACAACCATTCTCATGCATGCATATAGGGTACAAGAATTTGATCGTCAAATGCATGAAAAAGTTGCAGGGAAACCATATTTGCATGCAACCATGTATAAGGAAATTCAGTCCTTGATCCAAAGATAGGATTTGATACCTCTATTTCAAAAAATGAAGCTTATTCCTCCAGATCCATGATGGGATCATCGGTCTTCAGTACTGTCCTAGTTCCGAGCAGACTGCTGATATCTTCACAAAGACTTTCACTAAGCAGAAGTTTCGATTCCTACGAGATTGTCTCGGGGTGAAAGACACAACTACCTAGTGGTTGTCTTTTCTCTACTTTTGCATTATATTTTGAGGGGGGGTTTTCTTCCCACTGGGTTTTCCATCTTTCCTCTTTTCATGCATTGTATATGGGTACCTAAAATGGCCATGTTGCCAAGACTCATTCATTTTTCATCACACTCACCTAAGTTATGCTTAAGGGGGGGTGTTGGTGTACATGCACCTAGATTAACTTTAGTTCAACTCTAGAGATTGCATGCAATGTCTACTTGTTTTTAGATAGTTAACTCGAGTGCTTACATGCGATGTGCACTTGGCTTAGTTAGTTAATTCTAGTGCTTACATGTGGTGCATGTGCACATTAGCAGAACATAAAGCACACTTAGCTTCATTTAGCTTTAACTATCCATAGTTATTGCATGTACAACTAAGCTTAACTTAATTTCTTTATATATTGATTCTCAACCTAATATTGATGAATCAATTTCATTCTCAATTCTAATTGTTTTTCTTTTTCAACTTGACAAGTTTTTGCAATTATTCTTCAACTAGATCCATAATTGTACTCTAATAATTTTACAAGAGGGAAAATTTTCAGAAGTATTACATTATACCAAAAATACTTGTGATTGTATATACACCGCCCGATGATCCAGGTGGAATAATCAGGTACAGGTACAAGAGGCTTGAGTACAAGGCTCAAAAATCAAAGTGTTCAAAAGATTCTCGAACCAAGTTCATGTTGTAGATATCGTCTTTCTGAATCCAATGGCGCAGACGGCACTCAATTCCGAGTCCGTATGAAGAAGTTATAAGCGGTCAAAGTTCCAGGTTGACTTGGTGACTGGACAGCCTTAAGGAAGGCACAAATTAGACTTTTCCGGCCACCGGATTCCGGCAAGCTCAGGCCAGATTCCGGGCGAAATTGTGGCCTGTTTAATTTGCCTCCTTCGGTCCAAAACCAAATTTTTAAAGATGGCCAGTTTGTTTTATGTTAAACAAAAATGATAAAAAAAAAAAAAGGGGTGACGGGTGGTCAAACCCCGTCGACCCCCCTCCTCCGCATATTACGTGGCACCATATATAAATGGGCCGGCGGGAATCGAACCCGCCAGGCCACGTGGGCCGGCCCACTCCACGGGCGGCCCAACTTAAAACAACCCCACCATATTTAAAAACCAACGGCCCAACATTAAACAACTACAACACTATTTTAAAAGGTTCAACGATGGGTTAAAACAAATGCGGTTTTTATTAAAATTATGTCGTGCTATGTTGGGAGGGGTGGGATTTGACCCCCCGACCTCTCCTCAACGAATTCCAATTTTTAACCATTGCGCCCAACGACCATTTGTTGGTAATTCTGCCCAGAAAATTTATTTAAACCCGGATTTTTACTGTGCGCCCAAGCTATGGAGAAGCAGGAGTGCGCGCACGGAATTTAAGTTTAATATTTTTTTTAATTGCAGACCAGTGCGCCCAGGCCATGGAGGAGCGGAAGAGCGCACACAGAATTCGAGAGTTATGATTTTTTTAATGCAGGTCATGTGGAACCATGAGCCCAGAAAGAGGCAGGCGGAACCCTGATTGAGGCTCAACTTTCAGGAGGGCGAAATTTCGACTTTGTCCAAATGGGAAAAATTTTATGTCATTTTAGCACTACTCAGCGCCACGAGTCTGATGGCGTACTCAGTTTCTGCATATGAGTTTTTGATTTTCCAGCCACTTTTGGAAGTGGACTATGCCGGTGTCAGATTTTTGCATGTGAGCAGTCGTTTTCCACTTTCTCGACGCCACAAGATTGATGGTGTTTTCAGATTCTGCCGCAGAGCTGCTCAGCCTTCAGCAAATGGCAGCATGAGGTATATGATGTGTATTCCATGTACTTCTTCATTTATTTCTCTTTGAGATGCATTATGTCTTGCAGATCCCGGTTGATACATGAGTCGTGGGATCTTGCTTTGTGTTGTTTTGATGTACTTTCAGCTATGGATTTGTGTCATGTATGAGCCCCTTTTATGCCACATTGGCGGGATGCTCTTATTTGCTATGTGTATTGTTGAGATCCCTTGTTTGCCAGGATTGGCGGGATACTCTTATTTGCTACATGTCAGCTATGGTCATACTGATAGGAGTCTTTCTTTATGTATGAGAGTTCTGCAGTAGAACATCTCTTAAAGAAGTCAAGCCACTCCTGCGTGAGGGCGATTTTTCCTTGTATGTCATAGGAAAGCACATCCATGTACATCTTTTTCAAACAACACATAATGCAGCGGCCTACACCATCTTGACACCGAGGCCCGGAGATGTAGTCCCTCCTGGACGAACTCCGTCATCAAACGACGTGTTCTTATGATTTTTGATCTTGTTCATTTATGTTCCTCTTATTTACAGCTACAGTTGTTCATTTAAGTTCTTTAACGTCTGTAATTAAATGCAATTCTATTTATCAGCCGAATTAAAAGGTCTTGGTTAAGGGTATCAAGATTTTACCCTGGATCAAGTGGTATCGGAGCAGGTATTCTTGCTGATTGGATTGCAGGGCGTGAACATTGAACGTTTGCTAAGTTGAGCCATGGAAAGTGTCAAGGACATGTATGAAACCATGCTCAGGGTGTCCGAGAAAGCGGACATATTGTACGAGGCGTACGAAAAACAAGCAGCAGAGAACGAAGAATTGAAGACCCTCCTACACAAAGAGAAGGAGGAAAAACAATAGTTGCAGCTTCAGTTGCAAGCCACAACAGAAGCGTGGGAAGATTGGAAGTGCGACAATGAAATTCTGCAAGCAGATCATGATGCCTTAAAAGCATTCCTACAGAAAGAGAAGGAGGAGATGCAGCAGATGCAGCTTCAGCTACAAGCCATGTCAGAGGCAGTGACAGAAGTGAAGCGCGACGAAGGCTTACAACAGCTTTCTTCATCTGTTTCGCAATCAACACCTAAGGTAAACAGTGTTGATTTTTCTTCAGTTTCTTCACATGATATAATTTCAGTTGGAAGTGTGGAGATACCCATCACAGGTATCGGCATGAAACTCCTCACCAAAATGGGGTACAAAGGAGGAGGACTTGGCATTCGTGGCCAAGGCATCACCGAACCATTGGAGGTTGTGCAACGACCTCGTTATGCAGGTTTGGGGTACATTGATGAAGGATGTTCGAAGGACATCAAGGGCAAACAGGTACTGATGAACTCTCCAAGGAAGAGGAATGATAGGGACACTTCGCCATCATTCCACGGTAGTGCACGTTACAGTGAAGGAACTGAGGCGAGCTCCCATCATCATGATGGCACCGGAGACCACCGCAGAAGGTATACTAAGTCTCATTATTCCAGAGTGCATTTTGATTACAATAATGTTGATAACCATGGTCGTAAAGTATGGCATCGTAAAACTTGTTTATTTTGTGGTTTAAATAACCATGTGATTTCTAAGTGCTGGAAGAGGATGGCAGCACAAAGGAGGAAGAGGCACGAAAAGCCTTCTCCCCAACAGGAAAAGAAATCAGTTAAGCAGGTTTGGAGGAAAAAGAAATTTTGCACCCATTGCGACCGAAGTGGCCACCAAAGAGCCACATGCTGGAAACTTCATCCAGAGCAGTGCCGTAAAGCCAAAGAGCCCATGCATACACCAGTTGAAAGAGCTGATCGACAAGCAAGTTCGCCACAAGGAAATGATCCACTCATTTTAATAAATGAGAAGTGGTTCTTCTAGATTGTTTTTTTCTAGAGATGTTAAGCTTGTCATGGCCATGCTTGTAAGTCTTTTGTCGCATTTTTATTATGAAAGTGATGATGTGTTTCCATCACTCGTTTAAGCGACCATGATATTGTTTTCGGCCTTGTTTTATGAGTCGAGTGTTAGATCTCTTTCATGTAAAAGTGATGATATGTTGCCATCACTTCGAGACGTAACAATTATGTTTTTGGTCATGTTGTATGAGTCGTCTGATGCATTTATTTCATGTAAAAGTGATGAGGAGTTTTTCCATCACTTCGAAATGCGACGATGAGGTCTGGTCTTGTAATTTTGTTGATGTATGATTTCCATTTTGCTGTAAACTTGACCACCGAGTGCATGTTATAAACTCGTGGCAAGTATGGAAATATCTAGGTCATTGTTGGTCACATTGAGAATGTAATGTTTGTTGCAGCGTCAGGCAGGTGTTGGCATTCCGATTCCGAAGGACAAAAGTAAAGGAGTCTTCATGGGATGTGCCTTTTTAGACATTTGCATTTCAGCAGTTGCAGGTGTTGGCTTTGCATCTCGATTCCGAAGTACGTGAGGTGAAGGAGTCTTCATGGGATGTGCCTTTTCAGACATTTGCATTTCAGCAGTTGCAGGTGTTGGCTTTCAATCTTGACTCTGAGGTACGTAAGGTGAAGGAGTCTTCAAGGGATGTGCCTTTTCAGACATCACATTGCAATAGTTGTACATGATGGCTTTGCATCTTGATTCCGAAGTACACCAAGTGAAGGAGTCATGTGGAGATGTGCCTTTTAACGACATTTGCAGACAGTTGATGATAGGTAAAGCTTGATGCTTTTGGAGGACCAAAAGCTCCTCAGTGGGGAGGTTTGATCCAGGTGGAATAATCAGGTACAGGTACAAGAGGCTTGAGTACAAGGCTCAAAAATCAAAGTGTTCAAAAGATTCTCAAACCAAGTTCATGTTGTAGATCTCGTCTTTCTGAATCCAATGGCGCAGACGACACTCAATTCCGAGTCCGTATGAAGAAGTTATAAGCGGTCAAAGTTCCAAGTTGACTTGGTGACTGGACAGCCTTAAGGAAGGCACAAATTAGACTTTTCCGGCCACCGGATTCCTGCAAGCTCAGGCCAGATTCCGGGCGAAATTGTGGCCTGTTTAATTTTCCTCCTTCGGTCCAAAACCGAATTTTTAAAGATGGCCAGTTTGTTTTATGTTAAACAAAAATGATAAAAAAAAAAAGGGGTGACGGGTGGTCAAACCCCGTCGACCCCCCTCCTCCGCATATTACGTGGCACCATATATAAATGGGCCGGCGGGAATCGAACCCGCCAGGCCACGTGGGCCGGCCCGCTCCACGGGCGGCCCAACTTAAAACAACACCACCATATTTAAAAACCAACGGCCCAACATTAAACAACTACAACACTATTTTAAAAGGTTCAACGATGGGTTAAAACAAATGCGGTTTTTATTAAAATTATGTCGTGCTATGTTGGGAGGGGCGAGATTTGACCCCCCGACCTCTCCTCAACGAATTCCAATTTTTAACCACTGCGCCCAATGGCCATTTGTTGGTAATTCCACCCAGAAAATTTATTTAAACCCGGTTTTTTACTGTGCGCCCAAGCTATGGAGAAGCAGGAGTGCGTGCACAGAATTTGAGTTAAATATTTTTTTTAATTGCAGACCAGTGCGCCCAGGCCATGGAGGAGCGGAAGAGCGCGCACATAATTCGAGAGTTATGATTTTTTGAATGCAGGTCATGTGGAACCATGAGCCCAGAAAGAGGCAGGCGGAACCCTGATTGAGGCTCAACTTTCAGGAGGGCGAAATTTCGACTTTGTCCAAATGGGACAAATTTTATGTCGTTTCAGCACTACTCAGCGCCACGAGTCTGATGGCGTACTCAGTTTCTGCATCTGAGTTTTTTATTTTCCAGCCACTTTTGGAAGTGGACTATGCCGGTGTCAGATTTACACACGTGAGCAGTCGTTTTCACCTTTTTCGACATCACAAGATTGATGGTGTTTTCAGATTCAGCCGCAAAGCAACTCAGACTTCAGCAAATGGCAGCATGAGGTATATGATGTGTATTCCATGTACTTCTTTATTTATTTCTCTTTGAGATGCATTATGTCTTGCAGATCCCAGTTGATACATGAGTTGTGGGATCTTGCTTTGTGTTGTTTTTGATGTACTTTCAGCTATGGATTTGTGTCATGTATGAGCCCCTTTTATGCCACATTGGCGGGATGCTCTTATTTGCTATGTGTATTGTTGAGATCCCTTGTTTGCCAGGATTGGCGGGATACTCTTATTTATTACATGTCAGCTATGGTCATACTGATAGGAGTCTTTCTTTATGTATGAGAGTTCTGCAGTGGAACATCTCTTAAAGAAGTCAAGCCACTCCTGCGTGAGGGCAATTTTTCCTTGTATGTCATAGGAAAGCACATCCATGTACATCTCTTCTTACAACACATAATGCAGCGGCCTACACCATCTTGACACCGAGGCCCGGAGATGTAGTCCCTCCTGGACGAACTCCGTCATCAAACAACGTGTTCTCATGATTGTTGATCTTGTTCATTTATGTTCCTCTTATTTACAGCTACAGTTGTTCATTTAAGTTCTTTAACGTCTTTAATTAAATGCAATTCTATTTATCAGCCGAATTAAAAGGTCTTGGTTAAGGGTATCAAGATTTTACCCTGGATCACCCGAGCAACAAACTGGCGGTCCATTCGTCTCTAGCACAGGGTCAGGCGTAATTGTCTCCTGTGAAATACTGAGGAATTACTGAGGCCATACACCATTGGTCAACTCCATCGACGCTCTCTATAGATCGAGTGTTGACTCATTGTTTCCCTCTAGGATGTGCAAGCATAAATCACAGTAGGGGACACGAAGTTGTCGACCTCTCCCCAACCTGCAATGAAATCTTCTCTGAGCCACTGAAGAGAGAAACTGCAACCTCATAACCAGTCCCACGGTGATTAGACCGAGTCGTAGATCCTCTGAACATCGAATTCGAACTCCTATTATCAGGATCTCAAAATGGAGTCCCGAAGCATGTTGTCAGGTAGATAATAAACACTTGATCAAACTTGGTGTCATAATTGCGTGGGTTATGCTATGGCTTTTGTCTACACGGGTCGGGATGTTTCTTCTATGTGGTAGGGATAGTTTTTCAGAAGCTTTCCCTTATGTGCAAAGGTTCGCAACAGTTCCTTGGAGCAAAAGAGATAAGATATTGTACAATTGGTCTAATGCTACAAGATTTGCGTTGGGGTCATTGCAGAGCCTGAGTTTCAATATTTTTATGAGCATTTGTCTTTTTTCTTTCGACATGTTGGTAGGGGCGGACGACACTAATCCCACGTGGCCTGCAATTGGTTATGCTCGTCCTCATGACTCACTGGGATGAGATTAGTATCAGTATCATTAATATTTGAAATGGATTTTAATGATTTCACATATGATTATATGTGTAGTCTAAAAAACCTACAGAATAATCTAGAAATTTTGATAAGATTATGGAAAATTATGTTAAATATTGTTGAAATTTTGGGTTAGAGTCGTTAAACTTCAATATTTTGGGTGCTCTGAAGGATTTTGATGGCGTTGAATTCATTTTCACCATACAAAATTCAATTCAAACACTCCAACTATCTGATTTTTAAAAAAAAAAATTATCAGATTCCGACAAAAACTGCTCTTCGAGCTATTCTGTTGCGTCAGTAGATACCTCCATGCTTATATCAAATGGGGAGGATTTTAATAGTGGTGCTCCTTTCTATAAAATTTATTACATTGGTCGAATAATGAAATTGAAAGTGGTCAAGGGGCAGAAATACAGAAGCGAGCCACTACACTAGTTAGCAATTGTGGAAAGGACAACGAAGGATTGGAATATGGAGTGGTGTCTACTGATGTTGTTTAAACAAGGCAGGCAATATGGCATTCCAGCTAGATGGGCATCACCAAAGATGTAAGTGAAAAGCGGTGAGAATCTGAACCTTTGTTTTAGCAGGGTTGTATATATATGAGTTTTGTTTATTGAAGTGTATAAGTTTGAGTTGTACAATATAAAGAAGAAGAAGAAGAAGAAGGATTTAATGAGAATCTTGAAAATATGGAACATCTTGAAGAAATTTTGGAAAAAAACTAGAAAATCCTTGATGAACTAGTGAGGATATATGGTCTTTTAAGCTTCCATACCTCCATAGACCAAAATTATAGTCAAAGAAGGAGACCATTCTAAAAAAGGGTCCATGTCATTCTACAGCAAAAGCAACCATGGGAGGTGAAGGAAGGACAAATAAGAGGAGCTAAGCTCTTCGCACTTGGCTTTGAATTGCAAAAAACAAAATCAGTCATAGACCTTCATAAGTTGGAGGAATTAGACACATTTTTGTCTAAGGTGTGACAACCAAAATGGAAGAAACTCAGCTGGGCTCTCAATCCATCCATGCTTGCATTAATACAACCCAAACTTTGGGAACATCCTGATAAAGAAGTCAGACTCACAGTTGCTTCTTGTTTGAGCAGGGTCATAGCTCTAACATCACCATTACTTCCCTACCATAATGACCTCATGACATAAATATTGCAACTGATAGTAGAAGCCCTTCAGGGGTTTAATAACGTCATGCTTCCTACCTTTCATAAGTGGTGAAATTTTTTAAAACTCATGGCAGAGTTCAAATTTGACACATTCATGCTGAATTTGGAATGTGACGAGTTGATTTTTCAGTTGCTCCAAAAATTTTACACCAGTATTACATAAGCTCATTTAGACCATGTCAAAGCATGCATGAAAAATATTGTGTCCCTATTTTTATAAGGAGATGTTGACATCTGCAAGATACTAAGGTTCAAATTGTTGACCATTTGGAGGAAGGAACCAAAGGTATCACCAAATTCCTATGATCTAGTCGAGAAGTTGGTCAAGAAAAACATAAAATTGCTCAGAAGGGTGCTGACTAGGAAGGAGTTGAGAAGGATTGATGGAGAAAGCAAGAACACAATCTGCAACAAGAATGAACTGAGGAGAGGACTATGATTTATCTACAAAGGACCTTGTGCCCTTAGCCATCCCTATATAGGTGATAGGACGG
Organism: Pinus albicaulis; assembly: GCA_034641835.2. Taxonomy (NCBI): domain Eukaryota; kingdom Viridiplantae; phylum Streptophyta; class Pinopsida; order Pinales; family Pinaceae; genus Pinus; species Pinus albicaulis. The sequence continues at coordinate 234,803,487 of CM076584.1, read as the reverse complement.
AGGCAACAAAGACATAACAAGAAAAGATTCCTTTATATCATGGGGGGTCTTATGTATTTGGGTCTATTGATCTTCAAGATGGTGAGCAACAGTGTGAAATTATTCAGGGAAGCTTGCAGGATGACAAGCATTTGGAAGTGCATGAGGAAATTCTACATAATGATATTTATGAGGTAGACTCCTATACAATTGAGTCAATAGATCCCCAAGTGGATGTCTATAAAAAATATGAACAATCAAGTATAGATAGCAGTCCACCAGTGCATCTATGTTCGACAATTGAAGAAGATGAACAACATATTGTCTTCACAGAAGGAGGAGAATGGGGAGATTTGAGTGAGGAGCCAGCCATAGTGAACCGACATGATCATAAGGAGAAACATGACATACATAATGTGCAAAATGAACCATTCCCATAGAGTCAGTCAAAGGCTCAAGTTGAAGCTGTGGTCATTGGGAATACGGTGTAGACAGGTACAACGACATTCAACAAGGCACCAAACTTTGGAATAGAGGAATTTCTGGAAAAGATCATGCATTTCAAGACAGATCTTATGATGTTGATGCAAAGAATATGGATAGTTCGAGACACTGTCTTTCAAGAGAATAAAAAAATTGAGCATCTCATAGGGGTATGTGCCGAATCAACGACCAAGTTGTCTACAGTTGAGGAACGACTCAAGTCCCTCACAAGGTAACAAGAGGAGTACAATTGGGAGTTCCAGAGCAACCCTCTACAAGGGTACATAGATAAGGCTTGCAACACTACCAACCCACCTTTATACTTTGAGAAGAGCAGGGCAGAGTTCTCCAAATGCAGCATGTTGGGTGAACGAATGGAGCAACATGAATTGAGCATCCAACAATGTCAACATAGTAGATTTGTAGATATTCATCTTTCCCAAGGCCTGGATTGGTGAGATATTATGAGTTGGTACTCTATTGATGGGTTGATTCCTAGGAAGATACTCACAACCAAGGGCATATTACAGCTTGAGCCCTTTGAAATGGGCAGTAATGGAGGGTTGAGATGGTACTGTAACCCACAGGTCCCAAGACTTAGGTGGCATTGGGATCCAGGAGAATCCCTTGGGGGCTGGATTGGTTGGGATCCAAGTATCGAAGGATCCATTCAGGATCTTTTAGCATGGAGGTATGGAATAACACATTGGGTTGTATGGGATCCCAGTATCAATGCTTCTTTTGTTGATAGAAGTGAATTGCTTGAGGGCAAGCAATATTTGGGAAGGAGGATTTGTAATATTCCCTTTCTTGATATGGTCAAAATGGACGAAATATGTCCATGGTATTTACCGTGGCATTTTCCCATGGTATTTGCCTTTGGTTTTCGAGGGAAAATAATAAAATAAGATCTCTTGAGAGTCCATCAAGCCTATAAAAGGGGATTACAGCTAGACATCGTAAGAATTCATGTTTATCTATCTTATTTTGTTTTGGTTGAGAGCTTGGCATGCCCAGTTCTAGCATTAATCCCAGGACGAAAACCCCGTGGTGAATTTTGTCTGGTGGATCCATTCAGGGTCCACAATTGTGCTTTAGTCTTTATTTTTCTCTTTTGATGAGCAGTCGTGCATGCCGTTGTAGGGGCTTCGATACTTTGTATGGGCATGCACTATTTTTCTTCAGTTATTAATATAAATAAGGCTGCATTTCCAGATCTTGTCTATGTTCATGTTTTTTATTGAGATTTTTATTGAGAACACTAGATTGTGCTAGATATGACGAAATTTTTAAGGATTGGGATATTACACATTAGCAGTCATATGCTATTGGTTTGGTTTTGTGGACATATCACCATGGCTAAGATGGCTGGTGGAGGGAACACGTGCCATGTACCATTTCAATCCTGACACGTGGTGACACCAGCAGTTGAACAATAGTTCATTCATTCTTCTGCCTTCATACCAAGCTCCTTAAAGGATCTAGCGTGGTGGGAATTAATGGACTTCATTGTTGATGAGATCACTATGGCATGTGATTTTTCAAGTTCTTATATTTTATTCATGGAGGGTGTTAAGATGACAAGAATGTAGGTTTTAGGCAACTGGTGTTTTTTTGTGAGTCGTGTTAGCCTTTTTGGATGTCATGGGGTTCTCCAAGTTCATGTAGACTCCAATGGTGATGTGGAATCTATCACAAGAAAGAGCCTCCTGCTCTCTATCATGATTGAAGTATGGATTTGCAAATTAAAATACCTATCCTTGGGGCTTCCCGTGCCTGATTTCGACTTTGAATTCCTCTTATTCTTGGCAAAGAGTAAGGATTATTTCTACTCTGAAACGTTGGTGGTCTTTCAGGGGGTTCAAGTGGTCAAATTTGAGGACCTTTAAGGCTGCTCAATAGTTCTTTTAGAAGAATTTGGGGGATCCTCTTCCACCTTGTGCACTCCCAACCTTCCTTTCTTTGGAAAAATATGGTTCTCACTTATGGAAGTCAACAAGTGAGAAACTCCATGCCAATTTGGGCTCAAGGTTTTTATGAAGGTACCCCTTTCCATGTTTAGAAATTAATTTCAAAGCAACCTTTTGTTTAGTCCTGCTTCACTCACTCAATTGGGTCTCTGGTTTTGTTTCTCTCTGTTTGAGGTGTTTCTTGTGCCTTGAGTATCCAAATATTGTTGTTCCTTCGTGGATAACCCTCCCTTCTCCTTTTGTTCCTACATTAGTTCTGGATGTTTCCCACCTATCTTCTTGCACTTTTGGCTCATTCTCTCGACCATTTTGTAGAGCAGTGGATATAATTTAGTTGCTACGGGATGCATCAATGCATGCAGTAATTTTCCGCACCTCCCTGTATATTGTTAAGTTGAGGGCTGGGACCTTCAACGGAAAAATCACCAATAATATAACACTATCATTTTTCTATTTGAGGAAATGCAAAAGCTTCAAGCTCAAGTGAACCGACAGGAAGATGAAATCGATGCTTTACTTCGTCAACTGGTTGAGTTGCAATTTTTATTTTGAGATTCAATATTTGAGGAATGATGATGAATAGCACAACAGTGCAATCAGCACTTTCAGCTGCTAATATGACATGGTGTAAATTGATCCACCCTGACTTATGATCTCATTTTGTAAAGTTGCTTTTTTTGCTAGTCAATTTTGCTAAGCAGATAGTTGTAGTTTGGTTGGTAAAATGTATGTCAGTGGTAGTCTCCTAGATGAAACTTTTAGCTCTCCTCTTCTGTTCTCCTTTGAAGAACTTGCAACTTGGATCAAACTGTAAACATTTCTTGGGTATTTTGCTATGCCAGGCATATATTTAATATCAAATCTACTCATTGGTGTAAAAAAAACAATAATAATGCAACCCATACAATAGAATAGATGGTGACATGGTGTTCTGTTAAGGCACTCCGTGGTGAAAAGGTCACTGCTTCGAAACTCGGTGGACAAAAATCTAGACATGCTAAGGGTTGGTGTGATCCCAAGTGATATTGACAACTAACATACCCCTAGATCGCAGATGCTATGTTGAAAATACTAAGATGGGGGTGAATCATTGTTTCACTTACAAAATTAGTTAATTAGGAGGTGAGGCGTGGTGCCTTTTTATAGTTTTGAAGGACACCAAATAGGGCAACCAAATTGATAGATTAGGAGGGAAAACGATATTTAAAAATTTGAATTTTAAATTCCGAGCCCAAAAGACAAGGCTGTCTACCTTATGAATAAAAAAACCCCTCATGTGCTTGTAAATTCAAAATAAGCTTTGAAACCCTTCATGAAATATTTTAGCCATAAACATTTGATGAAAATCCTACTTTGATGATTTGAATAACATGCTAGCTAATGATAGGGTGCCACATCATCTCTCTTTGGGGTTTTTGACCATAAGTTGGGTGCTTTATCTTCAAACAAACATGTCTTTCAAATCGTGAGGGCTCTCGTGGCATACCACATACCGTCAGAATCGACTCAACAAGGAGAATCCAACAAAGATGGTCTAAACTCGAGAAACTATGATTTGCCATATCATTTTGGTCAACAAAGATATGACATCAATAACAACCACATTTCAACATACTCAAGCCATAGATTAGACATGTCAATTATCTCAAAATTCACATTACAAAAAAAACAAAAAAAATAAACAACAACATACCTAGCCTATTGTAATGAATAACATCTAGAAAAATTTACAATGATAAATATACACATTATAAACTTGCTACTAACATAATAAACTTACTACTAAATACAATAAATAAATTATAAACCATAAATTTGAGAAAAATAAAGTTTTATTAATAAAATGATGTTGACTATATAAAAGCATAAATCTTTTTAAGTAAAAAATATAGATGTTACTTTCAGAAAATGCGCACACAATACAAGAGGACATGGGTTTGATTACATGGTGCTAGCAATCTTTATAACTAGAAGAGATGTATGTAACTTAGTGTGAAAAGGGTTTGATTACATGGTGCTAGCAATCTTTATAACTAGAAGAGATGTATGTAATTTAGTGTGAAAAGAGCAGTCCCCATTAGAAGAGGGCAGAATCCTTATTTATTTATTTATATCCAATTGAAAATGACAATGCAAAAGTTGAATGGATAAGGTAGGCGGAAGGTCAAGAAGTGTTATTTTTTTAGATCTAGGGGAATCGGTAACTGGTGGGGCTTTTCTTGAGTGAGGCTCAGGTTCAAATCCAACTGGTTGCCACTATAAATTTAGGCTAGGTGCAACAGCCTGCAAATCGCACTGTAGCATTTAACTTATGCCTGAACAAGAGCCAAGACATTCGCTATGGGGTCGCCTACTCTTTTAGCCAAGACACAGCAGGCATATGTCTCCACAAAGGTTTGATCCTGGGTGGATCGGGTGAATGTCAATGCCTTCCGTCATTGTGCCTTCGCTTCACGGACTGGAAGGTCAAGAAGTGTTGATGTTGGTATAGTTGAATGAATAAGGGCAAGGGAAGGTCAAAAAATGTTGACGTGTATGAATTCCTGTAGGGGTGAACTGAAGTAGGCAATTATTGATAAAAGTGGTACCAATAGGTTTGTCAATCACAATGATGAAGAAAAGTGAATGGTCCAAGAGAATTTTCATCGACAAAAGGACCAACACCAAACACATTGCTAATGAAGGTTTCATTGACAAGATGACCAATGAAAAACATGTTGTTGACAAGTGATTGTTGACTGGGCCACTAACAGAAGAATTATTGATAGAATACAGTTGATATGATATGATATTTTAATGTTTATTTAATTTAAAAAGGAGATGTTTTTAGTGTGATTTTTTGGAGATTTTTTTTGTGGATTTTTCCTATTAAATTTCTTTAAAATCTGGCAAGAATTCATTGAAATCATAAGTTTAATGGGTAACTCTGCATAATGGAAATGCCCTAGGGGTTTTTCAGGTGCTGAATATATATATAGTAAAAAAAACTAGTTTAAATAACACAAATCAAGATTTCACTTCAAATTTCCCCTTGATTTTTGAACACATCACATTCCAAAATGAAATGTATTTCCAATTCCACTGCCCTAAATGTGCAAAATGTACACACCTATTCTTCCCAAGCTTCTTTAAATGTGAAAAATGTACACACTCGTTCTTCCCAAGCTTCTTTAGGTCTTTTCCCAGTACTGTTTCACACCGAAGTCGATGAGAGTTGGTTCAATAAGGGATTCATTGACAAGTGTGTTGGTAAAAGAAGCATTTATAGGAGGACTGTGGATAAGAGAAAGAAGTTGTCTACTTAGCATGTGGAATAGCCCGGACCACAGTTTTTTGCCGGAATCTGGTAAACTAAAGTAGTTGGAGTGTTTGGAATCCATTTTTGATAGTGGAAATGGATTCAGCACTATCAAAAACCCTTAGGGCACTCAAAATACTAAATTTTAACAACTGTAAACAAGATTCTGATAAAATCTTTGCTGGATTCTGGGCCATTCTCCTGCTTTTTTAAACTACGCGATAAGAGAAATGTCAATAAGAAATTTATTGACAAGAGTGTTGGCAGATAATACTACAATTGGAAAGCAAATAAGTATTAACAAAGTTGCCTATATTGTAATTTTCAACATAGATGAGGTAAAATAAATTGCTATTAATAATTTATGTAAATATTGTTATTATCATGTTTAAGGAGAATAGAATTGATGGTGAGCAGGCAAGTTTGTGGACAAAAATCCAACCATGTTAAGAGCTGATGTGGCTCAGTCCCCTGAGTCACTATTTCTCAAACTAAATATTAATAATGCAATCATCTAAAAACTCATGCAACTTAACAAAAAAAAATGTTACTATTATTTAACGATACATATAAAAATTGTCTTGAGATTGGTTTATTACTTTGTTAACTATGGTAGAAGATAATACACTAAAACTTAAATGTGAAAGTCAATAGTTTTAAACTTCGTGGAAAACAAAATCTAATTATCTATGTGGCATGATTTTGATGACTTAAATACGTTTGAATCACTATTTCTCAAATAAAAAACAAATATTAAACGTGCAATCGTTTTAAAAACTCACACATCTTACCCTAAGAAAAAATAAAAATGGTTAAATATAAAAATGGTCATGACCTGGATTTATCACCCGGAACCTTGTTGACAAATGGGGGAGACATGACACCAAAAAAGCAAAGAAAACCTTGAACGGACGTTCTAAAATAAAAGCCTCAATTCGACATTTTGCGTTATAAGTGACCGTTGTACTTCATAAAATAAAAAAACGCATTTTCTTTTGGAAGTGCAATTTAAATTGCCTATATAGACCAGAGGGAAATGTAACCAAATGGCGATTCTCTGTTAAGTGAAGAAAACGAATTCCGGCTAGAACATTGAGGACTCTTGCGAGTTTTTCTCAAGAAATCTTTGCTGCAAAAAATCATCGCTTCTTAGAGCCTCTGTGACAGGCTTTAAAGATGTCGAATCTCTCTGTTTGTGTTCGCTTTAGACCATTTAATGCACGGGAAGTACGGCAAAATGCCGACGCTTCTTGTATCCGGCGCGCCGAAGATCAATCTTTTGATTTCAAGGTTTTCTTTGCCCAACGCCATTTCATATTTTAATTCTTTTATATGTCCTCCGAAGTAGAAAATTTCCACGATTTGGCTTGTGAAGTGATAATTCATCTCGAAATTTCCACAGGATGACAAAGAAGGAGAATTCACGTTTTGTTTCGATAGGATTTACTATCAAGACTCCACTCAAGCTGAGGTTTTCGAGTTTCTTGCCTTGCCTATTGTCAAAGGTAAATGACTCTTCAGCTCGAGGATTTCAGCAGATATTTATGAATAAAATAGTACAAATCAAGATTCTTATAATACATAATACAAAGATTTCTGGTCACACAGCAAAAAAAATTCTTATAATACATAATACAAAGATTTCTTGTCACACAGCAAAACCTAGAAAATGTAGTTGGAACCGGTCAATTACAGACTACAGTATATCGTAATAATTATAGAAAAAAAGAATAAGAAGGTGCAGGTATAATAAATAAATACATTTAATCCGGCGAAAGAAGTAGAAATAGATGTTCATATTTAGGCATTACAGATTTGCATTAATACATTTTAACGAATTGTAACACATTTTTTATCATAAATATATAAATAATTACCGTTTTGCATTTACATTGAAGAATTTGCATAAAAACATTTGGTAATTTGCAAAATATATTTCTCATATTTTGCTTTTACAGCTGTGACTTTTATAAATTTTCATACGACATCTATTTTCCTGTGAATGAGGTCCGTTGATGAATTTACCTTGTTATTTTGCCTAATAGATGCAGTAAACGCAATTAATGGGACGATTCTCACCTACGGTCAGGTGAATATATTTTCGTCATGAAAACGCTTCGTAAATTCTCTCATGTTCGCTTGTACTTTATGTTTCGGCAACTCTGTTTGTGGCAGACTGGAGCAGGAAAGACGTACAGCTTGGAGGTAAATTATTGCATTGGTTGTTTATTTCTGGTAAATGCCGTTACTCGAATTATTTCTTTCAAAAGCAAGTAATCGGCATTCTTATAGGTACGAGTAATGTGCAAATTACACTGGTTCAACGCTGGCAAAACCCTTAAACATATTCATCGGGTTATTTTATAGGACACACAATTTTAGGGTTTTCACAATCTCTGTACGTCTTTGCCGTTTGCACAGAGTTACTATGAATTTAATTAACCGTTTTCCTTTTTATTTATTTAAGGGGCAATTCAGCAATTCAAAGATTTCGCTGCGCCTTTGCCGTTTGCACAGAGTTACTTTATGAAATTAATTAACGTTTTTCCTTTTTTTTTTTAATTTATTGAAATAACAATTTCAGTTCAAAATCTCTCTAAATCATCTTAGCCCTGGATTGTTTGTTAGGAAGGGCGAAATATTGTTTGTGAGGAAGTACAAAATAAAAACCATGTGTAAACTTTGCAATGATAATATCTGTGCTATTTTTCAAAGCTTAGAGAACTTTATTTTATGTGCCACATGAATTGTCTATTTGAATATTAAAGGGTAATTTTTTATTTTATTATTATTAAAATTTAATTGTAAAAACATTTTAATTATAAAAAACTTTACTAAAACATAAATCTATTTTACTTCTTAATCATTAAAAATATTAACGAAATCAAATGAATTGTCTATTTGAATATTAAAGGGTAATTTTTGTTTTATTATTTTGAATATTAAAGGGTAATTTTTGTTTTATTATTATTAAAATTTAATTGTAAAAACATTTTAATTATAAAAAACTTACTAAAACATAAATCTATTTTACTTCTTAATCATTAAAAATATTAAGGAAACCAAATGCAAACTTTCTAGACACGCCTTTCCCGACAACGCCCTGGATTAATTTTAGATCATTAATTAAAAACACCAAGTACAAACTTTCTCGACACCTCAAAGGATGCAGACGTCAAAAAACTCTCTGCTCTGAGCACTTACTCTTCCTTTAAACTCGTAAATTATTTTATATTAATTAATTTCATTTAAAATTTTATATAAATCCGTTAGAATTAAGTAGTGTTATTTTTTATTATAATTTTCTGGAGTTTTTTTAGTTAATTTTATTAAATTTTTATAAAAAATTATTGAAAGTGCTCATATCTATTTTCACAAGCTAAATTTATTTATGTATTAAAAAATACATTTTAATTAACATAAAATAATCTTCTCACCAAAAAATTATATAGCAAGATTATGATAGAAAAAGCCAAAGCATATTATAGTTAAATTTTGTAAGTCTCTTTACTTTAATCTAAATCTTCTTCTACATTTTAGGTTTTTCATATTTCCTCAATAATTTTTCAAAATTATGATAGAAAAAGCCAAAGCATAGCATAGTTAAACTTTGTACATCTCTTTACTTTAATTTAAATTTTTTTCTACATTTTAGTTTTTTCATATTTCTTGAATAAATTTTCAGAAAATTTTATAGAGATTTGTAAAAATAGTTAGTGTGAAATCTATATAAGCTGAAGGATCCAAAAATTTTCATGCTGTAAATTTATTTTGTACATTTAAAAATATAAATTATTTAAATATATTTTAAAAAACCAAAAAAAACCAAAAATATAAATTATTTAAATTACGCCCGAGTGTTAGACGCTATTTTATTACGCACACATCTCATCCACTTGCGCTATAAAATCACTCTCCAGAAAAACAGAGACATTGTTATTATATTGTGCTTAAAAGTTTTTTGTTCCAAGTTAAACAAAGTTTCAAACTCGTTTATCTGAATTTGTCCGCAAGAATTCAGTGATCTTCAGTCACCCTCAGACTAATTCACAGCAGAATGGCGGAATGCAAGTAGCGTTTTGTCCCAGTTCAAATTAACTGCCAACTAAGTATGCTCATAGCTTAAGAGATAATGGTAAGACCACCTCACTTTTAGTGCATTTTTTCCCATTTTATTTGATTATGCACACATTTCTTTCGCCCCGAGTTATAACAGTACCTCGCTTGCCTGTCCAAGTCATGCGATTCAGAAGTGTCTCTTTTTCCCAAATAATAAGAGTAATAAACTTATTTCTCTTAATTTGTTTGCGATTACTATTAGTAAGAGAATGGTAGAATGCAATAATGTTTCGTTTTGTCTCGACTCGACTCGACTGGACTGTCAATAGAATAAACTTAGACACGGCATTCTCTCTGAAAAAATAAACTCAGACACAGCATAGCGAAGGATGAGCGAAAAGACGGACGAGCACTCGACCGAATCTTGGGGTTAATGTAATTTTTATAAGGTCTTCTCGGCGGAATGCAAGTTGTGTTTTGTCCCAGTTCAAATTAACTGCCAATTAAGTATGCTCTCAGCTTAGAGAACATGGTCAAACCACCTCACTTCTCTTTGTGCTTTTTTTCATTTTATTTTATTATGTACACATTTCTTTCGCCCACAGCATCTCGCTTGTCTGTCAAAGTCATGCTATTCAGAAATATCAGTTTTTCGCAAAGTAATAAGAGTTTTAAACTTATTTCTCTTAATTTGATTGCGAGTATAAGTGGGCACTCAGTCAGTCCAATCAGTGAGAGAATGGTGGAATGCATTAATGTTTCGTTTTGCCTAGACTCGACTGTCTATCGAATATGTTTTAAACTTAGCCACATCATAGCAAAAATAAGTGAAGAGAAGGACGAGCACTCAATCGAATGTTGGGGTTAATGTAACTTTCATAAGGTCTTCTTTACACCGATGAAACATAAACTCATGTTTAAACATTTTACTAACTTGTTGAGCTTTGCGCTATTCTGTAAAGAGATTGTTGTAAGGGTAATTCTCATTAATCTTCACGGATGACTGTATTTTTTCTTCTTTCTAAAGATACTGTCGTTTAAAATAAACTCTTCCCTTATGACAGTTAATTACATGATGGGTAAATTCACTTCTATCCAAGTTCAAGACCCCTTCGATTCATTCAAACTCTATTTGGTAAGAGTAATTGTCATTAATTTTCATGGATCACTGTATTTTTCCTTCTTTCTAAAGATAACTCTCGTTTAAAATAAACTCTTCCCTTATGACAGTTAATTACATGATGTGTAAATTCACTTCTATCCAAGTTCAAGACCCCTTCGATTCATTCAAACTCTATTTGGCGGGAACCTTGTGACGGCGGCAACTGCCGCCAAATCTTCTCCTCAGGCTTCGCCCACGACGCAGCGGTGGCCCAGGTTGATTCCTCCTCTCGTCCAACGACTGCGTGGTTCCACTCTGAACAGAACTGTCGGTACTTTCTCCAATTTCCTAGCCTTTTGATTGCGATGGCTTGGCTCAGCCTCGCCCCAATCTCTTCTATTCACCTCCAGTTACAGCCGTGGCAAATCACCTCCAGTTACAGCCGTGGCAAATCAAGACTAGGGGTCACGGCCCCTCTTTTACAGAGCAGCACCTATTGGAGCCTTTCTTAACAGCGCACAGGGCCTCCGTCCCTCGACACTGCGGAAGCCCCCCAAACATTACGCGAGTCTCAACTCCAAAAGCGCAATCCCGCACGTTCCTCAGATTTAATAGCCCTTAGCACCCGGGTCTTTCCCTCTTCCGGGCATATGTTCGCGCCCAGGACCAGTGATTCTTAGAGGCGCTAAGGCCTCGTGGCTCCCCTCCTGTCGGCCGAAATCATTATTATAGCAATTCATCCCGCGGCATAACGCCATAGTTTGAGATGCTCCAGTTCCAGATTCCAATGAAAGAAGCATTACCTTCTTACTCAGAGCGAGGACGAGAAACATTCGAGCAAGCATCAGTGATTTAAGCAGCAAAACCGGAAAACATAGGCAGAGGCAGCAGTTAAAGAGATAGAGGTGGCAGCAGGGGGAGACTTAGTTGGAATGGATTTTATTGTTTGATTAATTGATCCATCGGTTGTTGCTTCATTTCACATAGTGGCATTCGGGCCAGTCGCAGACGCAGCCATCGAATACCTATGAGCTGATAATATTAAGAAACTACGAATATATTCAGAAAGCACGCGTTCAGCCAATAGACGATCGAAAAAAAAGGAGAAGGCAAATTGTACCAGGGGCATGTTGCAAGGTTCTATTTGGGATGAAAATTCTTTGGCCAATGGAATTCGATGGAGTTGCGTAATAACCCATTTCTTCATATCCAGTAATGATAGTAGAAGTGTACTCGACGAGCGCAGAGGACAGAACAATGACGTCTGCCGAGTAAACCGAACACTAACTTGAATTTTGTAGCCTCTACTGGCCGCGCTGGGAGTTTTCTGGCGAAAATATTTCGGCTTAAGACCGATTCACAGGTAAGTCACCAACTCCGAATGATATTGTATTGCCAGCTTGAACCAGTGGATGCAGGAAGTGTGGATGTTGGTTCTGAAGTACGGACCTTTTTGCACATAATTTATCCCGGGGTTGGATTTAGAACTGAGGACGCTCGAAGTGTTCTAGTGAGGTATTGGTACCTGTAACGCAGCCTCCTAAGGCTGAAACCTGGAACCCATTATTTGATAAACGGTTGCAGGTGATTCCAGATCTCCAACGTGGGTGAAGCTTCCTCATCTCAGGTTTGCTGGAGGTAACCAGTGCGCTATGGTGAGAGTTGTTGAGGAAGGAGAAGAGGGATTCGAGGGTGTAGAGACTGCCTTACTTGGCTCTGTAGGTGGTGCCCGGGAAGCCCTATTTGTCGCGTAGTTTAATCTCGCGGTTTCATCTCCCGCAGTTTTCATCGCGTAGTTTCGTCTCACATTTTTCATCTCGTAGTGTCATGTCACGCAGTTTTTGATCACGCGCTTTGAGCCATGACAGAAGGTAGCGAAAAGTCCTCGCTACAGAGTTTTCATCGCAGTTTCATCTCGCGCTGTTTTCATCGCACGCTTCTAAGCTATAGCATAAGGTGGCGGTCTACGAAGGGTTCACCTCTTTCTCTCTTCCCTCATGCTCATCAAAAGAGGCCCTTAGCAGCTACTAGCAACTGCAACAGGTGGGCTGGGGCAGCAATGGTAACAGGGACAGGGCGTTTGGGGTCAGAGTTTCAAGGCGAGCTAGAATTCGAGTTGGGTTTGTCTCCTTTTGATATGCACCTTTTCTCTGTTTGTGGGCTCCATTTAGCTGTCTCGAACACGCAGTCACGTACTCAACCCCATTCTACTTAGCTTGTATTTCTCCTCCTTTTTTGGCAATGGAAACACATTCATCACCAAACACGAACAATGGGCAAGAGCTATCTGGCTCTATTGAAACAAATCATTTAGGTAAAGTGAAAATTGCTTCCTCAACCTCTTGCCGCAAAATCTAGTACGTAGAGGAGAGGGATGCCCTACTAGGCCTAGACTAGACCAAGAGACAACAATGGAGTAATGGCTCCCTATCACCATAGCCAAAAACCCCTGTTCTTTATGGATTTTCACTAATGTGAGGTGTCCCAGTATGTGGAAGGTCACCTAATAGGTATTCTAGTCTTGAGGTCCGAGGTGACACAAAAAGATCTGTAGTGGAAAGAGACAATTTTAGGCTCAAGGTTCCAAGAGGAGGGAATACACTTTTCTTAGAGAGACCAAATATAAGCAAACCAAGACCTAGGGCTTGACCATGAGTTGATGGTTGGGGTGGCCAAAGGTCCAGATGAAGAGAAAGGGTTTCAAATGATGATTTTCAATAAGAACAAGGCACATGAAACCCTCAAGAAGCCCCCAAGTTGAAGCTAAATCTAAAACTAGGGTTAGCTTTGGGGTACTAACTAGGGCAAAGAACTTTATTAACGAAATTGAAGTGAATGCCTATCCAAAGGAGGGATTTTGTGGCAACCATTGTCTTTTTGACATTTAGACTCTCCAACTCTGGAAATTCCTCCTCCCTAGAAATTCACGCCAAGCCCTAGCTTGGTTGCCTTGCCTTGAAGGGGTCGAATTAGGTGAAAGGGTAAAGAGAAAATTTATGGATAAATGTTAAAGTGATCACCAACGAAGGAGGGTCAGTGCCTTATTCTTGGGTGAGTGGAGCCTATAATGTGATAGGTCAGCCAATAAGTTTCCAAGGAGGCCAAGATTTTGATGCCCTAGCAACCAAAATTTCAACAATTACCTATGCAATGGATAATGAATTTTTCATGAGAGAGCTACTAGGAGTTCACCAATAGGACAATTCATTGACATGTTATATGAGTAACGCATGCAATAGATCATCTAGATAACATTAAGTGTATCTTCAACAAGTTGGGGCATAATTAGCACAAGCTAGAATCAACATTACTCCCTACATTAGACATGAAGAAAATAGATATTCAACAATTAGGTGCACTTGCAAGATAACATACAAAGATTCCATCCATTTGTCCAAAGATAACCAAAATCAGTTGCAAATATGAAAGTGAATTATTAGATCAAATCTCTACCACAAGAAAAGAGGGCCGAAATTTCTCTAGAGAGAAAGAGGCTGAAATCTCCAAGTGTGATGATGAGAAACAAGAATGAAGGCCTCATCTATTTATATGAGGAGGTTGAGTTCCTAATTAGCTAAGAAAGCCCTCTGAACAATAAAATAATGTGCTCAGTCACATGCTGACCTAGTATTTTTCGAAAACTAATTAATTGTCGACATGTGTGAGCTGAAATAGAGCAAAAGAGCCGACGTCATGTAAGCATAGGCCCTTTTAGGGTTAACGTTGTTGAAAATGTAGCGAGCAAGGTCTTCTGGCTTGTGCCTTAGCCAGTGAAGACCTCGAATTGTCCTCATGAGTTAGACTGCAGTTAGGTGAGTTATTTCCAGTTTACTAGAATAACCATCTTGTTAATATGCGTTGAGTTGGAGCTTCAGTTATGTGGATTCTTCATCAGTTTGACCATAGAATGAGGTCTTAGGTTGTAGTTTAGTTAGAGCGAGTGAGATCTCTAGTGTTTATTGGAGAGAGCACGGGTTAACAACTTCATTGATGATTGGAAGGAGAGTGAGTAACACTCTCAGTTAACTTACTATCACAACTCGAGTTCTAAATTTGAATTATCATAATTTAGCATGGATCGAATCTATAAAAGAGAGGATGAAGGCTGTATTAAAACACAATTGTTTTGTGCAAAAAGGATTGTGACAAGACATAGCTCACGAGTTAGTGTGAGAGAGCCTTAATTGTGGAGCGCAGGAATTGTGTCCTAAAGAGTAGGAGCACAAGTGTGCTAGGATTTAGGAGGATTGGCTGTGTGCAGGTTGTGTGGAGTCGGGTTCCTAAAAAATAAGAGCTCAAGTGCGCTAAGAAATAGGGCTTGGAATGTGCTAGGAAATAGGAGATTAGGGAAAGGAATAAGGAAGCCAAGTGCGCAAGGAAGGAGGAGAAAAACTGAAGCAAGTCAACAGGGTTTGTAGAGCAAGTCATGGAGCCAACAGAGGAAGAATTGTGTGCAGGAACCAAGATCAAGTAGTGATCAAGGCAACCAAGATCAATTGTATCAGCTGAGATTTGTATGAGAAGCAAATTGCTTTGTAATAGATCCAAGTGCTCAAGAACAGTCAATAACATAGCCACTTCAAGCACGCAGGTTTTCCCTTTTGAGTTTCTTGAGAAAAATAAGTGTGTCAATTTGGGCATGTGTTTTTATCTCTGTGTTTTTTGTTCTGCTGCTTATAAGTCGTTAAGAGACTATGTAACTTGGTGAAAGTAAACTAGTTTCAATTTTATTCATCTAAGTAGTTGCAAAGTTTCATGGAAATGTAACAGATGTTTAGGGCAATAGGTGCCATCATGTGTGTAGAAGCCCTCTAAATCAACTTGTAGGGGTTGGCCCTTAGATCTCTGACATGATCCAATAGTGACCCCAATTTTGGCTTTGGGTCACAAAAGTGGTCTCATGTATCTCGAAGTGGCCAAAATTCCTGTCTTTACTCCAACGTTGAGGGCTCTCACGACGCTGCTAGCCCTCCCATGTCTCAATGCGGGAAACCATCGTCATCTGGGCTTTGGATTGGCTACCATCCATATGATAAGTGTTAAGTCCACTGGTGGCATGTTGGTCCAAGTGCATCATTCCATAAAAGTAAACAATGTGGGGCAAAGTGCTAGAACACTGTGGGTGCTGAGGTGCCTAAATATGTCAGTGTTACTTTGGAGTCCCATGGTTCTCAATGCTTCACTTGTGGTTGTCAATATGTCCCTCTAGAGGACCTAGACCCCAATTAAGTTGCCCAAACCTATAGATGGAACTCCATTTGTCAATTACACACAATATCCAGTGCTGCAACTTTCACCATCAGGTACATTTAATCATTATTGCATCTAAGTGAACCAAGCTTGAAAGTAATGGGCAAATTAACACATCATACAAGGCTTCCCTTCCAAAATGGTGGCTTTGGTCACGTAATGGTGTTACATCCCTAGGTAGGAGTGGTTAATAGACGACTCTATTAGGTGTTCTCAACCCCTAAGGGGAAGTGACATGTCCTTGGTCCACCCTTCAATTGATAGGTGCCACATGAATAATGATAGAGCGAAGGGGGAGAAGACTTCATGGCCAAGTGCCATGATCAAAGGGACCAACCTGATGGGAATCCTCATGCTAGGTGTATAGATGTGGGGAGGAAGAAATCGTGGATGCAAGAGTTACCAACTTGACCTTTATTTTTCCATCCCTCTTATGCCTTTACTTTTTCTTGATCTTTTCTTTATATTTTTCCTCGTAGCTCAAATGGCTAGAGCTTGCTTTGTATGTTGTGCAATAGTTATTACCCTCTTGAGGATAGGGTAGTTTATTGCCCATCAGGGGTTGGGACATGCAAGGGTTCCTTGTCTTCTATGAGATAGGGTAACATTGGCCCAAGAATTGGGTGATGGCCATATGAGTGAGGTAGAACTCACGCTTCGCTTTTTCCCACATGCTAATTTTTATGTCCCAACCATATTTTGCATTTAAATATTATTTTATTTTCTTTTGATTGTGGCCATCATATGCTATTTCTGTTTTTTTAGCTGCATCAACCTTCTAGGGCACATTTCTAGGCTTTATCCTGGCATGAGGATGTGTGGGTGCCAAATCCCAATATACTAGTGGTCAGCTGAACTCGAAGAATGGAGGTGGAACAAAAACTTGTAATGTAAGATGGAAAGTGGTAAGTATGGAGGGGGAGAGAGATGGGGCTACGCTATCTCAATAGTGGCTTCCCAAGTAGTGCCCCTCCTATACCCGTTTGGGCCATAAGGGGAGGTCCCATTGGACTAAGTTTGAAAATTAACCCCCCCATTTAAGGTGAGGGAACAAGATCACAACCGAATATTTTCTTTCTTCTAAGTTACCCCATAATCCATGTCAAATGCCCAAATACAAATAAGCATAAGCACTTGATTGCAAAATGAATAAAGTACCTTTTGATCATAAGCCTGTTAGTTTTTGTAGTATCGGATGTGTTCTAGCCTCGAGACTTGGCAAAGAGGTTAGAATACATGTATTCTCCAATACCCAGAAATCGCTTCTGGAAATTCCACCTAGAGACGGCTTAATTAAATTAATTAGTCAATTTTTAAATTAAAAGGAATGAATTAAGTCATGGTGAGAATCTTCTAGAAAAAGACTTGGATCGGTTTCTAGTTAATCTTAGCCATCGATTAAGTTTTAATCGTGGTCGTTGAAGTCTCAACGAGAGATTATAAGAAGAAACTCGATGGGGCTTGGAGAACACACTTCAGTAGTTCGTTTTCATTGGCAGATTGATTTCCAGAGTAGCAACCTTTTGTTGTCGGAGAGAGAGCTAGTGAGCTCGAAGCAGTGAGAGAGGGGCAGGGATAGTAAGGCCGGAGGAATATTTTCCAGTTTCGGTGAGTGCATTGTAGATAAGCAGTGAGTGCCACAGAGAGGCAATGCAGAGGAAGTGCAGTGCTTCAGAGGAGATTCCGTATCTTGCTAGGGAGAAGCAGTGATTCAATGCTAGAAGACGGAGAGAGTCCGGAGGCCAGGAGGATCCATTTCCCAGACAACAGCTGATCAAAGAGCAAGAGAAGAAGCAGTTTTGAGTTGTGGGATGCAATACTGCATAGGCTGACGCAGTCACTGTGCAGAGGCAACAAGGAGTAGCTCAAATCAAGTTGAGGTAGTGTCGGATCGCCTATGGGAGTGAGATTTTTCTCACTAGTTTTACTGCTAGTCATTTCTCTTTATTGGTTTGCTAGATTAAGCAACCATAGTTTTGTACTCAGATTTACTATTGCATAATAATTAAACCTTTAGCTGTTGCACTGGTTTTCCCGAGTTGGGTTTTTCTGGGGACTTAGTCCAAAAATAACTGTGTATTTTTGTGTGTGTGCATTCTTCCAACGTTTATTTTTCTTCCGCAGTATTTGTTTTGTGAAGGTTGTAGTGTACTAGTTTCGATATTTTACTGTAGCACATAGTAAATAATTTGCTTAATTTATTTAACAAATAGAAGAAACTAGATCAATTGCTGCAGAAGGATTCCGAGTAATGAAATTTTCACAAAGCCCACCTTCCAACATGTGCTCTTTCCAAATGGGCGAGAAAACATATGATTGATGCAGGTGGTGGAGATGTACGTGGCACATCATCATCAACTATTAGTTGCTCTCAGGGGCTGTTGGCTGGAAAAGATGATATAAGAAAATTTTCTCTTATGGGGTCGCCCACTTTGGGTGGGTAACATTTGGCTTCAACTAGGACATGAGCTCACTGTAGAGTGCATTAGCCATGCACTCGAACGAGAAGTTCATGAGAACTACAACAATCTCCTAGTACCACAGCCTTGTAACCTACACATCACAATAAAACTGTTTAGGAGCATGTGCACTAGGCGTAGGGTATCATGTTGATTTGTTTCTTGGGGGATACTCCCACACCCTAGGGTACTGGGTTTGGGAGAAGTTTGACCCACATTGGCTTTGTGGGCAGTGTACCTATTGCTGCACGAACTAGCAGGCCTAATGAATAGGCAAGAGATAGAGGGCACAACACCTTGGGACAAATGCCTATGTCACCACAACCTAAGTTCCCTACTCTTCTAGTATTTTCACCGACGGGAGGAGTCCTAGTATTCCTTACTTGTGATATATATATATATATATATATGATAGGCTTGGAGTGAGGAATGGTGGCTCATTCGATGGAGAGATTTGGGATAAACTAGTAAGACTTTCCACGAAAAACCCCTTGAAAAAGAAGGAGGGAGGAGTAAGTTATCGGGAAGCAGAAGTCAGGAGAATGAAGGGAAGGGTGAGTTGATTAGCAGCAAGAACCCCTCCACACAGAATCACGCAATCCAGAGAGGAATTGTGCAGAGCCCTCATGCTGGATGACACAGAGGGTGAAGGAGGTCACCCGAGGGTCCGAAATTTGTCTGGAAGGTCTAGAAAACTCAGCCAGGTGTTTGCAATTTTTTCTCTGCTCATCAGACTCTTGTAAACGTACTTTTCATTGCTAAAGATAAATATAAAACCCTCATCTGCTGCACCGGTTTTCCCACATTGGGTTTTTCCGGGGACAATTGTCCAAAAATAATTGTGTTCATGTGGGGGTTTTTATTATGCTACTTGTGTGAATTATCTTTCTATTCTTATGCTCTTAACAATAGTGAAGATCTGCAAATGTGTTTATTTTCGAATTCACTGAAGCATCTGTAAATAAATTATCTCATAAGTAGGAGAAATAAACCAAGTATTGCAGAAATATTTTCCTCTTGAAAATTTCACATAGATATCAAAGCAAAGGGCTAAAAACAGGAAGGAGGGATCTACCATGGGCCAAAGCTCTATCATCCAGAAGGGTTCACGCAATCAAAGGGACTCACGCAGTCCTTCAGAGAACGCAGAAATACAGAGAGAACATGACATGAAGGTGCTAGCATCCAGACTAGAGGAGGATTTTTCCTATGTGTCGAGCACAACTCCTCCAAGTGTTTGGTATATTGACAGTGGAGCATCTGCTCATATGACGGTGGTACGAGAATGTTTTTCGAGCTACCAAGAAGAACAAATGAATTTCCAAATAAATATGGTAAATAAGGAAAAATGTACCCCCATCGAGAAAGGTACCATAAAATTTTAGACTGAGGATGGCAACAAGATTCGAGCCACGAACGTTCTGCACATACCAGGGTTGGGGATGAATTTACTCTTAGTGTCTCAACTTCAGAACAACGGCTATGGTGTATGGAAAACACCCTAATTGGAGCAAAAAGGCACAAATCGGAGTAAGGAGTCACAAGCTGTATAAGCTCCAGCTTGAATCTCTGGTGGCCTTGATCGACAGTACAGACGACAGAGATCTAAATGAATTACGGCACAAAAAGATGGGGCATCCACATCATGGAGCCTTGGGAATTCCCAAAAATACTATCATAGGGGCTCCTGAACTTAGCACGAAGAAAGACAAAGTTTGCAGGGGATGCGCACTAGGGGATGCAATGACAGGGCAACAGTGCAAGACGACGGTCGAGAGATGAGGGAGGTAGCGGCCGGGACATTATCGGTGCGTCACCGTGCAGCACTACCTCATCTGCTACTAGCTGGCACTCTGCCATTTGGTCAAACTGATAATAACACGGGTCAGTGTGATGGTGTTTTGGGGTTCAAGGTATCCATTTTTAAAATCTTTGTGTAAATTCATTTGGATCTTAAATGGTGCACATGGCAGATAAGGCTGCACGGGTTCAGGCACTGTGACTTACTTTCCATTTGTATTTTGCTCTCGAGAATTGTTTCCATACACCATAGCGTTGGGCCCCACTAAACAAATTGCATCCCACACCTTGTATGTACTTGAGCATTCATCTTCAATGCTATTTATATATGCCAGTCTAAAAATTTTTATAGACACTTTTCTCGATGCTCCTTATTTACCATATTTGCTTGGAAATTCATTTGTTCTTCTTAGTAGCTTCGAAAACATTCTCATACCACGTCCCATCTAGAGTCTCCAGCTATCCTATAGCCTCCTATCCTAGTAAGTTGTGCCGACATAGAAAAATCCTCACCAATGCAGTGCTAGCACCTCATGTCATGTTCTTTGCATGACTACTGCGTTCTGATTCGTGGAACCCTTGCAGATGATAAGCAATATATTAGATCTGAATCACCTTTTTTAGCCCTTTGCTTTGATATCTATGTGAAATTTTCAAGAGGAAAATATTTCTGCAATACTTGGTTTATTTCTCCTACTTATGAGATAATTTATTTACAGATGCTTCAGTGAATTCGAAAATAAACACATTTGCAGATCTTCACTATTGTTAAGAGCATAAGAATAGAAAGATAATTCACACAAGTAGCATAATAAAAACCCCCACATGAACACAATTATTTTTGGACAATTGTCCCCGGAAAAACCCAATGTGGGAAAACCGGTGCAGCAGATGAGGGTTTTATATTTATCTTTAGCAATGAAAAGTACGTTTACAAGAGTCTGATGAGCAGAGAAAAAATTGCAAACACCTGGCTGAGTTTTCTAGACCTTCCAGACAAATTTCGGACCCTCGGGTGACCTCCTTCACCCTCTGTGTCATCCAGCATGAGGGCTCTGCACAATTCCTCTCTGGATTGCGTGATTCTGTGTGGAGGGGTTCTTGCTGCTAATCAACTCACCCTTCCCTTCATTCTCCTGACTTCTGCTTCCCGATAACTTACGAGACCTAGGGTTTAGATATTTAGTGAGATATGAGTTCATCCAAGGTCAAGGTAGACAAGAGAGACAATTATTATTTGACTCCAACGAGTACTAAAGCAAATTCCTTCAACAAAATCACCAAGTTGAAGGATTAGATTCCAGGGTTCCCACTTGGTGTGATAACTAGAGCATCAAATTTCTAGAGATTCCACTGTGGGAAATCCACTAAAACTTAAGGATCACTAGAGGAGACACTAATGAAGAGTTCTATCTAGATAAAGTATAAAACGTCCTCCTCTAATGGATGTTGCACCAAGCCCTAGAGAGGCCTCTTTATCCTTAAAGGGACGAGGAAAAGAAGGTGAAAAGAAGGAAAATTTATGATTTTAAGGTGACCAGTGCCTAATAATTGGGAGAATTGGTTTCAAAGATAATCTCGATATGGCAACTCACTTTTCAAGGAAACCTAGAAGAAATTTTGCTACCCTTAATGGAAGCAACAAGAAAACACTTCTAGATATTTATACTTAAATGACAATTGTTAATAGCGTTTCAAGGACACATATGCAATGAATCCCCTAGGAACATTCATTCATTCATTATCTATGAGTAACACATGCAATATTTCCCAATAGTTTCAATGTTTAGACAATATTTCATCAATTAGGGCACATTGATAACCATGAGGCAATATTCCATGTCTAGACATTAATCAAAATCAGAAATATAACATGAAATAGCACTTACAAGACAATGAAGAACATATGCATCCATCACAATGCCAAAAAGAAGCTCCAAGAGAGATAGCGAAATTATCCAAGCATCAAAATTCATCCAAATTTGTCCTCAAATTGCAGGTCCAAAATTCTCAAGAGAGATATCAAAAATCCATGTGGTCAAGAGAGGGAGAGATTAGCTCTCTCTTATTTATACAAGAGTTAAGAGTTCAAATTATGAAAGATGAAGCCCCTTTACATGCCTAAGATACTAAGTAACCCACCCATGTTTACAAGCCAACCATGATAGCCCAAAAACTAAATCAAATTGCCCTCTTAAGCCCACGTCATGCATGCATGGAGGCGTAGAGAGGCAACGTTGAGGCCTCATGTGCTAAGAATGAGAGAGAGGGCCTAAAAATTGATGATGAAGAGGGGGATGCCTCCATATGCTGCAAAACATCTCCAAACCCCTATTTGGGATTTGTGGGCTCCAAATGGGTCTCAAAGTGGCTAAAGATCAAGTCGATGCTCCATTAATGAGGGCCAGAAGAAGACACATGCCCTCCATGTTGATTTTTGTAGCATCAGAAAGTGCTCTGAGTCTCAAATTTGGTGTGGAGGCTTAGACATTTATATTCCAAAGAACCCAGAAATTGTTTGTGGAAATTCCACTCGGTTCATGTTTTATTAAAATAATTAATTATTTTAATGGGGACCCACAGTCTAAACGTAGGGAAATTAAATAATTAAAGGGTATTAATAAAATAGAGTGTGAATCTTCTAGAGAACGAAGATCAAGTCATGCTTTAATATTAGCCATCGATTAGACATCTAATTTGGGTTGTTGATTTGTCAACGAGAAGAATATAAAGGAAGGCTTGAGGGTCATTTGAAAAACACTTGGAGACACCTAACTGATCTAAGATTGAAATTTTTGGGGCATGGTTTGCTAAGAAATTCGAACTAGAGATCTGAGCAGTGAGGGCAGAGATAGCATCCAGAGAGAGATTTTCTCAGTCTGGTGGGGCATCAGCCAGAGAGAGGCAGGGGTGATCTAGCCTAGCCAGTGTTGAAGGAAAGGGGCTAACGCAATGACTGCGTAAGTGTAATATCCCGAAAGGGAAATAGACAACAATACAAGCATACGACAATATGGAAAATGCCAGAAATAGAACATAAAGCAAATACTCATAAAAATGCCGGGAATGCTAAGCCATTTTATTAATCTGAGAATATAATGAAATACAATGGATAATCAGAATGATAGCACCTATTCTTACTCAAGGCAAGTGAAGAACTCTCTCAGAAAGATAGGAAATGGCTGCCACAAGAAATTGCGTCCTAGCTGCTAGGAAACTGTCGTAAACTGCTGCTGTTGCGGGAATGAACTGAAACTAGGGGTTGATCCCCTTGTCGGAATGGGCTGAAAATCTACAAATCACCTGTACTCGCCAACCCGGACCAAACCTAGAAACCATAACAAAAATGGACCACCTCCGAAAATCACCAAGGAAACCCTCCTCAAGGAATTACGCTGTCCCTCCAGGCCCAGCGCAGATGCCAAATGATAGATGCTGAAATAGAGCCACAAACTCCCCGGAAAATCTCCAACTGGTAAAGATTGAGCCTCCACACTGGATCTCACTGAAACTCCTGCAGAAAACCCCGCACCGGAACACCTCCAACAAGAACTGCGTCCTCTCTCCCAGGGACTGCGCAGTCACCAAAAGAAGCCCAGCTCCTCCGCAAAACAAACAACCAAATCTCCCGTAAAAGACTGAAGGAAAAACCTTGCCCGAGCAGGCACTCGAAGTCCCCCGGGGCTAAGTGTGAGATCTCCGACCAGAGACACTCAATGCACTAAACAGTGTTGCAGACAAGCTAAACAGCCAGCGTGCTCAAGAAGACAAAAGTCTAGCTCAAATATCATCAACAACAAGAATGCCAAATGAGATGGCTCTCCCACCTTTTATAACGCTGGCCCTCCTCAAAAACCTTAACGTGGTCCCTCTCTCTCCCACGTGCTCCTCATAAGACTGCGCAGAAGCTCCTAGAGGCTACGTGAGCCTCCCCTCATACGTGGTGTGGACCCCCAAGGCTCCCCCTTAAGTTATAACGTTGCACCTACTAGGGAAACACTTTATTTTATTCAAGTGAGTTAGACCCCCTTTCTCACTTTTATTTATTAATAAACTATAGTCGGCAAAACTATACAAAAATCAAATATTCCAATTAGCGGTGCTAATTAGGAATATTACAGTCTCCCCCGGCAAAATGTTGCTTGTCCTCAAGCAACTGAAGTGATGGATGTTGCAAAATCTTCTCATTCTCCCAAGTGGAATCCTCATCCGGCAAATTCTTCCACCTCACCAAGAATTCCCGGACCGTCCTGCTCCGCAGCTGCCTCTCCCTGGTATCAATAATAGCCTCTGGCTGCACCACCAGATGCCCCTCATCATCCGTGGGTGGTAGCTCATCTGTGACTGTCACCTGCTGGCCCAATGCCTTCTTCAGGCATGATACGTGAAAAATGTTATGAATCTTGCTGCCTTGGGGCAGCTCTAACTCATATGCAACCTGTCCAATCCTGCGTATCACCCTGTATGGTCCATAAAAGCGGGGCTTGAGCTTCTCGGCCCCCTTCTGCTTTAATGTTGACTGTCGGTATGGCTGTAATCGTAGGTAGACCAAATCTCCTACCTCAAACTGTCTCTCCACCCGACCCCTATCATCATACAACTTCTGCTGATTCTGTGCTGTGGCCATGTTGTCCTTAAGAGCTCGGAGGATGTCCTGACTCTCTTAGATCCAAATCTTGGCTCTCGGAGCCCTGCTAACACCAAACATCACATCCGCAAAAGATAAAGGATGATACCCATACAAAGCATAGAACGGTGACATACCAATGGACATGTGATGCGTCGTGTTGTAGCAATACTCTCCCAAATGCAGCCACTTCAGCCATGCTCGCTGCTGCCCACTGACAGTTACGCAAGTAGCCCTCTAGCCACTTGTTAACTATCTCTGTCTGCCCATCCGTCTGTGGGTGATAACTAGTGCTCGGTGTCAACTCTGTCCCCACTAGCCGGAAAAGCTCCTGCCAGAATCCGCCCATGAAGCGGTTGTCCCTGTCACTGATAATGGTCTTAGGAAGACCATGCAACCTGAAAATCTCCCTGAAGAACAGCTCTGCCACCTGTGCTGCTGTGTAGTGTGCGGATATGGCGAAAAAGTGAGCATACTTCGTCAGTCGATCAACGACTACGAAGATACAATCCTTGCCCTGTACCATGGGAAACCCTGTGATGAAGTCCATCGATATGCTCTCCCATTTCCCCTCTGGAATGGGAAGAGGCTGCAACAATCCTGCGGGATGGCTCATCTCTCCCTTGTTCCTCTGACAAACATCGCACTCCCTGATATGCTGGAGTACGTCCTCCTTGAGGCCCTTCCATGAGAACCTCTCTCTAATGGCCCTGTAGGTTTTGGTAAACCCCTGATGGCCGGCCAATGGTGAGTCGTGTGAAGCATGGAGTATCTTCTTCTTAAGCTAAGATCCCTCAGTCAAGAAGATCCTGTCCCTGTAATAGATAATCTCATCAACCACTCTGTACCTGTCATCCGCTACCTGTCCATCCAACACCTCACATGCAAACCTGTCCTTGGAGTACTCCACCAACAGTCGAGCCCTCCAATCTGCGTCCAAGCTCATAAGAGATAACGTGGCCGGTCTACGTGAAAGGGCATCGGCTACCACGTTATTTTTGCCTTTGACGTACTCAATGTCAAAGTCATAGGCTTGGATCTTACTGATCCACTTCTGCTGCCTCTCCTGCAACTGGTTTTGCTTCAGAAAGAACCTGAGGCTGTTGTGATCGAATCTCACCCTGAATCTGCTGCCCACTAAATACTGCCGGTACTTGGCCAATGCATGCATAATGGCCAACATCTCCTTGTCATATATGGAATACAACCTCTCATGCGGAAGGAGCTTTCAGCTCTCAAAAGCTATAGGATGACCACCCTGCATCAATACCGCACCAATCCCCTCTCCTGATGCATCACACTCCATGACGAATAGCTGCGTGAAATCCGGCAATGCAAGCACGGGGCAGCTACTCATCACCTCCTTGAGCCTTTCAAAGGCCCGCTGTGCTGTGTCTGACCAACTGAATGCCCCCTTCTTTGTCAAATCTGTGAGGGGTGCAGCGAGCTGTGAGAAACCCTTGACGAACTTCCTGTAGTAAGTGCAAATGCCAATAAATCCCCGAAGCTCAATCACGTTCCTCGGCTTTGGCCAATCTTTGATGGCCCTGATCTTCTCCTCGTGGACTCTCACCTCGTCCACTCCTATAATATGTCCCAAGTACAACATCTCCGTCAATCCAAACTCACATTTGGAGAGCTTGGCATAGAACTGCTGCTCCTCCAAGATGCGCAATACTGTCTCAATATGTTGGAGATGCTCCTCCCAAGTCCTGCTGTATATGAGTATGTCATCGAAGAAGACCAACACAAACTTCCTCAGATGACTGCGGAAGATATGATTCATGCACGACTGAAAGGTGGCTGGTGCATTGGCAGCCCAAAAGGCATAACCAGAAACTCAAAGTGCCCATAATGACACCTGAAAGCGGTCTTGGGAATATCCTGTTCCCTCACGCGAATCTGATGGTACCCAGATCTCAAATCAATCTTTGAGAAGAACCGTGCTCCTCTCAACTCGTCCATCAACTCATCGATCCTGGGAATGGGGTACCTGTTCTTCAGGGTCTTCTTGTTCATAGCCCTGTAATCAATGCACATCCGCAATGTGCCGTCCTTCTTCTTCACCAACACCACGGAAGAAGCAAAAGGACTTGTGCTCGGCCGAATGTGCCCAAGGGCCAGCAACTCCTGAATAGCTCGCTCAATCTCATCCCGGTAGGCCTTGGGATGCCTATAAGGTTTGGTGATCACTGCTTGTATACCCTGCTCCAGCTCAATGGTATGCTCGAACCCCCGATCCGGTGGCTGCCCTGGCGGAATATCCTCGAATACTATGGCATACCTGTCAAGGATGGTCTGTACCTCTGGATGCACTGCCTGTCCTGTAGTCGCTGCCTCCGAAGCCCGCAGCTCTACTGCCCACTCTATGTCTCCCTTACGGAAGGTTGCCTCCATCCGATGTGCCGAAACAGTCTGAGGCGGGTATGTGTGCTGTCCCCGTATCTTCTCATGCCTCCCGGTCTTGGGATCATCCCACTCCATCTCTAGGGCCTTCTAATCTGTCGTGACCTTCCCTAGAGTAATAAGCCACTGAACACCCAGTATCATGTTGGTGTTCGGAATATCGACCACAAAAAAATGATCTGTCAATGTATAGGTGCCCATCGTCACTGATAACTCGGGAACATATCGAGCACACACCATGGTCTGATCTCCTGGGACCAAAACTGAAAATCCATCAAAACTCTCAGTCTGTATACCTCTCCGCTCAACCATCTGTGCATCGATGAAGTTGTGGGTTGCCCCACTATCAACCAAAACTGAGACTCGCTGACCACGCACTGTCCACGTACGCGCAACGTCAAGTACTTGGGAACTCCTCGCAATGCGGCTAGATCTCCTCCAGTAGGTGCAAACGACGCACCACCTGCTGGTGGTGGTGGAGGTGGTAAGGTATCCTGTACTGCACGACAATCTCCTGCCTCCACATCATCCTCCTCATCCTCTTCCCCGCTGCTCTCGGAGAAGACCTCAATGAAATGTGCTTTCCCAGCAGCACATCTATGTCCTGGTGCCCATGGCTCCTGGCAGGTGAAGCACAACTGCTTCTTCTTCAGCTCCCTCCTGGCATCATCATCAATCTGCACCCGTCCGGGATTCCCCTTGGGAGGCGGAATTCTCACGTCCTTCCCCTTAGGCTAGAAAGCCTGTCTCTGGGGATAAGGTGTCTGAGTCCTGGGTAAGACATCCTGTAAATCTCGAGTCCTGCTGATAGCATCCTGAAGTGTAGCGGGTCTAGTTGACCTGACTAGGCCACGAAGTGGCTCTGCTAATCCCTCCACAAACATGTAGATCATCCGAGCTGCGGATAGATCTGGCACCATCACTGAAACCCTCAAGAAATCCGCAATGTAAGCCTCTGGGCTCCCAGTCTGCTTGAGCCTCGTCGGCTCAACAAAGTGTTTTTCCGGATGCCTCTGGTCAAAACGCTCTATCACTCTCCTGGTAAACTCAGCATATGTCGTCACTGTAGAATGCCCGAGTGTCGTCATCCCATGAAACCACCAGTCCTGGGCCTCACCATCCAAATGTAATGTTGCCACCTTAATGGCCTCTGACTGCGACACCTGATTAAGCTAGAAATAGATGTCTAGCTTTTCTACCCAAGACTTTGCCGAACTGTTTGATGAGCCATCAAACGTGGGCAAATGAAATCTGCTAGCTGCGCGGTGGTCATCATGATGATGCCTGTGCCCTCTGTGATGATCATGGGGTCTACTGTCACGCTGGAGCTGAACAAAGTCTCTGAATGAGATAAGATCTCTGATCTCCGGCCCGTATGCCCGGTACTCTGCAATATAGGCGCCCATCTGGCCAGGCTCAGGCTCTGGCTCCTGCTGTGCCCCTGCCCCTGTGTCCTCCGCTAGGAACGTGGGCATAGTGGATCGCGTGGGTGCATGCGATGCCATAATGGGGATAGCCTCACGCTCCGGCATATGGTGGGATGTGCCCGATCCCTCACCAATCTGGAAACCCCTTGGGGTTTCCCGCTGCCTAACCTCCAGCGCAGTGAGTCTCTGTCCCACCGTCTCCATCTGTCTCGACAGATCCTGCATTGTTTGGAGGAGCGTATCCCTATATCTCCTCGCATCCTCCTCGTCTGCCATAGGATCCTGCTGCTTTGCGTCCACCACAGGCTGCTCCTGCTCTGTATCTGTCACAGGCTGCTCCTGATCTGTATCTGTCACAAGTTGCTCCTGATCTGTGTCCACCACTCGAACACCATCCCCCTCTCCGTAGGTGTTCTCCAACCTACGCTCAATGTCTCTGTATCTCTTACCTCTGTAACAGATGTGGGGTCTATCCCTCGGCCTCATAGACTGCTAGCTCCACAGGCTGAGCCAGATCTATGCTCTGATACCACTGTAATATCCCGAAAGGGAGATAGACAACAATACAAGCATACGACAATATGGAAAATGCCAGAAATAGAACATAAAGCAAATACTCATAAAAATGCCGGGAATGCTAAGCCATTTTATTAATCTGAGAATATAATGAAATACAATGGATAATCAGAATGATAGCACCTATTCTTGCTCAAGGCAAGTGAAGAACTCTCTCAGAAATATAGGAAATGGCTGCCATAAGAAACTGCGTCCCAGCTGCTAGGAAACTGCCGTAAACTGCTGCTGCTGCGGGAATGAACTGAAACTAGGGGCTGATCCCCTTGCCGGAATGGGCTGAAAATCTGCAAATCACCTGTACTCACCAACCCGGACCAAACCCAGAAACCATAACAAAAATGGACCACCTTCGAAAATCACCAAGGAAACCCTCCTCAAGGAATTACGTTGTCCCTCCAAGCCCAGCGCAGATGCCAAATGATAGATGCTGAAACAGAGCCACAAACTCCCCGGAAAGTCTCCAACTGGTAAGGCTGAACCTCCACACCGGATCTCATTGAAACTCCTGCAGAAAACCCCGCACCGGAACACCTCCAACAAGAACTGCGTCCTCTCTCCCAGGGACTGCGCAATCACCAAAAGAAGCCCAGCTCCTCCGCAAAACAAACAACCAAATCTCCCGTAAAAGACTGAAGGAAAAACCTTGCCCGAGCAGGCACTCGAAGTCCCCCGGGGCCAAGGGCGAGATCTCCGACCGGAGACACTCAACGCACTAAACAGTGCTGCAGACAAGCTAAACAGCCAGCGTGCTCAAGAAGACAAAAGTCTAGCTCAAATATCATCAACAACAAGAATGCCAAATGAGATGGCTCTCCCACCTTTTATAACGCTGGCCCTCCTAAAAAACCCTAACGTGGTCCCTCTCTCTCCCACGTGCTCCTCATAAGACTGCGCAGAAGCTCCTAGAGGCTATGTGAGCCTCCCCTCATACGTGGTGTGGACCCCCAAGGCTCCCCCTTAAGTTATAACATTGCACCGACTAGGGAAACACTTTATTTTATTTAAGTGAGTTAGACCCCTTTTCTCACTTTTATTTATTAATAAACTATAGTCGGCAAAACTATACAAAAATCAAATATTCCAATTAGCGGTGCTAATTAGGAATATTACAGTAAGCTCAGGTAGAAGCAACGCAGAGGCAAAAGGGAGGGTTTTTGGAATTTGCTGGTGGATCAGTTTTGAAGGCAGGGATCTAGAAAGTGGCACCGAGAGGCTGTTCTTGAACATCCACAAAGGCAGGTGATGCACTGGCTGGAAGTTCCAGCGCTGGATCTGCGCAGAGGCTGTGCAGAGCCTGTCCAGGGCAGTTTTTCCTTCATCTGGATCAGCCAGAGACTCAGTGATTGAGTGAGGTATTTCTCACAAATTCTTCTGCCAGTATTTCTCTCTGTAACTAAATAACCCTTGAGGGTATTGAAAGATGTATTTAGACATTGCTACTGCATAATAATAAAATCCTCAGATCTGCTGCATTGGTTTTCTCGCATTGGGTTTTTCTGAGGACATTAGTCCAAAAATAACTGTCATATATGTGAATGATTTCCTTGTCTAGTTTCCTTGTTTCTGAATCAATTTTAGTGTAGGCTGCTTCAGTAGTTACTTCAATAATTCAGATTTGAATTAATTATGCAATGTAATTTACTTAATATGAGAAGTACACTCAGTTGTTGCAGTAGGATTCATTAGATCTGTTTGGATCTTGGAATTTCACATGGTATCAGAGCATTGATGTGAAACAGGAAGGACAGATCTCATTTTTGAAGTGAAGGCTCTTTTTGCTGTAGTAGAGCAAAATGAATCCCCAGAGGGATTGCGCAGATCGAGCCAGGAGGGTTGAAGCTTCGAGGTTGTCTCTCTCTGAGTGAGTCGACAAAGAGGTAGGACTTCCTGTTCGAGTTTTTGCTGTGGTAGAGGGAGCTACGTAGAGCCTCCACGTAGAAGACAAAGGGACTTAGTTTTTTGAAGCTATTTTTGGGTAGAAAGTGTCAGAAGGAATCAAAAGGACATATATTGAGGGAATTCTTCCTCAGTGATTTCCTAACTGAGGAAATCAACATTTCTTAGTAGTTGAGCAGTAGAGGAGCTGCAGTACTTACAACTCCATCAGGGAGTGTGTAAGCTTGCCAGGAACTATGCAGTGGGGAGAAAGAGGGAGCAAATTCGATAGTAATTCGGTTGAGATGACATCTCACAGATTTCGTGATCAAGATCGGTTGGAGGGCTCCTTCAACTATATGATCTAGAAGGAACAGGCTATGTTTCTTCTAGATGAATATGATCTGAAGGCGTTCGTGGAGAACGTGGTAGTTGTACCTACAGATTCGGATCAAAAAAAAAAGTACAAGGCTGATATGGCAAAGGCAAATAGTTTGCTCCTTGATGGTGTCAAGGACCACATCATCTCACATTTGGCTTGCAAGAATACTGCCAGAGATATGTGGGTAGCTTTGCATGACCTATACGAGGGATCTTCCGAGCAACGAAAGTTGTACTTGGAGTAGAAGCTCCGTATGATCCAGATGCGGAAAGGGGAGCGCGTGGCTTCATACCGTATGCGGTTTCAGGAGGTTCGTGATCAGCTGTCAGCAGTAGGTGCTACACCTATAGCTGCAACCATGGTACGGATGGCCCTTAACGGTGTAACAGAGGAGTGGCAGGTGTTTGTCGAGAGCATACTGGGCTGGGCATCATTACCTAGTTGGGAGTTGTTGTGGGCAATGTTTAAGGAGGAAGAGTTGAGGAGAGACCTCATCAAGTGCAAACTTGATGGAAGTAGTGCGAGCGGATCGAAATCCATGGAGGAAGAGGAGAAGACAACCCTTGCATCGAAGGGACAATAAGTGCAACAAAAACCGAAGCGTCAAGTTCTTTAGATGTGGTGAGATGGGCCACTATGCATCTTAGTGTCCTCTGAAGAAGAAGGACAAAGATGAGAAGCGTGGCCCGAAGGTTGCAGCCATGAGAATCGAGGAGGATGAGGTGGCCATGAGTGTCCATGCTTCTCCTAGTGGGAAGTGGGGTGATATTGAGTTGTAGTTCTTTGAACTTTAGTTGGGCAGGATCCTTGAGGAGCCCACCTCATGGATCATACCTTCCTATGGAACCCATGATCAACAGTAGCGGGATGGAGGAGTTTCAATGGAGTCGAGGAATGATGGAGACGGCAGTGCAGTTGGTAGCAACATTCATTTCTGGAGCGGCGCGGAGCAGAGGCAACAGCAACAACAACGCAGTGCAGAGCAACAACAACGGAGAGCATCAGAGGGACAACACAATAGCTATTAGTAGTCAGATAGGGGCAGTGAGGGGTAGAGATAGCATCCAGAGAGATATTTTTTCAGTCCGGTGGAGCATCATTCAGAGAGAGGCAGAGGTGATCTAGCCTAGCCAACGTTGAAGGAAAGGGGCTGACGCAGTGACTGCGTAAGCTCATGCAGAAGCAACGCAGAGGCAGAAGGAAGGGTTTTCAGAATTTGTTGGTGGATCAGTTTCGAAGGCCGAGATTCGGAAAGTGGCACCAGGAGGCTGATCCTCAACATCCACAAGGGAAAAACGACTTGGAGGAGGGCTAACACTGAGCCTGGAAGGGGGTGACACAGTGGTTGGAAGTTCCAGCGCTGGATTTGCGTAGAGGCTATGCAGAGCCTGTCCAGGGCAGTTTTTCCTTCATTCGGATCAGCCGAAGACTCTGTCATTGAGTGAGGTATTTCTCACAAATTCTTCTACCAGTATTTATCTCTGTAACTAAATAACCCTTAAGGGTATTCAAATATGTATACAGACATTGCTACTGCGTAATAATAAAACCCTCAGATCTGCTGCATCGGTTTTCCTGCATTGGGTTTTTCCGGGAACATTAGTCCAAAAATAACTGTCATATGTGTGAATGATTTCCTTGTCTAGTTTCCTTGTTTCTGAATCAATTTTAGTGTAGGGTGCTTGAGTAGTTACTTCAATAATTCAGATCTGAATTAATTATGTTATGTAATTTACTTAATAGGAGAAGTACACTCAGTTGTTGGAGTAGGATTCATTAAATCTGTTTGGATCTTGGAATTTTCACACTCCAATGTCTCCTTGGGAAAGAGATAACCTCCTCTGGGCTTTGGAACAACTTCCAAGTGTCAGGTGCAATGTGTGTGAAAATTTCAAGTCTTGAAAATTTTATTGCAGCAACTGGATTATTTCTTTTAACTGTTAATTAAAGTAGCAGTTTCTTGCTATGACAACGAAATAAACACAGTGCAATCTTCACAAAAATACTGCGGAAAATAATGGCGTTGGAAACTAAGAAATATACACACATAAAAATTGACACACTTATTTCTGGACAAATGTCCCCGGAAAAACCCAACTTGGGAAAACTAGTGCAAAAACTGAGGGTTTTATATTATTAAGCAACAATGAAATTCTGAGTACAATATGGATGCCAAGAACTGGAAATCTGTTGAGAATGCAGCAAGATGATGGAGCTTAGTGAAATGAAGTCGCCTTCACTAAGTGGGCCCGCAGGCAAATTCTGGCGCAAAGGCAAATTACGGCGCAAAGTCTATTTTTAGACTATATGCATTTTTAGACATACGAGCTGGTAGAATTCTTGGAGTATGCGA
Organism: Pinus albicaulis; assembly: GCA_034641835.2. Classification (NCBI taxonomy): domain Eukaryota; kingdom Viridiplantae; phylum Streptophyta; class Pinopsida; order Pinales; family Pinaceae; genus Pinus; species Pinus albicaulis. The sequence continues at coordinate 234,769,441 of CM076584.1, read as the reverse complement.
CATGTCGGTAAAACTAGATGAGACCCTAATTTTTAGGACCCAGGCTATTTTTAGACTGATCTCCTAAAAATATGGAAGTCAAATATTATTTACCCTTAATAATATTTTGACTATAAACAGCAGTTTACTCTCTTGGCGCACTTCAGTTTGAGTCATGGAGGTGGCTCATGCAACTGACACAAGGAATCATGTGGTTCCTAGGGTTTGATGTCATCTTGCATGGTTGGCTTCGGTTAGACTTCAGTGGCAGGAGTTTTGGAGGAGTTAACGGGACAGATAGTGGAGTTGTGTTCTGTTTGTTTTAGTTGAACTAGTTGGGATTAGTTAACTAACTAATCAACTAGATATGAGTGGAGTAAATTAAATAATATTTAATTTACTAAATATGAACTCATTAGTCAACTCAAGAACACTTCAGTTCACTACAGTGCATGATCAGTTCAGTGGAGACCAGTGGAAGAGGTAGATGAAAGGGTGAGTAAAGCTATCAGTTGGTAGATTTGTTTTGCATGAGTTTTGCATTACACTTGGAGGAATTTTCCATGACAATTACGCAATCAAGGGAAGGGGATTCGAATCTTGAACCTCTTCATATACAGGCCATGATTGCGCAATAGAGGCAAGGCAATTGGCGGGGAGTTTTGAACCTCAGACTTGTTCAAAACTGAGTCAGATTGTGAGTAACTTCATGAGAGAGTCCTGAGTACTTGTGAGGAGTATTGTACTTGTTTGGTTACTTGATTTCTCCATTATAATATACACAATAGCTGCGGGGTTTTCAGCTATAGGCTTTCCCCATACATACTGAGTTAATGTGTGATTGATTTGATGTGAGATTGCTTATGTTATTTCCGCATGTGACAATTAATTGTAGAAGAAGGTTATGTGTTATGTATGCAATTCGAAATTGATATATGACCAGGTTAATCTTCAGTGAATAAGTGATTTATTCAGCTAATTTCTACATGGTATCGGAGCAAGATTAATTGTCGAGATCTATTACGGTGATTACAAACTTATTTCCTCGGACAGAGTCTGCATGCGGGCCAGGTAGCCTCCGGAATATTCATCCTTCTTTGTAAGGTGAAAGATCTGGTGAATGCCCTTTGCAGTCAATCTCTGATTTGGAAATAATTTGTTTTCAAGTATAGATCGGAAGCGATAGAGCTTTGAGTTTGGAATTCGAATTTTGCAAAAGGTTGTTCTTCTTGGTGCCGGTGTTGAAAGATGTCTTCTTTCAATGGTTTGCGACTCGAATATGCTCTTGAAGGCAGTTCGAATTATGTTGCATGGAAGGATCGCATGGAAGCAGTGTTAGAAGATAATGGTCTGAAGGAGTTCGTGGATGCGGATGTCCCAAAGCCCACTGATGCGGCTTTGGTCGATGCATGGCAAAAGAAGATCACGAAATGTCGAAGGATCCTGTTGGAGGGCGTCAAGGATCATATTGTATCCAGCCTGCATGGAAAGGCTACTCCATATTTAATGTGGAAAGCTTTGACGGATCTATTCCAGAGTAAGAGTGACCAAAGGAAGCTGGCGCTCAAAGATAAGCTCGGGAACATCAAGATGGAGAAAGGCGACAGTATCGCCAAATACCTCACGAAGTTCACTCAGTGCAGAGATGAGCTGGGAAGTGTGGGGGTGACTGTCGAAGACGAGGACATGGTCGACCTGGCTCTCCTTGGTCTTCCGAGGGCTTGGCACTCATATCAAGATAGTGTCAATGGTCGGGAGAAGCTGCCGGGATGGGAGCGCCTTTGGGCGGATCTCATGCAGGAGGAGATAAGGAGGACTACTCGAGATGGATCTTCATCAAAGGGAGCTGATGAAGAAAACTGCGCTTTGGTGTCAAAAGCTAAGAAAGGGAAGGGTAAGAAAACCTCTCATTCTGGAGCTAAGGGCAAGAAGCAGGATATGGCGAAAGTGAAATGTTTTCACTGCCATGATCACGGACATTATGCTACCAATTGTCCAAAGAAGAAGAAGAACAAGCAAGCGGGAAGATCTGCAGATGGAGAAGCTTTGGCTTCACGGTTCGAGCTTGACTTTTCACTGATTGCATGCTTGGTTTCAAGTGTGATGGGATCGGTGTGGTTCTTGGACAGCGGTGCGTCATTTCATATGACGGGAGATCGGGAGTTGTTCTCGGATCTGGAGGACAAGGATTTGGGTATGCACATCGAGATGGGCGATGACGGTAGATACAGTGCGACTGGTATCGGTACCGTATCCTTTCAGAGGGAGTCTGGTAAACCCTTTGTCTTAAAGGATGTCATGCATGTACCTGGATTGAAGAAGAACCTGATTTCGGTAGCGATGTTGGAGGATAAGGGGTATGATGTGGTCTTCAGCGAAGGAAAAGCTTTCCTACGCAGTAAGACTACTGGGGAGACCCGGAAGATAGGGGTTCGAACTCAGAACCTTTATCAGTTGCAGGTAGATGACTGCGCAGCTATGGCATGCAAGGCTGGAGATGTGGTGAGCCGGGATGATGAGGGCGAACTATGGCACGGGAGATTGGGCCATCTTCACCATGGAGCTTTGAAGATTCTGCAGCAGATTTCTACTGGACTTCCTAAGGGCACCCTTGCGCAGTCAGATCAGTGCAAGGGGTGTACTTTAGGGAAGTATGTGAAAGCCACCTTTCACGAGAAGGATAGTCGCGCCACGACGATCCTTGAGAGAGTTCACACGGACGTGTGTGGTCCTTTCTCTGTTGCTTCGACAGCAAAGCACAGGTATTATGTGATCTTTGTTGATGATTTCTCTCGAAAGTGCTGGATCTTCTTCATGTCGAAGAAGAGCGATACATTCGCAAAGTTCTGTGAGTTTAAAGCACTGGTCGAGAAGGAGTCGGGGAAGAAGGTGATTGCTCTAAGGAGTGATAACGGTGGTGAATTCATCTCGACTGAATTCAAGGAGTTCTGCAGCGCAAAAGGGATTCGGAGAGAGCTCATCGCACCCCATAACCCACAGCAGAACGGGGTGGCTGAGCGGAAGAACAGAACGATCGTGGGTGCTGCACGGGCGATGTTGCATGATCGGGGCCTACCCCTTCACTTGTGGGCTGAGGCATGCAATACAGCAGTGTATGTGCAGAACCGTTGTCCTCACAAGGTTCTTGGCATGAGTACACCAGAGGAGGCTTATTCTGGCAAGAGGCCTGATATTTCACATTTGCGGATTTTCGGATCTCCTGTCTACATGCATGTGACGAAGGATGCAAGAAGGAAGCTGGATCCAACTGCTGAAGTTGGAATATTTGTGGGGTACACTGATACACCTCACAACTATCGGGTGTATGTGCCAGACAGTCGCAAGACTGTTGTGCGACGGGATATAAAATTTCAGGAGGAGAAAGCCATGCGGTGTTCGCTTGAGAGGGAGCTACACTTGCATGCAGATGAGGAGCTGTTAGTTCCTAAGGAGGAGCTTCCGGATGTGGATCAGCCACAAGAGGAGGTTCGGGAGGTGGAAGAAACCACCCATGCAGAGCCAACCATCAGAGGGCGCATGCGCACTACAGAAGCTGAGCGACTGGCTCGAGATGCAGAGAAGGTTGTAGGACCACCTACAGCACAGCGCAGACAGAAGCAGTCACCGGATCGGTACACTGGATACATGGCTCTTGTGAGTCAATGTGTTGTGACGGAGCCATCCTCTTTTGAGGAAGCTGTGGAGGAACCCGCATGGGTTGATGCCATGATCGAAGAATATGATTCGATCGTCAGGAACAGTGCATAGGAGATTGTCCCAAGACCGGTTGGGAAATCAGTTGTAGGTTCGCGATGGATCTACAAGGTGAAGCAGGCGGCTGACGGGAGTGTGGAGAAGTACAAAGCGAGATTTGTCGCCCGTGGCTTCTCACAGATCGAGGGGATTGACTATGAGGAGACTTTTGCACCTGTCGCAAGGTACTCTTCCATACGGACGATCCTTGCTCTCTCAGCGCAGATGGGGTGGCACATTCATCAGATGGATGTGAAGACTGCGTTCCTCAATGGGGTTATTGAGGAAGAGGTGTACATAGAGCAGCCTGAAGGTTTTGAGATCTTCAGCAGTGAGTCGCATGTGTGCCGACTCAAGAGAGCACTGTACGGGCTGAAGCAAGCACCTCGTGCTTGGTACACTCGGATAGACAACTACTTCACCGGGCTTGGATTCTCCAAGAGTGAGGCGGATCAAAACCTGTACCAGATTGTGGTGGAGGGGAAGCTGTTGATCATCGTACTGTATGTAGATGATCTGATTTTGACTGGCGATGAGCAGTTGATACTTTCATGCAAGGAGGATCTTGCACGAGAGTTTGAGATGAAGGACCTGGGCATCCTTCATTATTTCCTGGGATTGGAGATTTGGCGGCGCAGCGGAGGACTGTTTGTTTCTCAGGGCAAGTATGCCCGGGAGATTCTGGAGAGGTTCAACATGCAAGGCTGCAAGCCTGTTGATACCCCTCTTCTTGGAGGATGGAGGAAGGGAGATGCTACTTCGGAGGAGGTAGTGGATGCCACTGTCTATCGACAGTTGGTGGGGTCGTTGATGTATCTGGTCAATACTCGACCCGATATATGCTATGCAGTTAACCAGCTTTCGCAAGCTATGATTAAGCCTACCAAGCTCTTTTGGAAGGCGGGCAAGCATGTATTGCGCTATATCAGAGGCACATCGGGATATGGTTCATGGTACAGACAGGAGGATGAGTTGAGGCGGCAGTGCTTCAGGCATCGGTATCATCACATCAGAGATTGTGTTCAGCGGAGGATCATGATGCTTTCATATGTTCCCACGGAGGATCAGGATGCCGACATCCTGACGAAGGCGCTCACCGGGAGCAAGTTCGAATTCCACAGAGGCAGGATAGGGATTGCAGATAATCCATATCTTGCTGAGAGGGAGTGTTGAGAATGCAGCAAGATGATGGAGCTTCGTGAAATGAAGTCGCCTTCACTAAGTGGGCCCGCAGGCAAATTCTGGCGCAAAGTCTATTTTTAGACTATGTCTATTTTTAGACATACGGAGCATAATTTGGGAATTCTACTTGGAGATTCTTGAAGTATGCGACATGTCGGTAAAAATAGATGAGACCCTATTTTTTAGGACCCAGGCTATTTTTAGACTGATCTCCTAAAAAATATGGAAGTCAAATATTATTTACCCTTAATAATATTTTGACTATAAACAGCAGTTTACTCTCTTGGCGCACTTCAGTTTGAGTCATGGAGGTGACTCATGCAACTGACACAAGGAATCACGTGGTTCCTAGGGTTTGATGGCATCTTGCATGGTTGGCTTCAGTTAGACTTCAGTGGCAGGGGTTTTGGAGGAGTTAACGGGACAAGTAGTGGAGTTGTGTTATGTTTGTTTTAGTTGAACTAGTTGGGATTAGTTAACTAACTAATCAACTAGATATGAGTGGAGTAAATTAAATAATATTTAATTTACTAAATATTAACTCATTAGTCAACTCAAGAACACTTCAGTTCACTACAGTGCATGATCAGTTCAGTGGAGACCAATGGAAGAGGTAGATGAAAGGGTGAGTAAAGCTATCAGTTGGTAGATTTGTTTTGCATGAGATTTGCATTACACTTGGAGGAATTGTCCATGACAATTACGCAATCAAGGGAAGGGGATTCAAACCTTGAACCTCTTCATATACAGGCCATGATTGCGCAATAGAGGCAAGGCAGTTAGTGGTGTGTTTTGAACCCGAGACTTGTTCAAAACCAAGCTAGATTGTGAGTAACTTCATGAGAGAGTACTGAGTACTTGTGAGGAGTATTGTGCTTGTTTAGTTACTTGATTTCTCCATTATAATATACACAATAGCTGCGGGGTTTTCAGCTATAGGCTTTCCCCATACATACTGAGTTAATGTGTGATTGAATTGATGTAAGATTGCTTCTGTTATTTCCGCATGTGACAATTAATTGTAGAAGAAGGTTATGTGTTATGTATGCAATTCGAAATTGATATATGACCAGGTTAATCTTCAGTGAATAAGTGATTTATTCAGCTAATTTCTACAAAATCCTGTAGAGAAAATACTAGCAAAAATTATCTGAGGGAAATTACCCTCACTCCAAGCAATCCCGACACTTCACTACCCCTGAAAAGCTAGTCGTCCAACTTGGCATGTGCAGGCTCTGCATCACTCTGATGCTGCCTGCCACATGTGCTGCCTGAATCGACTGCCAATTTAGCCGTCTTGCCTGCTGCTGACTAGGAAAACGCTTGTTTGACCCTTTGGAAGCTCTTACCGACCTCTATAACTGAAGGCGTCTTCTCCTCAGCAAAAATCAAACTTCCCTTCGAGTGTCTGCGCAGCCTGTTGGAGAAAATCTCGGCCTCTTTACAAAGTACTCACCGGATCTGGAAAAACCTCCCTCCGGCTTCACTGTCCCTGCCCCTCTCTGTCTCTGCTTCCTTCTCTGGTTCAAACTCTTCTGGCAACTGCTACTGCTATCTGGAAAATCGAACTCTCCAAGGAAATTGATCTCAAGTGTGTGTGATCGACTTCTTATAATCTTCTGTTGGATCGACTTCTTCTTGTAATCTTCTGTTGGGACTCCAACGACCAAGATTAAAACTTAATCAAGGGCTAAGATCATATTAGAGTCGATCCGTGTGAGTTTTTAGATGATTCACAACTTATCTCAATTAATTCTGATTAATTAACTAGATTTCCTAAGTTTAGAGTTAGGAAATATTAAAAAATATGCTAATAATCTAATTAATTAATCTTTTTAATTAAGGGCCCTAAGTCTAATTTAGGAAAATTAAAAGATTAAAGTGCATTAAATTAAACATGTGATGAGAATGACTTAAGTGACGCAGATCAAGCAACTTTTAATCTTAGTCGTCGATTAGAGATTAGATCACGACCATTGATGTTTCAACGAGAAAAGTATAAAAGAAGGGCTTGGGGTCAGTTGGAGAATAGACACATTGGCGGAGCACTGAAGTTAAGCTGAAATTCTAGGGTGTGGTTTGCTAAGAATTTCATAAGCAGTTTGCAGTGTGGCGAGGGGCAGTATTGGCAAGGGGATGGTTTGATCCCAGGCCAAGAGTACAACAGCGACAGAGAGGCAGCATACTAGAGTAGTGCAAAGGCAGCCAGGTGCTACACAGTCCAGCAGGGGCCACGCAGAGGCAGTGCAAAGGTAACAAGAGTCACGCTGGGCTGACGTAGGCCCAGTCAGGGCAGCGCAGGGGCAGTGTAAGCCCTTCAGGGGTGACGCAGGCCCTTCCAGAGCAGCGCAGAGGCTGACGCAGAGGGCTGAAGAGCAGCGCTGGTGTTTCCGGTGGGCCAGAAAGGGCTCGAGTTCTGTAAATCTCGTTTGAGGGTGTGAATCAGCCATATTTTCTGTCTTCCAGGGATAGAGGTATTACTGCCGTATTTTTCTTTGTAGGGCCAGCTAAGTTTGGTGCCCAGAATTGTTGTACTTGGATTCTGCATAATAATAAAACCCTCTAGAGCTAGCTGCACCGGTTTTCCCGCATTGGGTTTTTCTGGGGACATTTGTCTGAAAAATATGTCACTTTGTCATATGAGCATGTTATTCAGTAATTGATTTGTATGTGTAGGCTGCTAGTTGTATTTACTTCACTAATTTACTGAATATTTCAAAAATTAACTTTTAACTTAATTCAAGTAGGAGAAGTAAATCAAGATACTGCAGTAGGGTTTCTTAGATTAAGAAATTTTCACATGGTATTCGAGCGATTGCAGATCAAGCTAGATCTCCAACAAATCGACTGAAGAAATTTGTATTGCAGAGAGCTGTTGAAGCAGCAGAGAATCCAGAGAGGGCAACGTAGCACCAGAAGGACGCAGTGGCAGCAAGAGCCACGCAAGGGCTGACGCAATCCCAACTGGGTGACGCAGAGACAACGCAGTGCCTTCCAGAGAGATGTAGGAGCAACCTGCGCTATGCAGGGGCTGTGCTGAGCCAGTTTGCTTGTTGAAATTTGGTTACCGGAGGACAGGTGGTTCCCTAAGGCTTTGATCTTTGGCGTAGGGAAAAGTGTCCAAAAGATTTTAATTTTTCTCCTAAAGTGACTTTATAATTTTATAAAGTCAAATCTAATTTAAAAGTGACTTTAAGTGATAAAGTTACTAAAGTCTAATTTTAAAGTGACTTTAATAAAGTCAATGTAAAATTAGAAAGGAAAAGTGGCTTTGGAAATAAATGACTAAGTGGGTCTTTATTAAAGTGGGGTGAATTAAAAAAATAGAAAGTGAGATTTAAATGAGCATTTAATCTCAGCCCTAGATCTTAATCTATTTCAGCCATTGGATTTAGGGATTCCCCAAAAGTCACTTAGGGTTAGGTTAAAGGAGGAAAAGGAGGAAAAGGTCATTCATTCTTTCATGAGCAGATTGGGAGAAGGAGAGCAAGAGAGCAAGGGAGATTTCTGGGCAGAGAGGAGAAAGAGCACCGCTGATAGAGACTTAAGCAAAATCCGTACAGCAACAAAGAGGCACGATTTCCAAGGCAGAAATCCGTACAGCAAGTGTTGGGCACATTTTTCGAGGGAGAGAGGCATAGTAAACGAGGAAGACCGTACAGCAAGTTCAACATTTAATTTTGGGCAGATTCTGGGCACGAATATCAAGAAGAGAGACTGCTGCTTGGTGGTACGGATTTCTAGAAATCCGTACAGCGGCCGTACAGTCAGTTTCGGCACAGATTTCGAGGCAAAGGAGCACAGATTTCGAGGAGAAGTTGCTGGGTTTTCCGTACAGTCCATACAGCAATATGGCCATACAGCTGGGCACAAAAATCGAGAAGCTCATTTTAGCATTTAATGCTGTCATAAAAGCTTCAAAATTTATGTTTTGGGTTTTTACTGTTTTGCACGTTTTCCAAGGCGGAGTGAATGCTCGGAAATCGAGATAAGTACAGTTGTTTAGTTGCTGAAATTTTTGCTGTAATTTCTGCCTCATTGTAAAAAGTATTTTCTAGAAATAAGAAGGAGCTTTTGAACTGGTTTTCCCCAAGAGTTGTAGGGGGTTTTTCCAGGGTCACCTTGACCAAAAATCCCTGTGTTAAAATGTGTTGAATGGCTGTTTTGTATTTGCTGATTTTTATTTCTGCATTTTCCAGCATTCTGTAAATTTTCCAGAATTTATGTTTTCAGCAATAAATTATTTTCCTGTTGTTGAATGTAAGGATATGGGAAAGGGCATTTAACTAAAAGGAGAAATAAGGTGAAACTGAATACCGGGGTGGGAAAACAGAAAATTTCTACACTGCTCACGCAGAGGCCAGCCAGGGTGATGCAGTCCAATTTCGAGTGCTGTGTAGATTTTCCATGGACTGGAAGCGAGGCTTCAGATCTTCAGCAGTTCCTGGGGGGATGGAGATTCTGTCGGTGCAGAATCGTGCCTAAGCTAAGTTGACAAAGAGTGGGAGGAGAACAGTAGCTCAACAGATCTCATTGCCAAAATAAATCTAAGGATCAATCGTAGGGTGATCGAAGAGAGCTGATTCGTTGTGTTTGACAGATTTCCAAGGGAGAAAATCAGTTGTCAGAGGGAGAAGAGGGTGCCTTTATCACCAAGGACCCTAGATCTGAGTTTCTGTTGAGAGCAACAACAGAAGCGGGGAGAGGAAGATCTGTTTCGACAAATTATTTATGAGCAGATGGCACCACACGGACTATGTGATCAGGATAGGTTGGACGACCTGTCCAACTTTGCTTTCTGGAAGGCCATAATCCTGGTAGTCCTGGAGGCATACGGCTTGCGGGAGCATGTAGAGAGTGTCTTGGCTACACCAGCCGATGTTATTCTTCTGGTGAAGCATAATGAAGCAGCGACACATGCCAAGCGCTTCATCATGGACAAGGTAAAAGATCATGGGGTACCACACATAACCGAGAAGAAGACGACTAATGAGATGTGGAAAGCTTTGACCACATTGTATTAAGGGAAATCCGTCCAAAGGAAGATGCTTTTGAAGAACCAGCTGAGGTTATTTATGATGACCAAGGGAGAGGAAATCGATCCTTTCCTCTTCAGGTTGCTGGTGATTCGGGATCAGCTGATTGCCATGGGGGTCAAGGTGGAGGATGATGTCATGGTGAGGATTGCTCTAAATGCAATCACAGAGGATTGGGAAATTGTTGGCTTCAGGGGTCCTGACCCAGGTTCAGAGTTAAGGTTTGCCAACAAACCCCTATACTACTGGCCCTTTCGACAATGACCTACTTTCGTAGGCCAAGGTCTCACCCAAAGTAGTATGCTTGGGTGCTGGAACCAGGTTTCCGCACCTTGAGAAAGAGTAGGTAATTGAGGCAGATCTCGTTGAGTTATATCAGGTTCGCACCGAAACAAGCCTATTATCAAGCCTTTACCAGTGTAATCTGTATGTAACCATAAACAGAGCTACTATCATTAATAGATCTGATCAACACATTCGCATCCAAGTGCGCATCAACAATTATCACCACAGAACATTACAATCACAGCTAATTCATATAACACAGAGATACTTTAGTCATAAACACAACTAGTCCAGTAGCATAAAGATACTTCCGCATTCGTTAATATCAAGACTCAATTACAAACCCAAGTCACAGCGCGCGCACACAGCCAGCAGGGTCCCCACACAGCAGGACTGAGGAGCTCTGCGCACACAGCCAGCAGGAGTCCTTACCCAAAACAGCGAAAGACAGATCTCAACAATTCGTTCATAGCATCGATCTTACTTACTTTTAGACTCAATCTATCCATCTATTTATATCATCGTAGCCTTCGCTATCCTATGGTTCGCAAACCTCTAGGTCTACCCTTTGACCCATTTACAAAACATTGGGGCTTTGACCCGCCCCAAGGCCCCTTCACTAGACTAATTACTACAAAAATTATACCAAAAACGCAGCTAAGGGACCTCGTTCCAACAGGCCCCCAACATAATCTTGTGACTCGTCTCGAGTCACAGCACGGGTGAGATCTTTATCCTTTCTTTGAGTTGTTCCATGGCGGCAATAAGCGGAGGCAACACTTGAAGGCTCTGCGCAGCGGCCGTCTGCGTGATCTCCACCAATTTCTGAGATGTTGGTCCTTCCGAGGCAGCGGTGACACTGTCAAGAGTCTGGTTCAACTATCAGACCGCCCTGTCTATGTCCTGTGAGAGCTTTAGGGCGTCCTCCGACCAGGGTGTCAAATGGTCGCTGAGGATTTGCTTTTTACGCTGGAGCGCAACAATGTCACTGCGAAGCGCATGGCTAGTTTGAAGTCGTGCAAAGCGCTGAATTGGAACAAGGGTGGACATCGTAGCTTCTAGCTCCTCAAAGTCCTCCTTCTGAGTCAATTCCTGATCGATCTCGTGGAGGAGAGGATTGTGTTGCACCTAGGACCAAATTTCCATAGCATTTTCAAGCAGAGTGACACCCTGACTGATTTGCGCAATGATAGTAGCAGTGGCCTCTGTAATTAGTGCAGCTCGCTGGGCACGTTCCTTCGGTGGGGTTCCAGGCTGGAGCTTGGCCTGCAACGAAGCAATCTAAAGTTCAAACTTAGCCCTGAAAATTGATACCTCAGTTTGGGACGCCTTCAAAGCAACTATCAGACCTTCAATCTTGGCCTGGGGCTCAACAGAAGTAGGAATCACCCCTGGCATATCTTTGCATAGTCGATCGATCAATTGTTCCAAGGCAGCTTGCTGTGTGATAATGGCGGCATGCGCGGCCTGGATTTGGGCAGCTTCAGCAACGTGGGTCACAATAATCCATTCGGCCTCACTAAGGTGATGCTGTGCGCGGAATTCCCGGTGCTGCAATTCACAGGTGATGGTCGTAAATAGCTCACGCAACTGCTTGTTGGCCAAGCGACTAACATCAAGGGTGACTAGGCATCCTTGGACTTGGTTGCAGAGGTCAGTGGGTTCCATTGTAAGGGCAGCGCCTGGGAGCTGGCAGGGTTGGCTGTCCTCAGTGGTTGGTAGGGCCGTAACGGTGTCCTGCTGGCCTAGTTGCCCTGCTTGATCCTCGCTCAATTGATTTTGCCTCGCTTGATCGACACTCGCTTGAAGGTTGTCCACTGTGAGTCGAATGGCTCGTAGTTCTATCTACAAAACTTCCATCGCAGCCTTGTTTTGCTCTTCTCAAGTAATCCATTGATCAGCAGCCGCGGTGGTGACAACATTAGCAATCCTTTCTAGATCATCCTCCGTAAGGGTACCCTCCATGTTGGTGCTGGTCTTAGTGGCTTTCAACTTCTTACGAGGTCCTTGGGACGATTCACAGGGCCTTTTGAGATTTTGTAGCACTGGCGGACTTGCGTCAGCTTCATCGATGAGATTTTGGTTCGGCAGGGAGTCCGGTTCAGGCGGCATGGTAGGACTCTCTGGCGCTGTCACGGAGTTGAGTGGAACGGTGGGCTGGGATACTACAGGGTGGCCAGACACGTCTGCTGCATCGAGGGCGGTGGGTGGGGCGGCGACCTTCCACTACGCCAGCCAAGTTTCGATGACCTGCTCAATTTCAGCCTCGGTAGTCATATATGGAAAATTATGCCAAGTACGTTCCCTATGAGCCTGAATTTGCACATCATGCATTGTTACTCGAAATGCAGCGATGTGCTTGTACTTGTTGTAGACAGTTGGGGATAGGCGCGGCTGGGAATCAATTGCTACAAAGAGAGAACCCTCGTAGAGTAGCCAGAAGGTATTATTTTCCTCAATCCGCTGGGGGTCCTTGGATTCCCAGAGGTTGGCAAACCGCGCTCCCTCACACATGCCAAGCTCAAGGGGGAGAAAGACTGCGTCTTCCGGGAGCTCCCAGGAAACTAATGCAATTAGCAGGATCAGCCACGAATAGTAGAATGCTTTGCCGTGCTCCTGATCCTCAAGCACATTGTCGAGGAATTCTTCTACCAGGTACTGGGACCAGTTAAAGCAGACGCCCTTTTCACATCGGCTCGCGACTTCAATTGCATGAGTAGGGGTGGTTGCTGCCTGACATTTTCGCATCACCTTGCAGGCCAGGATCTGAGTACCCAGACGTGTACCAGGGTCATTGATTGTATCAATCAAGAAGCCTCGCTTGTTATGCTTGACCTCGTACTTGTCTCAGACAGTTTTAGCGAAATGATGCTCGAATCTCTTGCCTGTGCCATCCCACGGATTAGGCCCATGCATAGGTAGGCCAATAATGCGGTGAATGAGAGCAGCATCTATTGGCATGCGGCCTTGGAGCCATAAGCAGCCATCGTGAACAAGTGCCATCAATTGGCGAATGACAAGGCTGGTGATGTTGTAGCGATCGAAGTGAGGGAGGCGCAGTAAGTTCAAAATTCCAGCACCAACGAGTCCCTTGACCCAAACCATTGGCTCTACTTTGGGTACACCATCTTCGATGACTTGTTCTAAGTACAGGTATGGAGCTAGTGAAGGAAAAGTGTCCAGGTTACCCAAGTCATGATCATCAAACGTGATGTGGGGGAGGTGGCCAACCATATCTCCCAGCTGAGGCACATCTTTAGGGACCAACGACGTCTGAAGACAGGAACGAACAACATCCACGTTGGGCATACGGGACGCTGTTCTGCGCGGCCGAATATAAGGCGGTAACCAGGTCAGCGGGGTTGCTTGTAGTCCTTCTGCTGTGAGCGCCATGGGGTTTGGAGGGGCAGTAGGTGATTTCTTCGTAGGCAATTTCTTAGGGGACTGTCGAATCCGGGGGGAACTACGAGGCTTTCCACCCACCCACTGTGCCTGTTTAACCTTTTCTTTGCCTTTCCGCGAGGCTGGGGTGGAAACGACTTCTTCCACTACAGGGGTTATTTCCCGGACTTCATCAGATCCCTCTTCTTCAGAGGTCGTCTCAGGCGGGGGGCCAACGGGGTAGGTAGTAGGCATCCTAGCTTGGAAGATAAATTCAGCAGTGCTACCGTTGGATGGTGCAGTTCCAGTAGTCATGCGGGCAACTAGAAGACGATAGATATCAAAGTATTCGAAGGCTAATAAGCTAGACCAAGGTGTGAACCCCGTAGTTTGAATAGTCTCCATTTTATAGCCATCCCAAGGGAAAACCAACTCATAGCTCCTTAATTGCCCTTCATCATTATGGAAACGGTAAAAAATCCTCAAAATTCGCCATATTAATTGCCTGTAACCCGCTCCCCCAAACGGGAAGCATGGTTTCCCAAGTGCCCACCCCGTTTCAACGGCTAGTTTTTTCCACAATGCACCCCACCAGCGCAGATAACGCACCCCCTGTGCATCATCCTTGCTCGTCCATTCTCGCACACCAACCTTGCGCGTACCATTCGTGACACAGCTACTCCGGCCATATAGTCATTTGATCCGGTATTGTTTGAGACGGCTGCCATTAACATATCCCGGTATAATATCACCCCGCAACGTAGCTAACCGGACAACTCCTTCGTCAGTGATTTCCTTTACCATATAGGGGCCTAGCCAGTGCTGACAGAACTTCCCCGGGTGTTTCGCAAACTAGCTATCGTATAGCAGGACCAATTCGTCTTCCGAGAAGACCTTCTGCCGAATATGTCTATCATGCCATGCTTTTTCCCGGGCCTTTTGAACTTGCTGATGAAAGTTAGCAATGAATTGATTTTCCTCCAAGGTAACTAGCTGCACTAAGCGTTCCTCCATGATATCAAGCTCCGCCATATTTGTAAAGGCTGCGATGCGCAAGCTAGGAATGATATACTCCATGGGCATAATGGCTTCCTTTCCATAAACTATCTGAAACGGTGTTTTCCTAGTCAACTTCTTGCATGTGGTTCGATAGGCCCACAGGACTGATGGGATGCGTACGTCCCAATCGCTTTGATCGACATTGCAGATCTTGGTCAGCGCCTGTTCCAAAATTTTATTAAAAGCTTATGTGGTTCCATTTGCCTGCGGACGATATGGGGTACTTTTTGCATGGTGGATCTGAAATTCTTCAGTTAAAGTCTGTATTGTTTCATTAACAAAATGCATACCTCTATCGCTCATCAAGATCTTTGGGTAGCCAAACTTGGTTAGAATATGTTAAAAAATAATCAGCGATGTCTGCAGTACAATCCTTCACAGCTTGCGCTTCGGCCCATCTGGTGACATAATCAGTTGAGATGATGATGTAGCGGGCACCTGCCTTCTTCCCTGGTGGGTTGATGGGCCCAACAAAGTCTATGGCCCATTTGTCAAATGCTTGCAGGGCCATCGGTGGTTGTAAGCGCATTTCATCCCTGCGCGACGGTCTTCCTGTACTTTGGCATGTGTCGTAGGCTTTGCAATAGTCATAAGAGTCACTATGTAGTGTGGGCCACCATAGCCCAGCACTCAAGATCTTCTACGTCGTTGCTTTCCCTGCGTAGTGACCTCCTGCTAAGATGGCTTGTCTTTCATGCTCCAAAACGTATCTTCGTAGTACCTCATCAGCTTCCAGCTTATACAAGTGGCCCGCTATGATGGTAAAGTTCGCTGCGCGGGTTACCAACTCTTTTTTCTGCTGTACCGAATATTCTGCAGGCGCCATCCCCGTAGTTAAGAAGTGAATGATATCAGCGAAGTGCATATCAACCACCTTAATAGAAAATAGTTGCGCATCGGGCAATCCTTCTTCTAGATTGGTTGGTTCTTCACCATTCTCGATTCGGGACAAGTGGTCCGGCGCAACATTTAGTTTCCTCGGCTTTACGATAATCTCAAAATCATATTCTTGAAATAGCAGAAGCCATCGGCAAATCTTCCCCCACAACACAGGCTTATTCACTAGGTACTTCAAAGTTGAGTGATCTGTGAACATCTTGAAGTGCCCTCCCAACAGAAAATGCCGGTATTTCTGCAGGGCATATACCATGCCCAGCCCCTCGCGCTTAGTACTGGAGTACTTATGCTTTGCACTAGAGAGTTTTCTACTAGCAAATGCAACCGGGTGGTCAATGTCCCTTTCCCCAGGTTGTGCAAGGACAACTCCCAGGGCGTTCCCTGAAGCATCTACATGGACATGGAAGACCTTCGCCCAGTCTGGAAATATGAGGATAGGTGCAAAGACCATCTTTTCCTTGAGTAGCTCAAAGCTCTTCTGACACTCCGCATCCCAAAAAAACGAAACGTCCTTCTTTAGCAACTTCTCCATGGGTGCCGTGATCAGTGCGTACCCTTGAATGAACTTCCTGTAGTAGCCTGTGTGCCCGAGGATCGAGCGCAGTTGTTTCTCAGTTGTGGGGACTGCCAGGTTGATAATAACTGCTACCTTGGCGGGGTCAACCATCAATCCCTGTCGACAGATTATGTGGCCTAACAAGATCCCGAACGGTATGCAGAATATGCACTTCTTAATCTTTAGGGAAATCTGGTGCTTTCTACAGGCGTCCAACATCATGCGTAGGTTCGAGACGTGTTTCTTTACCAACCAAATATTGTCCAATCATCAAAATATACCTCCAAAAACTTGTGGATGTACTCCTTGAATACTGCGACCACTACCCGCGAAAAGATGGCAGGGACATTTTTGAGCCCAAACGGCATGACAGTGTACTGGAAGGATCCCCATTCGATGGCGAATGTGGTTTTGCTGCGATCTTCAGGTGCGATCTTGTTCTGATGGTAGCCCGAAAACCCATCAGTGAACGAATATGCTTCCTGCCCTCCCACACTATCGAGAATTTCGGCAGAGAATGGCGTAGGGAAGGGATCATGTACGCAGGCATCATTCAGTTTGCGCAGGTCAACACAGATTATGTAATATCCCAAAAATGGATTTATCAGCAAATCATGACTCAAAAACGCATTCTTCAGGAAAGTATGCTTCAGCCATCATAAAAAGTGTTTATAAACACTCAGCAACCCACTCCAAATACTGCAGCAACCTTTACTCAGCTTTTAGGGGCAAAAAGGTGGGGAAAAGTGAGGATTTTGGCCCTAAAATGGGTATATAAGAAAATCTGCGTAAAATGACGGGTGAAGGTTCTGTAATATGTTAGAATAGGTCAAGAGGGACTTCCATGTCGAATTTCAGCTCAAACAAAGGCGTTTTGCTAAGTTAAACAGTTCCTCCTTCCCGACTAGTCAATAAAAACCCTGATTTCCCAAGACTTTGAGTATGTAGAAATTTGCTGAAGCAAGGGCAGCGTATTTTTTGAAGGAATATGATGTATAACACTATAAATAATCAGAGAATGGGTTTGGGAGCATGGAATAGGCTTTCAGAAAGGATAAACAACAGTTTTATATAGAAACCCCTCAAGAATGATGTGCCGCAAGACAAGAGAATAAACCAGAAACCCTACAGCGTTTTCTGCAGTAGCTGTGGGATAGAAGATGCATATATAGCCAATAATAATGTATAGCAGTAAGAGAGAGTACAAATCTTGAGGAAGCAACCTCTCAAGAGAAGCAATACAAGCTCCAACAACACAAGTACATGATCATGAATAACACTGCTATTTCTGCATAAAACCAGGCTATGAAAAACGCAGTCTAAGATAGAATGCTGCTCCAACACACAGATATGATAATAGATGGCCCAAATACAATAGGGGAGCAAAGCTCTAACCCTTATAAGCAAGAATAACTCAATCCTCCAAGGGATTGGCTGAAATGCACAATACAACAAAAATGCCGGAGTTGTTGGGCAACTACTGCAACTCCAAACTGAATCCAAATAGAGAAGGCTGAATATGATGAGCAACTGAAGTATACCTCCTCCAATAGATCTTCAAGTGGAAGGCTGATCCTTACACTTGAGATCTTCCCCACAAATCAACCGGCAAACCCTCACTGCAGATATACCATAACGCAGTAACTGAGAGGGACTACGCAGTAGTGGAATAAAACTCTTTGGCCAAGTGCCAAGATCTGCAAATCAGCTCCAAAGTCTCCCAATCTAATCCTCCAAAGAGAAGAAAGACTCTCCCTCTGAAAAATAAGAGAAGGAGGTGGTGTCGCAAAGTCACCACGGCAACACCCTACAACACAGAATTACGCTGCTGCAGCAATAATGCTGTAATGGAGGATGATGCTAAGAAAATAACCTTGCCCGAGCAGGCACTCGAAGTCCCCGGGGGCTAAGGGTGAGATCTCCGCACAGAGACACTCGGTGCACTGAGCAGTGCAGCAGACGGGCTAAACAGCCAGCGTGCCAAAGAGAAGACAATATGTCTCACTCAATAATCAATCAACCAAATATCCAAGCATGCCTCAAATGAGGAGGCTCCTCCATCTTTTATAGTGTTGGTTTCCCTCCAAAACCAAATGTAGCCTCTCTCTCTCCTCCACATCCTCATCCTTATCCACATTCTCATCCTTATCTGCGCAGAAGCTTGGAGAAACTTCTAGAGTGTACATAGGCCCCCTCCTCCACGTGGTGTTGGGTTCCCCCTTGACTCCCACTTAAGTCACAACGTTGTGCTACTAGGTGGATGTCTTATTTCATTTAAGTGAGTTTAGACCCTCTTTACTCACTTTTTATTTACTTACAACTATAGGTGGCAAAATAAACAAAATAGAATATTCCAATTTGCTGTCGCAAATTAGGAATATTACAGATTATTATTTCCCCTTTAGTCTTTTTCTCTTGGACCACCATAGGGCTTACCCAATCGGACTGTTCTACCGGTTCGATGATACCTGCGACTATCATTTTGTCAATTTCTTCCCTGACTTTCTGCTTATACTTGGGGTTCAATCGGTAAGGTCGCCACTTAACAGGGCGTGCATCTGGTTTTAAAGTGATGCACATGACCCCCAGGTCCTCTGTAATACCCTTGAGTTCTGAGAATTTCGTAGGAAATAGGTCCTAGTACTCTGTGAGAAACTTTGCAACTTTCCCAACGGTATCGTCGTCCCAGTAGTCCCCAATCTTAGCTAGCTTAGGTTGTTCTTCTGTTCCAATGTTGACGTCCCTTAGCTTAAGAGGCTTGGTCAGATCGACAGTCTGTAGTGGGGGTCCAGCAACAGTGCGTTCACCCTCTAATTCCAGGATAGTGATATTTCGCGGGTCTTCGTCACATTCCTCCATTTTGATAGATTGCGACAGTTAACAATATCCTCCATCTATGTATCCCAAGCTAGTGCCCCATACTCCATACGAGGGCGTGATTCATCAAATACTAGGGCATTTATATCCTGCAGGGCTTCGTCTAATGCCTCAGTTCCGCCTATCAACCCAAACGTCCCCACAAAATCGTCCTTCATGGTCTCCCAGTGGCGGGTACGTTGATGTAGCTCTGCATCCAGATACCATGCAGTGGGGATTGGCCCCAAGCCATGAATGAATAGGTATACCCATTCGTCCTTGGTCCTTTCGCACCACCCCTCCATCTATGCGGCCACGTGCTTGTGCGGGTCTCCCTAGCCAAGGAAAGTCTCTACGCGTAGTTGAACTGGAGGTTCAAATTGTAGGATCATCATCTCACGACATTCCTCCCAATCATGGAACGTCCCCTTATGAGTTTCCCACCATCGCGTAGGGGTCGCGCGCATGGCTAGGTTAAGTGCCCATACTCTTCGCTCCCGTGGGACTTCTGCTTCAAATGTTCTCAGAAAATCCCTAATACTACCAGAACCATCAAAGTAAGGCAACTCTCTTACCTTTGAGGAGATACACTGGAAGCTCTTCATGATCCTAAAACATCGTAGCGCAGATACATCATGTAACTGATTCTGCCAATTTTCAATCTCCACGTCGTAGTCAGAGAGGCATTCACTGTCTTTCTCCCAGCAAAGCACGCCTTCAACTGTAGGATTAATCCAATCGTCGTCCTGGGCAGTTAGTCTATAGATATGATCCACGTCGTCCTCTTCGCGTGCAGGTTTGGTATACTGATCCCCTTCCCCAGGGTCTAGAGGGACTATCACTCTCGTTCCCTCATTCTCAAAAACCATGCTCCTTTTTTTCAAGTTGATAATGCTTCCCATGTCTATAGCCCAATCCAGTCCTAGGAGTGCAGGATAAGGGTCTGCATCTTCCACAATCTAAATTACTTTAAAATCCACACGTACCTTAACCCCTGCGATATCTACCATAATCTTTGACAGTCTCCCCAAGGGTATGATCTTTTGCTGGTTAGCCATGCGTAGCTGTATAGTAGACCATCCAGCTTAGGTTCTCCCATCCTCTACCACGTTTGCTTGGGTAGGACATTCGCATCGGATCCCAGGTCCAAGATGACCTGATCCATTTCATAATCGCCAATCTGCGCAGTCAACTGCATTTCCCGACTAGTGCGTTTCTTATGCTTGTACAGTTTGTGAACATCTTTAACTTCTGTGGGAGGGTCAGTTCTATCTGCGCAACTATCTATCAGTGCTTGAATATTTTCTACTGCCTTTTGATTGCATAGCAGCTTCATGCATGCCTATAGGAATGGTTTAACTTCATCGTCTTCTCTTAGGTTTGTTAGAGCCTTGGAAGTTGATACCTCATCCTTGGTAAAGTCTTTGCAAGCTTCGATGAAGGTTTCTCTCTCCCTTTGTAGGTCCAAGCTTTCTTGTTTGATAGCAGCTTTTCGGATAAGGGTTTCAGCCGCAACTCTCTCCTCAGCTCCTCCAGTAGCCATGCCGCTGCGCGTTATGACATTAATATTGGCTCCCTCATCACGCGGTTCTGCCTTAACCCTTTGCACATTTTGCGTTGGTGTTTGCTGTTTTTCTTGCATTTTTGCGATCAGTACTGGAAAACCTTCAATCATGTGATCCAATTGTCTACAATATCGGTAAGATTGTCGTGCAGGGTTTGGACAGTCCCTTGCGAAGTGCCCTATTTCTCCACAGTTATAACAAATCAGTTGCTCTCTTCCCCGACCTGCGCTTCCACCTCTTCCCCCTACCCTGCCTCTGGTTGGGGAGCCTCCTCTGCCCGAGAGAGATAGTGGTGAAGAAGGGTCAGCCTGTACCCTGTACAGGTTTCCTCGGTCTATCATTAAGTCATATGTCCGACAGTTATGTTCGTCATGTCCCACAGATGAGCAGAATCGGCACCATTGTTGCTTTAATTCTGGAACATAAGCACCAAGACGGGGGTAGTGTTTCGTATCATGTAGTCCAGCTACACGACAGTCAGCGCACCATAACGTTGGACCACTTGATCCTGCAACCTCTTAAGGACGCAATGGGCTGGGCCCCCCAGCCTGCATGTAGTCCGCCAGTAGAGGGCACTGATCCTTGGTGTGGCTTGACACCTTGCATCTTATGCACCATATGTCTGGGCTAGCTTCTTTTCCTCGCTCTTTCTGCAAGTTCTGGATTTTGAGGTGCATTGTTGTCCCCAAACAGGGCATCGTCTCTTGGTGCAGCTTCTAGCTTCATAGCAATCTACAAGGCTTTCTCTTGCGTCTCAATCGCTTGTTGACCCATAGGCCCGCGCAAGTGAGGTAATAGCATGGCGATGAACCATTCCTTGTGCTGTCTATCATCATACTGAAATTTCCCATCCTTGATAACTTTCTTCAGTCACTGGTTAGCCTCCCATTCCGACTCAGTGGGTCCTTGTCTAAAGTCTTTCAAGTCAACCACCAGCTGAGCGTAGGACTTAGGCTTCCGGAACAGTTGTTTTAAAGAATTCTTAATTTCTTGAATAGATGGATCTGCATGTTGGCCTATGTGTCCCATGTACATATCCAGGGCCCTTCCTTCAAAGGCGAGGGATAGCTGTGCCCTCTTTACAACATCGCTAGCCACATTCTGTGCAGTCCATATTGATTCCGCTCTGAACCAAAATCGGTCTGTATCTTCGTCTCCTCAACCCTTGAAGGCAGGCAACTTCATGTGTGTGGCCATATCTTCTTTCGGTGGTGGCGGAGGTGTGGGGGAGTTCTTGCCCTTATGCTGACTCGAAGGTGGTGTAACCGGAGGACTACTTCCTGCCTGCGTAGCTGACTCTCTTACTGGGCTGTAGATGGATCTATCCCCTTCTTGGTTGGCTCGGTAGTACTTACCACTTCGTCTTGTACTCTCACTCTGATCAGAGATCATTCATTCGGTGTGGCTGCACAAAATGCCCTTTTCGCACAGTAATATTTTAATTAGCAACGGCAATGTTCGCAAGAACTTACCTTGGAATCCTTTGAAAAACTTTTGCTCTGTCTCAGAGTAGGATACAAACTGGTCGACTGCGAATTCCGCTACAAATCCTCCTAGCACACTATCCACCCAATGATCTACCGTGCGGGTGATTGTGTTGTCAGCCTTCTCCAACTGTTGAATTAATTCTGGAGTCCACTGCGTAACCTGATCATCTTTCCAACACGTTTGGAATTCTACTAACCTCGCTAACCACTCCTGGAGCTCATGTGAAAAAGTTACAAAGAAAATTTCATATACTTCAGTGAAAATATATTTGTTCTTCCACTTCTCAGTTGTTAGCTTTGTGCTGCGATTCTCCTTTATAGAAAATTCCTGAATCTGTCTCTTGAACCAGTCTTCGAGCTCCAATTTCTCAGGTCTCCAACGACTTCGTGGCATTACCCAATCTCTCTTTCAAAATGCTCCCGGTCCCGGCAACGGAACCATTTGTTGCCTTCAGGGGTCTTGACCCAGGTTCGGAGTTAAGGTTTGCCAACAAATCCCTATACTACTGGCCCTTTCGACAATGACCTACTTTCGCAGGCCAAGGTCTCACCCGAAGTAGTATGGGTGGGTGCTGGAACCAGGTTTCCGCACCGTGAGAAAGAGTAGGTAATTGAGGCAGATCTCGTTGAGTTCTATCAGGTTCTCATAGAAACAAGCCTATTATCGAGCCTTTACCAGTATAATCAATATGTGACCATAAACAAAGCTACTATCATTAACAGATCTGATCAACACATTCGCATCCACGTGCGTATCAGCAATTATCACCACAAAACATTACAATCACAGCTAATTCATATAACGCAGAGATACTTCAGTAATAAACACAACTAGTCCAGATAACATAAAGATACTTCCGCATTCGTTAATATCAAAAGACTCAATTATAAACCCAAGTCACAACCCGTGCACACAGCCAGCGGTGTCTGCACACAGCAAGACTGAGGAGCTCCGCGCACACAGCCAGCAGGAGTCCTTACCCAAAGCAACCAAAGACAGATTTCAACAATTCGTTCATAGCATCGATCTTACTTACGTTTAGACTCAATCTATCCATCTATTTATATCATCGTAGCCTTCACTATCCTATTGGTCCGCAAACCGCAAACCGTGGGGCTTTGACTCGCCCCAAAGCCCCTTCGCTAGACTAATTACTACAAAAATATACCAAAAACGCAGCTAAGGGACCTCGTTCCAACATAAACGTTTGTCCAAAGTATCTTGGACAGACAGGACCTTCCAAACTGGGATGATATGTGGGCTATCCTCCGACAAGAGGAAATCCGCCGAATGACCAAGAG
The DNA here is from genome assembly GCA_034641835.2 of Pinus albicaulis. Classification (NCBI taxonomy): domain Eukaryota; kingdom Viridiplantae; phylum Streptophyta; class Pinopsida; order Pinales; family Pinaceae; genus Pinus; species Pinus albicaulis. Next base: position 234,746,103 of record CM076584.1, on the reverse strand, counting down.
ACAAACCAACACCGGATCAAGCAAGGTGAAGGAGGAAGAGGAAGATGCAGCCCTGGCATCTAAGAAGCAACAAGGGAAAAAGAGGCGTGATCCTATCTAAGATCAAATGTTTCCAATATGGCGAACTTGGACACTTCACCAACAGTTGTCCTCAAAGGAAGAAGGACAAGGAAGCTTCTAGTTCCAAGGTTGCGGTAACTAAAGAAGACGATGGCTCAGACGATGATGTAGCCATGAGCGCTCATGAACCACGGAGGTGGGGCAATATTGATCTATAGAGCAGCTACAAAGTGGTGGCGAGATCCTTGAGTAGCCCAACTCTTTGATCACATCCGTGCTACGGGAGCCTTAAGATAGTAGCAGGAATGACTGGAGCAGTGGGTGCAAAGATCACGGATGAAGCTGAGGCAAAGGCTGGGGCGTTGTAGAGGGAGCAACACAATGCAGAGGCAACAACAAAGAGGGGTTAATGAGACTTCAGCAGAGCAGAGGAGGTATGCTTACGCAGTGCAGAGCTGTAGCAGCATAGTGGCTTCAGGAGGACAGCGTAGAGCAGCAGCCTAGGGAGCTTCAGTGATGAGATGCACCTCAACCGACTTGTCTGTCATTTCCTTCAGTTGCTTACTCTTAGCAACTAAGTTGCAGTGCAGTAGTTGGTAGCACGATGTAGCAATTTGAGAGGGAGTTGCAGTACAAATGTAGCAGTGACAGTGGCAGATTCATGGGTAGCAGTACAGAGAGCAGCAACATCGCAGTGATGAAGGGCAGTAGGCCTAGCATCAGCACGGAGATCGGTGCTAGAGATCAGAGCAATACTTCGAGGTGAAGTGTATTGCTAGAGCACATTCCTCGCTAAGAGGGAGCGTTGAGATTTTGGGGTAGCATCCGATGTGCTCTAGCTCCCAAATTTTGTGGAGGCGCTGGAGTACATGAGATCTGCAAGACCCAAGAAGCGTTTTGAAGAATTCCATCAAGTTTAAGAGATATTTAATTAATTGATCTTTTTAATTAAGGACCCTAAGTCTAACTTAGAAAAATTAAAAATTAAAGTGAATTAAATTAAACATGTGATGAGAATGACTTAAGTGACGCAGATCAAACAACTTCTAATCTTAGCCGTCGATTAGAGATTAGATCACGACTGTTGATGTTCAACGAGAAAAGTATAAGAGAAGGGCTTGGGGTTAATTGGAGAATACGCACATTGGCGGAGCACTGAAGCTAAGCTGAAATTTTAGGGCATGGTTTGCTAAGAATTTCAGAAGCAGTTTGCAGTGTAGTGAGGGGCAGTATTGGGAAGGGGATGGTTTGATCCCAAGCCAAGAGTACAACAACGGTAGAGAGGCATCATACCAGAGCAGCGTAGAGGCAGCTAGGTGCTATGCAGTCTAATAGAGGCCACGCAGAGGCAGCAGGAGCCATGCAGGTCTGATTCAGGCCCGGTCAGGGCAGCGCAGAGGCAGCGTAAGCCCTTCAGGAGTGACGCAAGCCCTTCCAGAGCAGCCCAGAGGCTGACGCAAAGGGCTGAAGAGCAGCGTTGGGGTTTCTGGTGGGCCAAAAAGGGCTCGAATTCATAATTCCTCGCAGAGGCTTGAATCAACCATATTTTCTGTCTCTGAGGGATAGAGGTATAACTGCCGTATTTTTCTTTGTAGGGCCAACCATGTTTGGTGCCAAAAATTGTTGTAATCAGATTTTGCATAATAATAAAACCCTCTAGAGCTAGCTGCACCAGTTTTGCCATATTGGGTTTTTCTCGGGACATTTGTCCTAAAAATCTGGGTGTCACTTTGTCATATGAGCATGTTATTCAGTAATTGATCTGTATGTGTAGGCTGCTAGTTGTATTTACTTCGCTGATATACTGAATACTTCAAAAATTAACTTAGAACTTAATTCAAGTAGGAGAAGTAAATCAAGATACTGCAGTAGGGTTTCTTAGATTAAGAAATTTTCACACCAATGTACATCCTTCAAATGGCAGTTGTCATGTGAAATAATGATGGAATGGAGTGGGGGCAAAAGGGAAGGCTCCAAGCCACATGCCATTGTACAAGGGTATCTATGGTGAGGGAGACCCACACCTTGGGTGTATGAACATAAGGAAGGAGCAAACATGTTACATGAGTTACCCCGACCTTTGTTTTTGCACCCTTCATTCTTTTTTTGCCTTTTATTGATTTTTCTTTATTTTACTACTCAGGACTCAAGGGGATGACAACATGATGTGCAAGATATAACAGTGATTACCTCCTTAAGGTGGGGTAGTGCATCGCCCACCAGGGGTTGGGACATTCTTGGGTTCCTTAATGATGTAAGGGGCACTCACAGGGGCCCGAAAAACTAGGGTGATGGCCATAATGATAAGGGGTAGGGCTCATGTTTGAATTTTACCCATGTATTGAATCTTATTGTCTGGACCATATTTTGCATTTTTTGGTACATTTCCTGTTGTATGTGCCCATATTATGTTTTTTTTAGCTGCATCAACCTCTGGGGCATAGTTTCAGGCCCGACCCAAGGTGTGGACAAGGGGAAGCGGAGGCTAACACCTTGTGGACCTGTTACCACTCAAACCAGCAGGGTACCTAAGAGGGGTTCCTAAGAGGGCAACTGCTAGACTAAGGACAATGGTGGAGGCTTAGCCCACTGTCACTACGACTACAACTCCCTTCTCTTTACGGACTTTCACCGATGGGAGGAGTCCCGATATTTTGGGAAGCCACTTATAAAAGATATGTCAATGAATAGGTATGAAGTGATCCTAGAAACCCTTTCCCAAGGAGGCGGTGAAGAATGGTGCTTGCTTGCTCTTTAAGCAAGGGACTTGCCTTCCAAGGGAGAGGGGGTGAGGATAAGGGAGAATTATACAACTTGTAGAGGTACTTCGCGATCCCTAAAATCCTATATGAACTTGGATTCCCAAACATTCCTTGATGATTTAATATTTGACAAAACGGGACCACACGGGACCAAGTGGACTTGACCTAGGCTCGGGGATGGAATGTAGCAACCAATGATGTCCATATCCTGTACAAGGTGAGGGGAAAGGATCAAACAAGAAATTTTGCTTCAAAAGGTCAAATTGATCCAACTAGGTTTTAGCCTTGGGGACGCCTAGGAAAAACTTGATCTTAGAGCTAGGGCTTGGGATTACCGAAGATTCCACCGTTGGAATTGCCTCAAATTTGGAGGAGAGTGAGGGGACCCACCAGCATAGTAGCCTCTAAGAGATCAAAGTTTTCCAATGGGTGAATTCTCGGGAAATTGATGCCCTATGAGACCAATCAGGGTTAGACCTGGGGAAAAGGGAAAAAAGGTAAGAAAGAAGGAGAAATTACCACCCTTTTGAGTGACCAGTGCTTATTTCCCTTGGGGATATGGAGTCAAGGATGATAATGATTGAGAATTTGGTTTCTTGATCAAGGAGGCTCAGAATGTCAACTTATTCCAATGTTAAGGGAAAAAGAAGAAAAATGACCTTCAAGCATTTATACTTCATACAAATGGTGCAAGCTTATCAAGACAAAACAATCTCTAGGACATTTCATTCATCTAACAATGGCCCATACATTAAACGAGCTAAATAGACACTTAATTCCACATTCCAATCATGCAACAATTAGCCCTAATTATAGCAAAGTTCAACAATATGCAACAACAAGAATATATCATTAAAATTTACTTACAATGTTAGAGAGTATATCCAACTGACATCACATTTGCAAAAAAGAAGCTCCAAGATAAAAAATGGCTCAAATCCATACATCAAAATTCATTCATTTATCCAAAATAATCCTCCAAAAAGAAATGTGAAGTTCTCTAAAGATAGAGAGATCCCAAGTGAAGTGATGATACAAATGAATGTAGCTAACATCAATTTATACCCCTCTTAGGAGTTCGAATTAGTCTATGAGCCTACATTAACCCCTACTAATAAAATAATGTGCAAATAAAACCCCTATTGGTGACAAGCCCACCAAACTAGCTCACAAATTGAAAACTAAGCCGCTCAGGGGGCTAAATAATAATATGTACATGTCGTGGGGCCCTCCAAAGGCCTAATAATATCCTGAAGTGCCATAACGAGGAATAAATTCTTCAAAATATGATGGACAAGGGGGTGGCCCCTTGTTCTCCAAGTAGTAGACCTGTGGTGCTCCCAGTGGGTGTGGGGGCACATAAATGACCCCATGGGTCTCCATGTGAATAGAAGATGCCTGTAGATCCTCTGCAAGGGCTCGAGTGATGGAATGAACACTGCCATGACATCATACAAGTCCTGGGACACCTGTGAAGAGTGTGGGGCTCCTATGGGGCTTGTTGGGCATAGTGTGCCAACCACATAATCATCATCCAAAAGTGGATCTCTAGTAGTCTCTGAACATTGATGGGGATCCGTGGAGTGTTGTTTGTTGCTGTGGAGGCCCGTGGCTCTCTACGCACACCCTATATGTGCCAATGTAGCCCTCTGGGGGTTAGGACCCCTGTATAGGGAGAAAAAGCCCAAATGGAAACCACCTACAATCCTTTATAAGATACAATGCATCCTCTAGGCTTCCAGTACAACCAATCATTAGAGTAATCGTGTAAAAGATCTTACAAATCATGGATAACAAAGTGGGCACTTCACAATGGCATGCCCTTCCATAGTGGGCTTTGGTATGTGCTAGTGTCTCCATACTCCAAAGGGGGTTAGCCACGTACCTTATTAAGTGGTTTCAACCCTTAAAGGGGATAGTAGGTCCAAGGTACATCCTTTGAATGGGGGTGGCAAGTGATTAATAAGTGAAATGGAGTAGAGAATGAGAGGGGCAATCCTAGGCCACATATTGGAGCATAGGGGCAGTGAAATAAGGGGAAGCCCACACCAGGGTATATAATGTGTAGGAGGTAGCAATCGTGGTACATGAGGTGTCCCGACCTTGATTTTTCCACCCTTCTTTATATGCCTTTTTCCTTATATGAATTTTCTTTAATTGACTGCTCGGGGTTCAAGGATAAGATATATAACAGTGATTACCCCTTTAAGGTAGGGCGGTTCATTGCCCTCCAGGGGTTGGGACAATCATGGGTTCCTATATGAAAAAGGATGCTCATCTAGGGCCTATGGAACCAGGGTGATGGCCATGGGTAAGGGGTAGAGCTCATGTATTTGCTTTTGCCCACGTGCTAATTACTTTTTGCCCCGACCATCTTTTGCATTTTGTGGTACAATTTTTTGTTAAGTGTGGCCAATTATGCTTTTTCTTTTTCTTTTAGCTGCTTCAACCTCCGAGGCATCATTCCAGGCTTGGCTCATGGTGGGGGCAAGGGGATAGGGAGGCTGACCCTATGTGGACCCATGGGGGCTATGTGGAACCAGGTGGGAGAAATGATGAATTGGGGTATACTGAGTAGAAGGGGAGAAATATATGCGGATAAAGGAGCGGGACCACTCACCCAAAGTCGGGGTTTCCCAAGTAGTAACACCCTAGAACCAAATGGTCAGTAAAGGAGATCCCACGGGACTAAGATGCAAGGGTAACACCAAAAAGAGATCAAGGGGACATGAGCACAAACTAAGCCCACTCTTTCCGCCAATACCCCCATCAATCCATGCCCAGAAGTATCCATGATAAGAAAACCCAATACTCAATTACCAAATGACTAGACATACCTTTAGATTCGGGAGGCCCACCTTCAAACATACGATCAATATAGACGGGTGAGGGACCACATGGTTGGCTCAGGTGGCGGAGAAATGGCACAACGAGCTAGAAGGAGGTTGCAAGGGGTTGCTAGTTGCCGTCTGAGGTCCATCATGGAGAAAAAATTCTCCTAGGGATATCACCCACGAAGTGGTGGGTAACAAGACCCAAATGGGAAAATACGAAAAAGGGCCTGTAATGAGAAGGGGAGTGAGATATATGGTATCAGGAAGCGAGACAACACAACCAAAATGAGAGTTTTCCATGTAGTGCCATTCCTAATGCTAATAGCCAATAAAGGAGATCCCACGAGACTAGGATAAAGGATTAACCCCTAGTTAAGGTAAGGGAATAAGAGTATAGTCAAAGTCCTTCCTTCTTCGAAGTCCCCTAGTAGTCCATGCCCAAGTATGCCTAAGAAAAACTAGCATAAACACCCAATTACATAATGAAAAATCATACCTTTGGGATTGGATGGCCCACCTTTATGTTGAGAAATTAGGGCTTTTATTACAATTTCTCTTCTTGATAATTATTTGTGATTTCGTTATGCTTCTTTCACTTAGATCTTATCTTCATTAGATTATTATGTTCTTCATCAAGTCAATTATCAAATTCACATGAGACACAATGTTTAGGCTTTCAAGCCAAGGCCAAAACCTCTCCCTCTTGGAGAGGAAAACCCGATAATAATTCTTCTTATAGATCTTCAATTGATGAGTACCAAGACCATGACAAAGACCCTTAACACCAATATGCCTCCAAGACCCTTGTCACTTGCTCTTCTAGGCTCCTTATGTTGATCTTCCTTTTCTGCACTATGTTGCACCAACACTAGGGAGACTCAATCCCTAATCTAGTAGCCCAAATGATGTGCTTCTATCTTTCCTTCTCGGCCTCCAAGAGATTCCTCCTTGGCCTTCTAACTGCTCCTTTGATACCCAAGACCGATCTCCTGTACTTGCTGTAGTACCCCTCCTTTATGCTATGTATACTTCTGAGTTTATGCTAGAGGATTCACCCAAGACCGAAGCTAAATTGTCTCTTCTTCACACTGATTGCAACCTCCTTACGCACTGTGTCTTATGCACTAGATGGCAGATTTGATACCGCAGTCCTTCTCTGGAGTAACCCTTGGCCTACCTCAGATATGCGAGGTAGGTACAGACCCTAGAAAAGAGATGATGCTCAACCCTTTTACGACCCAATCACAGTATGCTTCCTTGTTGAGATTGCTTGCCTTCTCGCACTATCTTCGCACCAATTGTAGCCCTGTACTTCAGACTCTATAACAAAACTTGACCGAATTGCTTGTGGCATAATGAGGTCGCAATCCTCTTATTTATAGAGGCTATTCCACTACCCTAGGCCGACATGATCATTCTAAAGGTAGGCTGACTTGTCAAGGGTGGATCTTCAACACAATTTGAGCCGACTTCATGGAGCTTAGTGACAAGGTCACGGAGCATATATTTACATCAATAATTTGTCCCTTTACAAGTGTAACATCACTTCATATACATGGCTCTAAATTATATTTATGACAAGATGAAAAATTCCTAAAGACATCAAGAAGAAGTCTTTGACCTATAATAAAAACTCCTTGCTCATTAAACCCATGAGGTAAGCATTACAAAATAAATTTTATTATCCGTCCTTCATTACATAAATTCATAATTACAAGTCATTATGAAGACCGAACCTAGTTACACTTTTCAACACTTGAAACGTACGATCATGACGGATGAGCAAGGGTACACGATGACTAGCTCAAGTGGTGGAGAAAGTAGCACATCAAGCTATCAGGTGGCTAACAAGGGGCTGCCAACTAAAGACAAATCTTAGGAGAAAACTTCTCTTATGGGGTCACTCATTGGTGGTGGGTAACATCTGGCTCTAATTGTGTCATGAGCTCTCAGTAGAGGTGCATGAACCATGTACTTTGACAGAGAGGTCATGATGAGAACATCAACAATCCTCTGGGAATTGCAGACCTGTTACCTACACATCGTAGACAAGCAAACAAAGGCAACATGTGTCCTGGGCGTACTTTGATCGCCCATGTTTTCATCAAATAACAAAACCAACAGGAAATAATTTTTTAATCTAAATGCAAGTCTAATGTAAATGCACCTAATCTATCATATGAACAAGATATGATATTAAATTTTAATGCAAAATCAATATGAAATGCATCCTATTATAACATGCATATGATACAATGTCTAGTGTCAAGGGGGCGAGATGACCAACTTTGGTTGGGTCTGGCCAAAGTTTGTCATCAAGCCTAACAATATAATAATATCCCTCACCAAACTTACCATGAATCTTCATAGGCACGGGATTCTTGTGTACCAACACTACATCCCCAACCTTGAACTCCTTCCTAGGATTTTTCTCCCACTTCTTCTTTTGGTAATGGTATTTTGTATCAGATCTTTTAAGGATGTAGATTTCTTGGGAATGAAGGATGGGAGTAGAGTCCTTAGTCTCAGACAACCTATAATGATATGAGACATGACCAGGCTTCACCACATGGGTTTGACACAAGGGATATCTATAAAGAATGAATGGGGTTCCATCGGGTTGCAGGATAGTGGCATAGGATAAATCAATTTGGAGTTGACCTCCTACCATAGCACCCCATTTTCTAGATAATAACAATCCCCACACATAAAATATATCAACAACCACCACATCTATAGCAATGATATCTCTTTATTCACGACCAATGTTACTTTGTGGTCTTTGATAAGGCCTTCAACATTGATGGATCTAGAATCAAAGCAACAAACATTCTTATATTGACGAGTAATGCTCAAGTTGGTTGTTTCATGACTTTGAGTGGCATAATATTTGCAAAATCCCTAGAATCTAACATGCAATTATGGAGGTGAAGGTCATTAATGGCTAATGTCAGCAAGAATGGCTCATGACCAGGGTTAGTATTGGTGAGGTGTATGTTTTGCAACATGATATGTAGGTCATCTTCCTGAAGCTCTAAAGCTCTCTTCACTTGCCATCTTTCGAATGGAAGCTTAGCTATCTCCTTTATAGAAACTTGCATAGTCATTTTTCCTATGGAAACACCCGCATCAATGTCAAGTTCAACTTCCTTATCTTTGGTTTTGTGCTTGGGTTCCCCTTTGGGAGGATTCTTTTTAGTATTGTCTTTCTTTGGAGGATCTTTCCTTGGGGATTCCTTAGGAGGAGGTTCCTTTCCCTTTGATGCATCAAAACTTGAGGAGGGGTCTCTGTCATTTTTCCTGGAATATTGACCCCTTTAAATCTCCCACTATCATTGGTATTCAATATGGACTCAAATTTCTCTTGTTTAAGCTTAACCTCACTAATCAGAGGATGTGTATATGTACCACCTAACACACTGTTGAACGCTTGGGTTTCACCAACTACATTCATTTGCTCACCACTCTCCTCATCTTCACTTTCTTCACTAACACTATCACTCGTCTCATCATCGTAAGATGATTCTTATTGTCCCACAACGTTAGTTGAAGCTAACGTATTTGGGACATAGGGTGGACCCTGCTTGCCTTCTTCAATAGGTTTCTTGACAAAGGGCTTATTCTTTGGAGTAAAATTTGATTTTTGTGCCTTTTCAAGAGCAGTGAATTTGTTCATATACAATTTGTCCCTAGTATTAAGGTCCTCAGACAATTTGTCAATTTTCTTAAGGGCCATGACTAGGGTTTCCTCAACCTGATCCTTAGATTTGCTCTTTCTGGTTTTCAATCATAGTCCTAGGAGGATCAAACGTTTCAATTTTAGTGGCATTTAGATCATGCTCAGCCTCAATGACTATCTCCTTTGCCTCAACAAATGTGTTGGGTTTCTTATCCCTAATCTAAATGCACCTAATCTATCATATGAACAAGATATGATATTAAATTCTAATGCAAAATCAATATGAAATGCATCCTATTATAACATGCATATGATACAATGTCAAGTGGGGGTGAGACGACCAACTTTAATTGGGTCTGGCCAAAGTTCGTCATCAAGACTAACAATATAATAATATCCCTCACCAACCTTACCATGAATCTTGATAGGCACGGGATTCTTGTCTACCAACACTACATCCCCAACCTTGAACTCCTACCTAGGCTTTTTCTCCCACTTCTTTTGGTTATGGTATTTTGTATCAGATCTTTTAAGGATGTAGATTTCTTGGGAATGAAGGATGGGAGTAGAGTCCTTAGTCTCAGACAACCTATAATGATATAAGACACGACTAGGCTTCACCACATGGGTTGGACACAAGGGATATCTATAAATTATGAATGGGGTTCCATCGGGTTGCAGGATAGTGGCATAAGATAAATCAATTTGGAGTTGACCTCCTACCACAGCACCCCATTTTCTAGATAATAACAATCCCCACACATCAAGTATATCAACAACCACCACATCTATAACAATGATATCTCTTTATTCACGACCAATGTTACTTTGTGGTCTTTGATAAGGCCTTCAACATTGATGGATCTAGAATCAAAGCAACAGACATTCTTATATTGACAAGTAATGCTCAAGTTGAGTTGTTTCATGACTTTTGAGTGGCATAATATTTGCAAAATCCCTAGAATCTAACATGCAATTATGGAGGTGAAGGTCATTAATGGCTAATGTCAGCAAGAATGGCTCATGACCAGGGTTAGTATTGGTGAGGTGTATGTTTTGAAACATGATATGTAGGTCATCTTCCTCAAGCTCTAAATCTCTCTTCACTTGCCATCTTTGGGATGGAATCTTAGCTATCTCCTTTATAGAAACTTGCATAGTCATTTTTCCTATGGAAACACCCGCATCAATGTCAAGTTCAACTTCCTTATCTTTGGTTTTGTGCTTGGTTTCCCCTTTGGGAGGATTCTTTTTAGTATTGTCTTTCTTTGGAGGATCTTTCCTTGGGGGTTCCTTAGGAGGCAGTTCCTTTCCCTTTGATGCATCAAAACTTGAGGAGGGGTCTCTGTCATTTTTCCTGGAATATTGGACTCCTTTAAATCTTCCACTATCATTGGTATTCAATATGGGCTCAACTTTCTCTTCTTTAAGCTTAATCTCACTAATCAGAGGATGTGTATATGTACCACCTAACATACTGTTGAAGGCTTGGGTTTCACCAACTACATTCATTTGCTCACCACTCTCCTCATCTTCACTTTCTTCACTAACATTATCACTTTTCTCATCATCGGAAGATGATTCTTATTATCCCACAACATTAGTTGGAGCTAAGGTATTTGGGACATAGGGTGGACCCTGCCTGCCTTCTTCAATAGGTTTCTTGACAAAGGGCTTATTCTTTGGAGTAAAATTTGATTTTTGTGCCTTTTCAAGAGCAGTGAATTTGTTCATATATAATTTGTCCCTAGTATTAAGGTCCTCAAATAATTTGTCAATTTTCTTAAGGTCCATGACTAGGGTTTCCTCAACCTGATCCTTAGATTTGCTCTTTCTGGTTTTCAATCATAGTCCTAGGAGGATCAAACATTTCAATTTTAGTGGCATTTAGATCATGCTCGGCCTCAATGACTATTTCCTTTGCCTCATCAAATGTGTTGGGTTTCTTATCCCTAAGTTTATATGTAAAATGCCCGCCAACACCCTTAATGAATTTGTCTAATATTTGATCTTTGGTGGGTTTAAGGTGATTAGGGATGTCCCTGACAATCCTATAAAACATTTGGATAAACTCCCTAACACTTTCATTACCTTTCTTAGCCATGTAGTAAAATTTTTCAAGGTTAAAAGCTCCATCTATATCAAATGGCCATATTTTCTTAAAAACATCTTCAAACTGGTCAAAATCGCCAATGTTGGCTGGAGGAAGATGATCTGAATATGGGCAAACTTGTTAATGCTATGCAAGCTCCCTCATCAGTATTAAAAATGTGTTTCTTATGTGAATAGAAATTTCACTGAGCTTTCAGATTATCACAAGGATTTCTTTTTGGTGTCTTTCAATATGTAATTCCATGAGTAGGTTATAAACTTGAAACCATTAACACATGAAAGGAAAAAACATCATACAACAAAACATAAGTTGTTTAATGAAGGAGTTCTCCTCACCTGGGCTACATCTCCTTGAATCAGTGCTAAGGCATGATTCTTTGTTATTATGCTCAAATTTCAAAATGAAGAGTGCATCAATGTGCTGAACTGAAATGGTAAGTTTCTCCTAAAAAGAAACAACTCTTGCAAAGTCCCTTTACCATACACTTACTGTCAGCAACTCATGGGCATCTTACCAAGATCCCTTACTCAAATATGAAAAAACATCGAATTTGTACTTCAATAACTGTAAGTACATCAATAGTATTTTTCTCTAAAACACATAAAGAGAAAAGATGAGAAAAATGCTACAACATTGCTGCAAATATATGGAGGCTGGAAGATCCTTGCAAGATCAACTCCATCTCAAAATCCTCCAAGAAATGGCTCAATATCTGAATGAACCATACACCCTCCTGGTTCAACCTGCAATTTGAACTTGAAGATGTGCTCTAAAGAGAAAACAAAAGTTACCAATGGATTCAGAGCATCCATAAACCCTTGAGTAGCCTCTTTTGGTTCTTCAATTGGTTTATGAGTCCTTTAGGCATGGCCTCCTCTCCTAGTGGCCTTGGGCATTTTTTATCTTCAAGTGGGAAAAACACCATCAAGAAGTGCTCCTTTGCCTCTGAAACCTGCTCCAATGGATTCCCAACATGCCAAAATGCTAAGAATGACTTTTTTTGAGCCCAATTTGGTTGAATATTGCTCAAGATAGGCCTCATTTACTCCAGGCCTACTAAACCTCCACTAAAATTGGAAGACGCCAGTTAAGTCCACTAAAAGTGGAAGTCCGCCGAATCTGGTGGGTCTGCCAAAGGCGCCGCGAAGTTAAGCGCTCTTAATTAGGGATAAGCGCGAGTTTAATGTTAAATTAAGTGGGTGATAAGTGGTGTTTAAGTGGGGTTAAGCGTGTTTAGCGCTAACCCACACTTATCCGTTAACATAACATAACCACGTATTACATATTAAAACTCGGTTTAAATGCATTTAAAACTTCGCAGATCACATCGCAGTACTTATTGCAGATTGCAGATTGTAGTGCAGCACTTATCGTAGATCATAGATCTGCTGTAAATCATTCTACGTTACCTCCTCCTCCTTGCGATTGCGATACCCCGATGCGACATATCGCATCGCATCGTAGCTCTGCATCCGATAACCTTACCGCCATGTCACTTACCGCTATCGCGAAATTGCAGATCTGCCACCCGATAATGCATTCACGTTCGCTCCTAAACCCCCGATGCGATCAGTTAGTTAGTTCGTTGAGAAGATCTAAGCGTAGTGGGTTTGCAACATATTTTGTAGCAGCAGATCAATGACGGGAGTAAGAGAAAAGTACACAAAGGAAGCGAAATTTCCAGAATTTCTTAGAGGGTTTCCAGATCCCATTTTCAGGAGGAGATTTGAGATTTCCATTTATAGAAGGTTGTAGCAATTTACCGAGTGAGATAGTTGTTGAAATTTGGTACCGGAGGACAGGTGGTTCCCTAAGGCTTTGATCTTTGGCCTAGGGAAAAGTGTCCAAAAGAATTTAATTTTTCTCCTAAAGTGACTTTATAATTTTTTATAAAGTCAAATCTAATTTAAAAGTGACTTTAAGTGATAAAGTTACTAAAGTCTAATTTTAAAGTGACTTTTAATAAAGTCAATGTAAAATTAGAAAGGAAAAGTGACTTTGGAAATAAAATGACTAAGTGGGTTTTTATTAAAGTGGGTGAATTAAAAATGTAAAGTGAGATTTAAATGAACATTTAATCTCAGCTCTAGATCTAAAGCTATCTCAGCCATTGGATTTAGGGATTCCCCAAAAGTCACTTAGGGTTGGGTTAAAGGAGGAAAATGAGGGAAAGGGTCATTCATTCTTTCATAAGCAGATTGAAAGAGGAGAGCAAGAGAGCAAGGGGAGATTGGCTAAGTGAGGAGGAAGGAGGCAAGAAGCCTAAGGCAAAGATTGCAACAACTGCTACACATTACGTTGAAAGGCAGTAGATTTTTTAGGGACGATTTTCTAGGAAAGCAAGGTCAGACAGCTAGGCTGCATGCCAAGAGTGGGCATTGAATCGAGGCAAAGTTATACTGCTTCAGGATGAAGAAAGTTCTGCTGTATTTTGCACAAAATTGAGATTTTGGATTAAAGAACATTTATTGTTGTTTGTCTGAGAGGATCAAGTGTTCTGATTTATTGCAGATTTGGGCACAAAAATCGAGGAGGCCATACAACATTTATTGCTGTTATGTTTTGCTGTTTGCAAAATTTTCCAGTTGGCTGTGAGGCACGGAAAGCGAGATAAGTTGTAAAAGTTTGCTTGCTGATTTTTTTGCTGAATATTTCTCTCACTGTAAAATGCATTTTCCAGAAATAAGAAGGAGCTTTCGAATCGGTTTTCCCCAAGAGTTGTAGGGGGTTTTTCCAGGGTCACCTTGACCAAAAATCACTGTGTTTAAATGTGTTGAATGCTGTTTGCTTCTGCTGATTTTTTTATTTCTGCATTTTCCAGCATTCTGAAAAATTTCCAGAATTTGTGTTTTCAGCAATATTTATTTTCCAGCTTGTTGAATGTAAGGTTATGGGAAAGGGCATTTAACTATTTTGGAGTAATAAGGTGAAACTGAAACCAGGGTGGGAAATGAGAAATTTCTACATGGTATCATAAGTTGAGTGCTGAAGTGCAGTTTGGGACAGCAAGGAGAAAAATACAGCCTGTTGATTTTTCACTCAGAAAATTCCAGTAAGCTGATTTTTTCACAAACAGAATTTTTTACCTTTACTACAGCAGTGCTATTTTTCAGTTTTAGGACAGCAGGATGTCTTTGGGACTGAGGGTGGAGGATAGGTTGGATGGGCATACCAATTATAGTGTTTGGAAGGAGAGAATGCAGAGTATCTTTGAGGAGGCGGAAGTCTGAGACATAATGGTGCATACCGCACAGAACCCTGTAAATGTGCCTACTGATGCTACTCAGTTGGCAGCATATAATAAAAAGAACAACAAGGGTAAGAGACTGATTCTAGACGGAATCAAAGACCATTGCATTTCTCATGTGAGAGGAAAGAGAAATGCTCATGAAATGTGGACAGCATTGACCAACCTCTACCAGAGTACCAATGAAAACCGGAAAATGGTCCTGAAGGAGAAGCTGAAGAACATTAAGATGGGTAAGACTGATAGTGCAGCTGGATATCTCACAAAGATTACTAATGTGAGAGATGAGTTGGCAACGATTGGAGAGGCCATTCCACCCACTGAGTTGGTGCGGATTGCAGTGAATGGCCTCCCCCGTTCATGGATGAACTTTGCTGATGGGGTTTGTGCACGTGAGACCCTTTCCACATGGGAGAGGTTTTGGGATGATTGCATTCAGACAGAGATCAGGAAAGGTCAGCTTGGGGCAGCCAAGCCAGTTGAGCAGGATGAGGATGTAGCACTGTTGGCAGGACGCAAGAAAGGCAAAGGGAAGAAGCAGACTTCCACAAACAATTGTGGGGGTAAATGCAAAGGTAAAGATAAACAGGATAACACACAGAAGGACTATTCCAAGGTGAAGTGTTGGAATTGTCAGAAGATGGGACACTATGCAGTTGTGTGTCCGGAGAAGAAGAAGAAGAAGGGGAAGAACCAGAGCATGGCAGCATCAGCAGAGGTTGAGGACTTTGCAAATCGCTTTGACCGAGAGTTTGGGTTCATTGCGTGTGAGTCCTCTAAGCAGTGATTATCTCATAGAGGTTCAGAGAAACATGTACTTCAGCCACGGTGAGCATCTTCAAAGACGGTATGTGGACAAGGGGGCTTCACGTCATAATCATATGACAGAGTCCAGAGGTTTTCTCTTGAGCGCTCTACTGAGTGGCACCGATATAGAGGTAATGCAGATGATAACAGTGTTTGGAGCAAATGGCAGGGGACACTGACATTTCAGAGGGAGTCCAAACCTCCCTTGAAGGTGTCAGATGTTCTTTATGTGCTAGGGATGAGGAAGAACCTCATATCCGTCTCAGCATTGGAGGATAGAGGATATGAGGTACTGTTCAGGGGAGGACAGGTGCTGATGTATCCCAGGGGCACTCCAGCTGATTCAGCTAGAGTGATAGGTGTATGCCATGCAAAGGTGTACAAGTTTGCATTTCAGCCCCTTTTGGCATTGAGCAGTAGTACCGACAGCAGAACTAGCAGTTCTGAGCTGTGTGAGATTTGGCACCGCAGGATGGGGCATATGTATCATGGAGCCTTGAGGACTTTGCGGGAGATCACTACAGGTGTGCCAGATTTCAGTACTGATCACTTTGATACTTGCAGAGGATGTGCGATGGGCAAGTTTGCCAAATTCCCTTTTCCCATCTGTGACAACAGAGCGACTGGGATACTTGATTTGATTCATTCCGATGTGAGCGGTCGGATGTCTCATGTTTCCTTGAGTGGATATGAGTACTATGTTTTATTCATTGATGATCACTCCAGGAGGACCTGGATTTATTTCTTGAAGACCAAGAGTGAGGTCTCCAAGCGGTTTCAGGAGTTCAGAGCTCTTGTGGAGACACAGACAGGTCGGAAGATCAAGTCCTTGAGGTCGGACAATGGAGGAGAGTACACCCTTGGAGAGTTTGTTGACTATTGTGCGGAGGCAGGCATTAGGAGGGAGCTCACTGTTCCTTACAACCCCCAGCAGAACGGGGTTGCGGAGAGGAAGAACAGATCCATCTGAGGGGCTGCCAAAGCCATGTTACATGATCAGGGGTTGCCATTGTTTTTGTGGGCAGAGGCCTGCAACACAGCTGTTTACTTGCAGAACAGGAGTCCGCATCGTGCCTTGGGGCACATGACTCCGGAGGAGGCTTTTTCTGGGAAGAAGCCTGATATGGGTCATCTTCGTATCTTTGGGTGCATGACATACTCCTACATACCAAGGAGAAGAGGACCAAACTAGAGCCCACCGCAGAGAAGGGTATCTTTGTGGGCTACAGTGAGACCTCCAAGGCCTTTCGGATTTACATTCCTGCGCAGAGGAAGGTTGTTGTCAGACGGGATGTGAAGTTCGAGGAGGACAGGGCCTTTAGGAGGTCACGGGAGTTAGAGTATCTGGATCAGCCAGACCCTCAGCAGCAGTTGAGTCAGTCATAGGGATCCAGTGGGCAGGGATCAGGAGGATCCGGAGGTACATCTATGACGATGTCAGGTCCGTCAGTGGGCAGTGGCTCACAGAGTCAGAGGGGTGGTGCTTCGGGCTGCATGCAGAGCAGTCCACAGAGCAGTTCACTAGGGAGTCCACTGATGGACAGTTCACATGGTACCTCAGCTTCTACAGGTTCAGGTGCAGGCAGGAGGACAGCAGACAGACAGTCAAGAGTTCAGGCTCTTGATGATGATGAGGAGGAGTTTCATTCTCCAGTGGGAGAAGTGTGCTCAGGGAAGAGGAAGCCCAAGTGGCTTTAGGGCACCTTGAGAGATGCCACATCTGTCGCTGAGCCTAAGAGGCCGGTCAGAGAGAGTAGACCACCTGAGAGGTTTTATAGCTATATGGCAATGGCTACCAGCATCCTTTACTCTGAGCCTTCTAGCTATGAGGAGGCAGCTAGCCAGCAGGTCTGGAGAGAGGCCATGCAGGAGGAGTATTCTTCTATCATGAAGAATGATGTTTTGGAGGTGGTGCCGAGGCTTGAGGGAAAATTCGTGGTTACGTCCAGATGGATTTACAAGGTAAAGCATGCTGCAGATGGTAGCATTGAGAAATTCAAAGTGAGGTTTGTGGCTAGAGGGTTCTCCCAGGTAGAGGGAGTTGATTATGAGGAGACCTTCGCTCCCGTGGCTCGATATACTTCGATCTGCTCCATTATATCGATAGCAGCAGAGATGGGTTGGAAGATCCACCAGATGGATGTGAAGACCGTATTTCTCAATGGCTTCATACAGGAGGAGGTGTACATTGAGTAGCCACAGGGCTTTGAGGTGCATGGGAAGGAGTCCCATGTGTGCATACTGAAGAAGGCCCTTTATGGCCTGAAGCAAGCTCCCAGAGCTTGGTACTCCAAGATAGATACATACTTGCAGGGGATGGGTTTCACAAAGAGTGAGGCAGATCCGAACCTTTACTATATTGTGATAGGTGAGGAGCCTCTCATTCTGGTGCTATATGTGGATGACTTGGTCATTACAGGTGCAGAGAGACTCATAGAGCACTGCAAGAGAGATCTTGCGGCGGAGTTTGAGATGAAGGACATCGGCTTGATGCATTCCTTTTTGGGTTTGGAGGTGTGGCAGGAGGAGGGGCATTTCTTCCTGGGACAGGGGAAGTATATTGTGGACATCCTTGGCAGATTCCACATGGAGGATTGTAGACCCATGTCGACACCAATGATCACCAACTAGAAGAAGCTTCATGCTTCGGATTCCGAGTTGGTGGATCCCACATTGTACAGACAGCTGATTGGTTCCTTGATGTATTTGGTCAACACTAGGCCAGATATTTGTTTTGCAGTCAACACGATGAGTCAGTTTATGTGTGAGCCTAGGAAGGTTCACTGGGTGGCCGCAAAACACATTTTGCGGTACTTGCAGGGGACAGTGGATTATGGTCTGGACTACAGGCAGGGGGATGGAGTGAGATTGGCAGGTTACACTGATTCTGATTGGGCAGGTTGTGCTTCTGATAGGAAGAGCACTTCAGGGTGCTGTTTTGGGTTGGGTTCCGCAGTTGTGTCATGGTTCAGCCGAAAGCAGCAGTCAGTAGCATTGAGTTCAGCGGAAGCAGAGTATATGGCAGCCAGTCTAGCTAGTTGTGAGGCCATCTGGCTTCGCAAGATGTTGTTTGGCTTATTTGGTCAGCCGTTGAGAACTTCAGTGATTTACTGTGATAATCAGAGTTGCATTAAACTCACGGAGAATCCAATATTTCATGACAGGTCAAAGCATATTGGGATCAAATATCATTTCATCAGAGACTATGTTCAGAAGGGAGCTGTGAAGCTTGAGTATATTCCCACTGATGAGCAGGTTGCAGATATTCTTACCAAAGCCTTACCATGGGGCAAGCATGTCTACTTTAGAGACAAGATGGGTGTGGTGAGGAACACCTTCCTCGGTAAGAGGGAGTGTTGAAAGTTGGTTACCGGAGGACAGGTGGTTTCCTAAGGCTTTGATCTTTGGCCTAGGAAAAGTGTCCAAAAGAATTTAATTTTTCTCCTAAAGTGACTTTATAAAGTTATAAAATCAAATCTAATTTAAAAGTGACTTTAAGTGATAAAGTTACTAAAGTCTAATTTTAAAGTGACTTTAATAAAGTCAATGTAAAATTAGAAAGGAAAAGTGACTTTGGAAATAAATGACTAAGTGGGTTTTTATTAAAGTGGGGTGAATTAAAAAATAGAAAGTGAGATTTAAATGAGCATTTAATCTCAGCCCTAGATCTCAATCTATCTCAGCCATTGGATTTAGGGATTCCCCAAAAGTCACTTAGGGTTAGGTTACAGGAGGAAAAGGTCATTCATTCTTTCATGAGCAGATTGAGAGAAGGAGAACAAGAGAGCAAGGGAGATTTCTGGGCAGTGAGGAGAAGGAGGCAGCAACTTGGCACACTTTTCAAGGCAGCATTTCAGCAAGACCGTACAGCTGAGTTAGCACAGTGAAAGGCAGATTTTTTTAGGCACGATTTTCTAGAAAGCAAAGTCGTACAGCAGGCCGTACAGCAAGATTGGGCACAGAAATTGAGGCAGCAGAAGGCTGTTCCGTACAACAAAGTTCTGTTGTGTTTTTGGCACAAAAATCGAGATTTTGGACAGCAGCATTTATTGTTGTTTGCACAGATTTTGAGGACGCTGTACAGTTGCATTTATTGTAGATTTCTGGGCACAAAAATCGAGGAGGACGTACAGCATTTATTGCTGTTCTCTTTTTGCTGTTTGCACATTTTCCGAGGCGGTGGTTAAGCACGGAAAACGAGATAAGTTGTAAAGTCTGTTTGCTGATTTTTTGCTGAATATTTCTCTCACTGTAAAAAACATTTTCTAGAAATAAGGAGCTTTCGAACTGGTTTTCCCCAAGAGTTGTAGGGGGTTTTTCCAGGGTCACATTGACCAAAAATCACTGTGTTTAAATGTGTTGAATGGCTGTTTGCTTCTGCTGATTTTTTTATTTCTGCATTTTCCAGCATTCTGAAAAATTTCCAGAATTTGTGTTTTCAGCAATATTTATTTTCCAGCTTGTTGAATGTAAGGTTATGGGAAAGGGAATTTAACTATTTTGGAGTAATAAGGTGAAACTGAAAACCGGGGTGGGAAATGAGAAATTTCTACAATAGTATGAGCTTCAGGAGCAACAAATCATGTACCAAATTTTGGAGATGGACTTTCGAAAGGTTGAGTGAGTTGCCCAGTTGAGGTAGCATGCAAAGTGAGAGCCGAAGAAGGATTTTTGGAGGAAGATAGTAGCAAATCTGCACATTCTAGAAAGGAGTGCATGTAGAAGAGAAAGAGGTTAAGCAAGAAAGGGAGGAGATTGCTGTTTACTTCCTAGTTTTTGAGTTTTTGCAGGGATGGCCACAACAGGTCTCAAAGATCAGGATAGACTTGACATAGCCTCAAAATTTTGGTATCTAGAAGGCTGGGATGTTATTCCTGTTGGATGAGCATGGCCTAAAGGAGTTCATGACAACAATTGTAGTTGTACTGGCAGACCCTATCTAGTTCCACGAGTACAGGAATGATATGGACAAAGCAAAGAGGATGGTATTGGATGGAGTCCGAGATCATATTTTTCCACACATTGCAGAGAAAGAAACAATAAAGGACATGTGGGATGCCGTTGTGAAGTTGTACCAAGATCCATCTGAGAACCAGAAAATGGTTCTCAAGGAGAAGCTGAGGACCACAAAGATGATGAAGGGTGAAGGCATAACTCCATATCTCACCAGAATTCAAGATGTTTGAGATGAACTAGCAGCTGTAGCAAAGAAGCCAAAGGACAGTGAACTTGTGTGAATAGCACTAAATGGGTTTACCAAAGAGTGGGTCACGTTCATTCAGGGAATTACTAGACAAGATTGATAGTTTTTGTAGCGTCATATGTGTTTTAGCCACGAAATTTCGCGGAGAGGCTAGAATACACGAGATCTCCAAAACCCAGAAATCGTTTCTGGAAATTCCTCGTAGAAGTGTCTCAATTAGATTATTAGCCGATTTTGAAATATTTCCTAAGTCTAAACTTAGGAAATATATGGTTAATTAATCAATATTAATTGAGATAAGGCAAGAATAGTCTAGAAACTCACACAAATCGACTCCAAGATGAACCTAGCCATTGATTAAGTTTTAATCTTGGTCGTTGGTGCTCCAACAAAGGATTATAAGAGGAGGTCGATGTGGTGATGGAGAACACACTTGTAGAGTTCGATTTCATTGGCAGATTGATTTCTAGAGTAGTATCAGTCAATTGACGGAGAGAGAGTTAGAGAGATCGAAGTAGTGAGAGGGGTAGAGAGAGTGAGGTTGGAGGAGGCATTCTAGATCCAGCTAGTGCATTTGCAGAGAGGCACAAGAGCCACAAAGAGGCTGACATTGGGGTAACGCAATAGTCTGTAGAGGCAAATCGATTTGCTGTGGAGGAGAGACTTTTTCAGTTCCAGAGGCCAGGAAGAAGTCCTAGAGTGCCGAAAAAGCATATTTCCAGTCAGCAGAAGGCAGAATGACTTCATCAGAGATCAATTTGAGGCTAGATGTCCAGCAACGACGCAGAGCAATGCATATGCTGACGTAGAGGGTTGGAGGGCCATATTTCTGAAGGCAAGTCATGCCGGGAGATTGCTTGTGGGGCGAGGAAAATTCCTCACCAGATTTTTGCCAGTGTTATCTCTGTAGGATTGCCAGTATTTCATCATCGAGTTGGACTCAAATTTTCTCACGACTGCATAATAATAAAACCCTCATCTGCTGCATCAATTTTCCCGAGTTAGGTTTTTCTAGGGACTTTCGTCTAAAAATAACTGTATTAATTTTATGTGTGTGTGCTAGCATTTCTTCCACGGTTTATTTGTGTAGGTTGCAGTGTGATTGATTCAGTATTTGCTGTAGCAAATAGTAAATAAATTGTTAAAAATCAATTTAACAATTAGGAGAATTATTTCTAGTTGCTGCAATAGGATTCAGGTCACCGAATTTTCACAGAGACATAATGCTTGGTTGGGACCATCTTTGGAGCGATTTCACATTGGAGGAGCTAAGGCTTGTGAAAATTTCTGAA